>CM038144.1:216490328-216854757 GCA_021437245.1 Aegilops speltoides
GCATGCTATAACTCAAGCGCGGAAAGCCAAGAACAAAAGGGCATTGCCGCATCGGTCAATATATATGTGGAAACGATATCCTCTCTAGAGGACAAGAATTTTGGGGCAATCGTGCAAAAGCGACGAGAAAATGAAGTACTTTCAAGGATCGCTATAGAATGGAGAGGTGTTCACTAAAACGGTCATAATTTTGTGATTCGAGTCCGTGTCACCCACAAGTACTCAAACTCGCCACACGAGCTGGTGGAATCCGTAAAAATACCCTCCTTATGCTACGAGGCCCGGAGTACCTCAAATTCAGCCTTATGCGGGACTTTTGGCCTCAAAGTGATAGAGGCAAAGGTGTCCTGCCTTTCGATGAGATGGTGGATTTCGCTGTGGAAGTCACTTTGACGATCCGATTACGAACGCAGCGAGGACGCCGCTACTTAGCAATCGCTAAACCAACTCCGAGAGGTTATCACCACGGAGCACGATCAACTCGACTACAAAGGTCTGCTTTCTTACAGCAAACGAAGAACAAGCAAGAAACTGAGATTGCAACTGGATATTGCTAATATAAGATGAAAGCTTTATTGATCAAGGTGGGTTCTGGACGCTTTGTCCGGTCGCTGAACACAAACGGCACGCCAAGTTGCAGCTATGGCGAACTTTTTAATCTAAACAAAACCCAAAGTCTAAACGGTGCCCTAAGGGCTGTATATATGGAGGAAGAGGGGTGAATTTCGTGGCCCTTGGTGGAGGGGTCCAAACTAACCTATCTCTTGTTTCCCACACATACGACTTCTAAAAATAGCCTATACTAATGTATTTCGAAATTACATGGCCTGGCTCAATAATAAGGTGACGTAGCACTCAGAATAGCCTCCGACGAAATTTATGAAGTGGCATCTTGTATATTTCGTCCAAGGCTTCATGCACTCATTATGGTGGCTTCAAAGTCCCGAAATCATCACTTGTAACTCCATTCTGTCCTCTTCATGCATGCCATCATCTCCATGCTTGTTCTTGCTCCAATGTTCATCCTTCCAAGCTAGGCCCTTCATTTGTAAGCAAAACAAATGTATCCAATTTAGGCAAAGATCATATTCTCATGAACATTAGAATCATTACCAAGAAACGAAGTACCGGTAATTTAGTTGATGCATGTAGCTCTAGTAATTGGTCCAAGATGTATAGCAAATAGGGCTGGGTGTAACAATTGTATTGATGTCCTCATCATCCTCCCTTCTTGAAATGAAGTCGCCCTCGACGGAAGTTCATCTTCCTCACCCAAATATGGCTTCAAATCTGCAATGTTAAAAAGTGGACTAACCCAAAATCTGCAAGCAGCTCAAGTTTATATGCATTATCATTTACTTTCTCCAACACCTTAAAGGGACCAGCAAGACGTGGTATTAGCTTTGATTTATGCAAATCAGAAATCTATCTTACGCAAATGTAACCAAACAAGATCTCCAGTGCAAGCACAACATGTTTTCTACCCTTATCTCCAGAAGTTTATATTTAGCATTCATACGCTCAATGTTTTCCTTAGTTAACTCATGCATTTTTAAAATCAATTCAGCACGCTTCTTTAGCATCAAAATTAACCTTCTCCAAGATGGAAGAGGCAACAAATCAATAGGTGCACGAGGTAGGAAACCATACACAACTTCAAAAGGCACATCTTAGTAGTAGAATGCAATGAACGATTATAAGAAAATTCAATATGAGGCAAGCATTCCTCCCACATTTTCTTATTATTCTTTAGAACAACCCTAAGCATAGTAGACAATGTTCTATTGACTACTTCAGCTTTGTCCATCGCTTTGGGGTGACAAGTAGTACTAAAAGCAGCTTAGTCCCCAACTTAGCCCATAAACATCTCCAAAAGTGGCTAAGAAATTTAGTATCACGATCTGAAACAATAGTATTTGGCACACCATGCAAGCTTAATAATTTCACGAAAGAACAAATCAGCAACATTGACAAGATCATCGCTTTTATGACATGGTATAAAGTGTGCCATTTTCGAGAATCTATCCACGACAACAAATATGTTATCCTCCCTTCTTTGTTCTAGGTAAACCTAAAACAAAGTCCATAGATATATCCTCCCAAGGAACACTAGGTACAGTGCAAAGGCATATATAAACCATGAGGATTGAGTCGTGACTTAGCTTTTTGACATGTAGTGCAAATTAGCAATAAAACGCCAACATCCCGCCTCATCTTTGGCCAAAAGAAATGTGTAGCAAGTATGTCTCTCCGCCTTCACGCCAAAGTGTCCCATTAGTCCTCCTCCATGCCCCCAAGCAACAACAAAAGACGAACGGAGCTAGCTGGAATGCATAGCTTGTTAGCACGAACACAAATCCATCATTAACGACAAACTTGTTCCATGTTCTTCCTTCTTCACAATTCGCAATACATCTTTAAAATCAGCATCATGCACATATTGATCTTTGATGGTCTCCAAACCAAATATTTTGAAGTCAAGTTGTGAAAGCATAGTATAGCGATTTAGACAATGCATCAAGAATAACATTTTCTTTACCCTTCTTGTGTTTAATGACATAAGGAAAGTCTCAATGAATTCAACCCATTTAGCATGTCTACGATTCAGTTTAGCTTGACTTTTAATATGTTTCAAAGATTCATGATCGAATGTATAACAAATTCTTTGGGCCATAAATGTTGCCATGTTTCTAAAGTCCAACAAGAGCATATAACTCTTTATCATAAGTAGAGTAATCAGACTAGGCCCACTCAATTTTTCGTAAAAGTATGCAACAGTGTTTGCATATCTTGTAATAACACACCTCCTAATCCAATTCCACTAGCATCACATTCAAGCTCAAAAGTCTTATTAAAATCGAAGTTGGAGTAAAGGAGCATGTCAAACTTATCTTTCAATACCGTGAAGGCTTCTTCCCGTATGTACCCCAAACAAAAGGCACATCCTTCTTTGTAAGCTCATTGAGAGGTGCAGAATGGTGCTGAAATCTCACAAAACGCCTATAGAAACCAAGGAGGCCAAGGAAACTCTCACTTGTGTGACCGCTGGCTGCGCCAACTCTCAATAGCTTCAATCTTGGCTTTATCAACTTCAATTCTGTGGAGTAACAACATAGCCAAGAAAAGATACTCTCGGTGCAAAAGGTGCACTTCCTAAGGTTACCAAACAAACGCATCACGAGAGCATTAAAAACATAGACGAATGTTCCAAATGTTGTTCCAAAGATTTGCTATAAATCAAGATGTCATCAAAATAGACTACCACAAATCGTCCAATGAAGGCACTTAAAACATCGCTCATTAATCTCATGAAAGTACTAGGTGCATTAGTTAACCCAAAAGGCATGACTAACCACTCATATAATCCAAACTTAGTTTTAAATGTTGTTTTCCATTCATCTCCCAATTTCATACTGAATTTGATGGTATCCACTACGCAAATCAACTTTGGAGAATATTGTAGAACCACTCAATTCATCAAGCATATCATCTAGCCTAGGAATAGGGTGACGATAATGAATAGTAATATTATTAATGCCTCTACAATCAACACACATACGGATGTACCATCCTTTTCGCACTAGAATAATAGGAACAACACAAGGACTAAGGGATTCACGATATAACCTTTGTCGAGCAGCTCCTCAGATTTGACGATAATCTCCTTCGCCTCCTCCGGATTGGTACGCAGATGCACGGTTGCAGTAATGATGCACCGGAATTAAGTCAATTTGATGCTCAATCCTCTAATAGGTGGTAATCCTGTGAACGCCTTGTGGAAAGACGCCAAATAACTCCCGCAAAATGTTAGTGACAAAAGAGGGGCAAAGAGGAAGGCACGCCCTCTAATGAAAATAATGCCTCTTTGCACACAAAAGATAGCAAACAGATTTGCTAAAATCTAGCTCATCAATATCAGATTTAGTGGCAAGTAAACATGCACTTTTCAATTTAATTTCGTAAACAACACTAGATGGTTTACTATTAGGCTTCATATGTCGCTCAAATTCTTTTGCCACAATATGATTTTCACTCTTATTTTCTCCTGCTTTTGCTTTATTAGCTCTATTAATATCATCTTTCAAAATGGACTGTGAGTCATAGGAAGCAAAGTAATATTTTTATCCTTATGAACAAGAGTATACCGATTGTTTCTACCATGGTGTATGTAATTTTATCAAATTGCCATGGTCATCAAGTAATAAGGAACATGCTTGCATAGGTACCACATCACAATCAACATAATCAAAGATATGTAGAGATACTAGAATGCACACGAACAAAGACGTGTTACCTTAACCTTGCCGCTGTTGTTGAACCATTGGATGTAGTAAGGATGTGGATGTGGTCTTGTGGTGAGAGATAGCTTCTCCACCATCTCCATGCTAGCTGTTGTTGCAGCTCCTCCATCTATGATGACGCTAATAGAACGCTCCTTCACAACTCCCTTTGTATGGAACAAATTATGCCTCCGATTTTGCTCACTTGTGTAATTTGCACACTCAAAACACGCTGAGCAACTAAACATTCATACTCAAGATCTTCAAAGAGCCATGTATTGTGTCTCATGATCGTAATCATCTCCACCGTGTTCCTCATGTGTAATAAGAGCCAAAGTCTCTCATCATAGTCACTAGCGACTCATACCCACCATCCTCAAGAGTAATCATCACACGCGAGATTTGCATTCTCGCAAAAATGTCCTCTTCCCTTACAACGATGACAAATAATATCACTGTGTGCCCTGCTGACGCCATGGAAGAAGAAGAACTCGCAGTGCCTCAGTGTGCTCTGGCGATAGTGGTGGTTGTGCTCGCTTGTATCACACTATGGAGGTGGCACCAAGGAGGTGATGGTGCAAAGGAAGTAGATGATGCACGTGGTGTCCATGATGAAGGTCGACCAGAAGTTAGTGCGCCGCCAATGCCCGCCGATCCTCAAGACTTCACGCTCAGCTTTACAAGCAAGATGGAATAAACGAGTGATATTATTATAATCCTTATAGTCTAGAATGGTCTCAATCTCTATTTAATCCACCCGTAAACATGCAAGCATAGCTTCATTCTCCTCAACAATACCACATCTAATCAAGCCGCTTTGTAATTCCTGATAATATTCTTCTACGAGTTTTTCCTTGTCTTAAGCGCTGCAATTTTTGAAGTAATTCACGCTGATAATATGGTGGAACCCAACGAGTACGCATAGCAGTTTTCAAAGCAGCCCAAGTAGTCGAACAGATATAATCTACAATGTTCGCACCACCAAACACATGCAAAGCTAGTGAAAACACAAACAGCAGCAGGAACTCGCTCTCCTCGTGATATTGTAAACATGTAAATCGTTGTTCAGCTTTCTAACTCCCAAGTAAGATATATATCAGTGAACATATCTACCTCAAATGGTGGAATATTCATTTCAGCTTTAGGAGATGGTCATGATCTCGCACTGAGGGGAGCCCTAATATTGCCATTATTTGCATGTGGACGACCGGTGGTTGTGGTGCCGGTGGTTGCACGAAGTTCGATGTTGATCAACCTCATCCTCATAATCGCCCACATACTCATCATCCTCCCCGTACCACCAGCAGCAAGAGCAGTGGAGCCAAAGAAACACCAACAAGCAGAGCAGCCGCACTGCATTTTGCCCTCGCTCAATAGGAACACGCCGAGCCTGGCCCATACCGATTCGAAGGGGCGAGTTGTTGTCGCTGGCAGAGGTGCGATAGGTGCAGCCGCGGTGGTTGTGGAAAAGGCGCCAGCAATTCATCAAACTTGCTATCAAGCTTTGTTTCAAACGCCTTCAATGCCATCTATCTTCTCAATGGCCTCATCAAATCTGTTTAGCACATCTTGCACCGCCCAATCATCATTTGTGAAACTTATCATGTAGCCGTTGTTCGTCATGTTCTCCCAATCAGCCTCATCGGCTTGTGATCCTCGCCATGGTTAGTAGCAATAGAAACACACAAGAATATGATCCTCATGACTACTAGGAAGTGGTGGTGGTGGTGGTGACAATCACAAACTGCAAGCAAATCTCAAATTTTACCAGCCTACCCAAGAAGAAGGTGATCGCAAATCCGTAGAAGTCAAAACTCAAAGCTTGGCTATAGCGACATTGTGGAGAATCAAACGCATTTACGAGATGTATGTGGAGCTGGAAGGCTTATAATATGGTAGCAAAAAAGGTCAAGAATAATCAATTCAGAGATGCAAAGTTGAATAAACGTCAACGACGGTGATCGGCCTGGTCCTAGGCTAGACCGTGCTAGAGACGCGAGCTTAGAACACTAATAAAATCACGGCGCTGCACGTAAACAAGGGAGGAGCACACTCTGAATTTTTTTTTTTTTTTTCTTTTTTTTTGCACTTTTTTTCCTCTTTTTTGTTCGCAACAAAATTTTTCTAAAAGTCTACAAATGGTCTAAAAACTGCCAGCTGAATTTTCTTCAGACTTGAAGTTGGGGAGTCCTCTCATCACACGACTGGAGTATCGCGTGATCTGAAATCGAGAACAATGCAACAATTATCGACTTGACTAGGACCCGTGGCGAGATGAACTGTGGAACCTGATCGTGGCGGAGATGAATCTGTGGAACCTTGACCGGTGGGATATATCTTGGTGTGGACTCTTGATGAGCATGATGGCAGCGGATATGTGGTAAGCGATATGGATCTCGGATTGGCGGTGAAGATGTGGTGGTGGTATATGGCGCAAGCGACGCGACAACCTCGTGAATGTAACTCAAACTCTAAAAGACTAGACGCTAAGACCAAAGAACTTGACACGATTTATGCAACCGCAAATTCAACAAAGCAAATACAAAAAGATTATGCAAAGGCTCGATTGGTTCGGACGGATGAACTAACCCTAATTTTTTTGGCTTTTTCGTGACTATAGGTATGAAGAATGACTCGATCTAAACTACTTAAAAATCGTAAAATCTCACCGAGCAACCCGAAACTGATACCACTTGATAGAGGCAAAGGTGTCCCGCCTTTCGATGAGATGGTGGATTTCGCTTGGTGGAAGTCGACTTTGACGATCCGACCACGAACGCAGCGAGGACGCCGCTTTAGCAATCGCTAAACCAACTCCTAGAGGTTATCACCACGCCGAGCACGATCAACTCGACCACGAAGGTCTGCTTTTTGCAGCAAACGAAGAACAAGCAAGAAACCGAGATTGCAACTGGATATTGCGAATATAAGATGAAAGCTTTATTGATCAAGGTGGGGTTCTGTGGACGCTTTGTCTCGTCGCTGAACACAAACGGCACGCGGTTGCAGCTATGGCGTAACTTTAATCTAAACAAAACCCAAAGTCTAAACGGTGCCCTAAGGGCTGTATATATGGAGGAAGAGGGGTGAATTTCGTGGCCTTTGGTGGAGGGGTCCAAACTAACCCTATCTCTTGTTTCCCCACACATACGGACTCTAAAACTAGCCTATACTAATGTATTTCGAAATTACATGGGCTGGCTCAATAATAAGGTGACGAAGACCAGAATAGCCTCCGGACGAAATTTATGAAGTGGCATCTTGTATATTTCGTCCAAGGCTTCATGCACTCATTATGGTGGCTTCAAAGTCCGCAATCATCACTTGTAACTCCATTCTTGTCCCTTTATGCATGCCATCATCTCCATGCTTGTTCTTGCTCCAATGTTCATCCTTCTCCAAGCTAGGCCCTTCATTTGTAAGCAAAACAAATGTATCCAATTTAGGCAAGATCATATTCTCATGAACATTAGAATCATTACCAAGAAACAAAAGTACCGGTAATTTAGTTGGCGGCGCGAAGCTCTAGTAATTGGTCCAAGATGTATAGCAGCGGGGCTGTGGGTGTAACAATTGTATTGATGTCCTCATCGAAAGTCAAAGAACACCATTCGTCGCTGTTTTTTAGACAAGTTTCAACCCGCTGGCACTTCCTTTTGAAGGAAATTCGAGATTATGTTTTATAGACACTAGCCATCCCGTAGGGACAAACGACCTTTCTACAGATGCTCTATGATCCGTAATCTCATTTGGCCAGAATTGAAGAAAATCCAGCGCTATATGCCTTATTCTCCTTGTTTTCGCCAGATGGCATGTCAGAACTCACGCGCTGGAAAGCCAAGAACAAAAGGGCATTCCCTGCATCGGTCAATATATATGTGGAAACGGATTCCTCTATAGAGGACATGAAATTTTGGGGCAATCAGCAAAAGCGCACGAGAAAATGAAGTACTTTCAAGGGTTGCCATAGAATGGAGAGATGTTCACTAAAACGGTCATAATTTTGTCATTCTAACTGTGTTTTAACCCATAAGTACTAAACTGGTTGTCGCGAGCGCGAATCCAGAAAATTATCCGCTATGCCAGAGGCCCGGCACCCTCAACACGGCCTTAAGCAGGACTTGTCGCCTTAAAAGTCAAAGAACATCATTCAACGATGTTTTTCGCATAAGTTTCAACCCATTGGCACTTCCTTTCAAGGAAATTTGAGGGATTATCTTGCTTATAGACATTGGCCTCGGTAGGGACAAACGACTTTCTCGCAGATGCTCTATGATCCGCAATCTCATTTAGCCATAAATTGAAGAAAATCCAATGGCTATATGCCTTATTCTCATTGTTTTCGCGATGGCATGTCAGAACTCACGTATGCGGAAAGCCAAGAACAAAAGGGCATTCCCGCATCGGTCAATATATATGTGGAAACGACATTCCTCTATAGAGGACAAGAAATTTTGGGGCAATCAGAGAGTAAAGCGCACGAGAAAATGAAGTACTTTCAAGGGCTGCCATAGAATGGAGAGATGTTCACTAAAACGGTCATAATTTTGTCATTCGAGTCCGTGTCGAATCCGACTAAGCCATATCACACGCCCCGCCATGCAGCGCGCGAATCCAAAAATTACCCCCGCTTGGGGCTTCGAGGAGGCCCTGAGTACCTCAAATTCAGCCTTGTTGATGAGGACATCAATACCATTGTTACACCCACAGCCCCGCCTGCTATACATACCGGACCAATTACTAGAGCTCACAAGACGCCAACTAAATTACTGTGTACTTTTGTTTCTTGGTAATGATTCTAATGTTCATGAGAATATGATGTCGCTTAAATTGGATACATTTGTTTTGCTTACAAATGAAGGGCCTAGCTTGGAGAAGGATGAACATTGGAGCAAGAACACACATGGAGTTGATGGCATGCTAAGGGGATCAAGAACGGAGTTACAAGTGATGATTTCAGACTTTGAAGCCACCATAAGGAGTGCATGAAGCCTTGGACGAAATATACAAGATGCCACTTCATAATATTCGTCCATAGGCTATTCTAGGTGCTGGTCACCTTATTATTGGGCCAGCCCATGTAATTTCGAAATACATTAGTATAGGCTATTTTAGAGTCCGATGTGGGGAAACAAGAGATAGGGTTAGTTTCGACCCTCCACCAAGGGCCACGAAATTCACCCCTCTTCCTCCATATATACAGCCCTTAGGGCACCGCTTAGACTTGGGTTTTGTTTAGATCAAAAGTTCGCCATAGCTGCAACTTCAGCATTTCGCTTGTGTTCAACGACTGCATAAAGGCGCCACGTAACCCCACCTTGATCAATAAAGCTTTCATCTTATATTCGCAATATCCAGATTGCAATCTCAATTTCTTGCTTGTTCTTCGCTTGCTCGCAGGAAATGCACTCGTGGTCGTTGATCGTGTTCGCGTGGTCAATAACCTCTCGAGTTGGTTTAGCGACATATATGCGCGACGCCCTCGACGTCAGTAGTCGGATCGCAAAGTCGATTTCCACCAAAGCGAAATCCACCATCTCATCGAAAGACGGACACCTTTGCCTCTATCAAGTGGTATCGATTTCCGTGTTGCTCGTGAGATTTTACAGCTTTTCGTAGTTTAGATCGAGTCCGTTTCTTCATACCTATAGTCCACTTAAAAAGCCAAAAAATTAGGTTAGGTCATCATATCCAACCAATCTGAGCCTTTGCATAATCTTTTCTCAGATTTGCGTTGTTGAATTTGCGTTGCATCGCCGTGTCTAGTTGCTGGTCTTAGAGTCTAGTCTTTAGAGTTTCGAAGTTCGTCATAAGTTGTCACGCCAAGACCATCATCATCGCCTCGCCATCTACCACCACCGCTATCCGCCACCGCTCAATCTGATCCATATACCACCACCGCCGCCATATACCACCACCGCTGCTATATACCACCACCGCTTATCCGCCACCGCTCAATCAGATCCATACCACCACCACCGCCATATACCACCACCGCTATATACCACCACCATATATCCACCACCAATCCGAAGTTCCTTGCATATTAGATTTGTTTTCGATCCATCTAATTTCCGATTCGTGTTTCCTTGTCCGAGTAGGTTTCGATTCCAGCAATCTTTTGTCGTCCAGAGAAGAGGTTGGTTTCAAAAAAAAAAAAATTTGCCGTCCGAAACCACCTCCGCTTAGGCCCAAAATTTTCCAAAACGCACGGATAAAAAAATTTCGCTATCCTATTTTTAGGTGTTTCTAAGCGATTGAGCTGCCGCCGTTATAGAAAGTTTTTTTGACCTGCTTCAGCTTTTGGGTCCGGCAAAAAAAAAAATTTGTCGAAAAAATTTCGTGCCCATCCTGTCACTGACCGGGAAGAGTTTTGAGACACTCGCCATTATAGTGATTTTTCGCAAAAAAAAAAAAGCAGCAAAAAAAAAAAAAGCAAAAAAAAAAAGAGCGAATTTTTTTTTTCGAGTGTGCTCCTCTTGTTTACGCAATACCGTGATTTTGTTAGTGTTCTAGGCTCGCCTCTAGCACGGGTTCAGCCTAGGACCAAAGACAAGACTCGCTGCTGAGCGCTTATTCAACTTTGCATCTCTCAATTGATTATTGTCGACCTTTTTTTTACTACCATATTATAAGCCTTCCAGCTCCACATACATCTACGCCGTATGCTTGATTCTCCCCGTAATCGCTATAGCCAAGCTTTCGAGTTTTGACTACAACGGTTGCCGATCATCACCGCCGGGTAAGAACTGTAAGAATTTGAGATTTGCTTGACGGATTTGTGACTGCCCACCACACCACCACCACCACTTCCTAGTAGTCCAGAGGATCATATTCTTGTGTGTTTCTATTGTCGCTAACCATGGCAGGACCACAAGCCGATTTAGACTGATTGGGAGAACTCGACGAACAAACAGCTACATGATAAGTTTCAAGAAATGATGATTGACAAAAAGACGTGATAAACAGATTTGACGAGGCCATGGAGAAGATAGATGGCATTGAGAAGACGCTTGAAACAAAGCTTGATAGCAAGTTTGATGAATTGCTCGCTGCTTTCCACAACCACCGCCGCTACACCTATCGCACCTCTACAACGACAACAACTACGCCCCTTCCGAATCAAGATGGACGAGCTCAACAGGTTCCTCTTGAGCCAGACAAAATTCGTGCCACTGCTACATCAAGCAGGTGCTTCAGGCTCCTCGCATCGCTGCTGCTGGTACCGAGGAGGATGATTATGTGGAGATTACGAGGAGGAGGTTGATCAACATCGTAACTACATGCAACCACCAAAGACCACAACCACCGTGTCGCCCACATGCAAATAATGGCAATGTTAGGGCTCCCCTCAGTACGAGATCATGACCATCTCCCTAAACTGAAATTGAATATTCCACCATTTGAGGGTAGATATGTTCCTCGATATATATCTTACTTGGGAGTTAGAAACCGAACAACGATTTACATGTTTACAATATCCCGAGGAGAGACGTGTTCTCGCTGCTGTTTGTGCTTTCACTAGCTTTGCATGTGTTTGGTGGTCCTAACATTGTAGATTATATCCTGCTCCAGCTACTTGGGCTGCTTTGAAAACTGCTATGCGATCGCTGGTTCCACCATATTATCAACGTGAATTACTTCAAAATTGCAGCGCTTAAGACAAGGAAAAATTTCAGAGAAGAATATTATCGTGAATTGCAAACCGGCTTGATTAGATGTGGTATTGTTGAGGAGAATGAAGCTATGCTTGCACGCTTTCTCGGGTGGATTAAATAGAGAGATTCGCACCATTCTAGACTATAAGGATTATAATAATATCACTGCTTATTCCATCTTGCTTGTAAAGTCGAACGTGAAGTGCGTGATCGATGTGCATTGGCGCCGCACTAACTTTTCTCGCAGTCGACCTTCATCATGGACACCACGCATCATCTACTTCCACCGCACCATCACCTCCTTCAGTGCCACCTCCAACCGTGATACAAGAAAGGTGCACAACCACCACTATCTCGCCAAGAGCACACCGCTGGGCCTGCATGAGCTCTTCTTCCATGGCGCCAACAGGCACACAAGTGATATTATTTGTCGTCATAAGGGAAGAGGACATTTTACAGAGAATGCAAATCTCAGCAGTGATGATTGCTACGAGGATGGTGGGTATGAGTCCGCTTAGTGACTATGATGAGGAGACTTTGGCTCTTATTACACATGAGGAACACGGTGGAGATGATTCTGATCATGAGACACAATACATGGCTGTCAAGATGCCGACAGTATGAATGTTTAGTTGCTCAACGGTTTTGAGTGTGCAGTTACACAAGTCGAGCAAAATCAGAGGCATAATTTGTTCCATACAAAAGGAGTTGTGAAGGAACGCTCTATTCAAGGCCATCATAGATGGAGGGAGCTGCAACAACTTGGCTAGCATGGAGATGGTGGAGAAGCTATCTCTCACCACAAGACCACATCCACATCCTTACTACATCCAATGGTTCAACAACAAATGCAAGGTGAAGGTAACACGACTGCTCGTGGTGCATTTTAGTATCTCTACATATGCTGATTATGTTGATTGTGATGTGGTACCTATGCAAGCATGTTCCTTGTTACTTGGTAGACCATGGCAATTTGATAAGAATTTCAGACACCATGGTAGAAACAATCAAGATACTCTTGTTCATAAGGATAAAATATTACTTTGCTTCCTATGAGTCCCGAGTCCATTTTGAAAGATGATATTAATAGAGCTAATAAAGCAAAACAGAGAAAATAAGAGTGAAAATCAGATTGTGGCAAAAGAATTTGAGCAACACATGAAGCCTATTAATAAATCATCTACTGTTGCTTCAAATTAAATTGAAAAGTGCATGTTTACTTGCCACCAAATCTGATATTGATGAGTTAGATTTTAGCAAATCTGTTTGCTATGCTTTTGTGTGCAAAGAGGCATTATTTTCATTCGAGGACGTGTTTTCCTTTTTTGCCCCCTCGCCGCCACTAACATTTTGCAGAGTTCACGACGCTCTTTCCACAAGACGTGCCACCGGATTACCACCTATTCGAGGGATTGAGCATCAAATTGACTTAATTCCCGTGCATCGTTACCCAACCGTGCACCATACCGCACTCAATCCAGAGGAGACGAAGGAGATTATGCGCCAAGTACAGGAGCTGCTCGACAAAGGTTATATACGCCAATCCCTTTAGTCCTTGTGTTGTTCCTATTATTCTAGTGCCGAAAAGGATGGTACGCCACGTATGTGTGTTGATTGTAGAGGCATTAATAATATTACTATTCGTTATCGCCATCCTATTCCTAGGCTAGATGATATGCTTGATGAATTGAGTGGCTCTACAATATTCTCCAAAGTTGATTTGCATAGTGGATACCATCAAATTCGTATGAAATTGGGAGATGAATGGAAAACAGCATTTAAAACTAAGTTTGGATTATATGAGTGGTTGGTCATGCCTTTTGGGTTAACTAATGCACCTAGTACTTTCATGAGATTAATGAACTAAGTTTTACGTGCTTTCATTGGACGATTTGTGGTAGTTTATTTTGATGATATACTGATTTATAGCAAATCTTTGGAAGAACATTTGGAACATTTACGCGTTGTTTTTAATGCTCTACGTGATGCACGCTTGTTTGGTAACCTTGGGAAGTGCACCTTTGCACCGATTTAGTATCTTTTCTTGGCTATGTTGTTACTCCACAGGAATTGAAGTTGATAAAGCCAAGGTTGAAGCTTATTGAGAGTTGGCCGCAGCCCAAAACGGTCACACAAGTGAGGAGTTTCCTTGGCCTCGCTGGTTTCTATAGGCGCTTTGTGAGAGATTTCAGCACCATTGCTGCACCTCTCAACGAGCTTACAAAGAAGGATGTGCCTTTTGTTTGGGGTACCGCACAGAAGAGGCCTTCACGGTATTGAAAGCTAAGTTGACACATGCCCTTTACTCCAACTTCCCGATTTTAATAAGACTTTTGAGCTTGAATGTGATGCTAGTGGAATTGGATTAGAGGTGTGTTATTACAAGATGGCAAACCTGTTGCATACTTTTCCAAAAATTGAGGGCCTAGTCTGAATTATTCTACTTATGATAAAGAATTATATGCTCTTGTTCGGACTTTAGAAACATGGCAACATTATTTATGGCCCAAAGAATTTGTTATACATTCTGATCATGAATCTTTGAAACATATTAAAAGTCAAGCTAAACTGAATCGTAGACATGCTAAATGGGTTGAATTCATTGAGACTTTCCTTATGTCATTAAACACAAGAAGGGTAAAGAAAATGTTATTGCCGATGCATTGTCTCGTCGCTATACTATGCTTTCACAACTTGACTTCAAAATATTTGGTTTGGAGACCATCAAAGATCAATATGTGCATGATGCTGATTTTAAAGATGTATTGCAGAATTGTAAAGAAGGTAGAACATGGAACAAGTTCGTCATTAATGATGGATTTCTGCTTCGCTCTAACAAGCTATGCATTCCAGCTAGCTCCGCTCGCCTTTTGTTATTGCAGGAGGCGATGGAGGAGGACTAATGGGACACTTTGGCGTGAAGAAGACCGAGGATATACTAGCTACACATTTCTTTTGGCCAAAGATGAGACGGATGTTGAGCGCTTTGTTGTCGCTGCACTACATGTCAAAAAGCTAAGTCACGACTCAATCCTCATGGTTTATATATGCCTTTGCCTCGTACTTAGTGTTCCTTGGGAGGATATATCTATGGACTTTGTTTTAGGTTTACCTCAACAAAGAAGGGAGGGATAGCATATTTGTTGTCGTGGATAGATTCTCAAAATGGCACACTTTATACCGTGTCATAAAAGCGATGATGTCATTAATGTTGCTGATTTGTTCTTTCGTGAAATTATTCGCTTGCATGGTGTGCCAAATACTATTGTTTCAGATCGTGATACTAAATTTCTTAGCCACTTTTGGAGATGTTTATGGGCTGTTGGGGACTAAACTACTTTTTAGTACTACTTGTCACCCCAAACCGATGGATAAACCAAGTAGTCAATAGAACATTGTCTACTATGCTTAGGGCTGTTTTGAAGAATAATAAGAAAATGTGGGAAGAATGCTTGCCTCATATTGAATTTGCTTATAATCGCTCATTGCATTCTACTACTAAGATGTGCCCTTTGAAATTGTGTATGGTTTCCACCGTGCACCTATTGATTTATTGCTTCTTCCATCTTCTGGAGAAGGTTAATTTTGATGCTAAAGAACGTGTTGAATTGATTTTAAAAATGCATGAGTTAACTAAGGAAAACATTGAGCGATGAATGCTAAATATAAACTTGCTGGAGATAAGGGTAGAAAACATGTTGTGTTTGCACCGGAGATCTTGTTTGGTTACATTTATGTAAGGATAGATTTCCGATTTGTGCAAATCAAAGCTAATGCCACGTGTCTGCTGGTCCCTTTAAAGTGTTGGAGAAAGTAAATGATAATGCATATAAACTTGAGCTGCCCGCAGATTTTGGGGTTAGTCCCACTTTAACATTGCAGATTTGAAGCCATATTTGGGTGAGGAAGATGAGCTCGTCGAGGACTACTTCATTTCAAGAAGGGAGGATGATGAGGACATCAATACCATTGTTACACCCACAGCCCCTCGCCGCTATACATATCGGACCAATTACTAGAGCTCACAAGACGCCAACTAAATTACTGTGTACTTTCGCTTTTGGTAATGATTCTAATGTTCATGAGAATATGATGTCGCTTAAATTGGATACATTTGTTTTGCTTACAAATGAAGGGCCTAGCTTGGAGAAGGATGAACATTGGAGCAAGAACACACATGGAGTTGATGGCATGCTAAGGGGATCAAGAACGGAGTTACAAGTGATGATTTCAGACTTTGAAGCCACCATAAGGAGTGCATGAAGCCTTGGACGAAATATACAAGATGCCACTTCATAATATTCGCCCATAGGCTATTCTAGGTGTCACATTACCTTATTATTGGGCCAGCCCATGTAATTTCGAAATACATTAGTATAGGCTATTTTAGAGTCCGTATGTGTGGGAACAAGAGATAGGGTTAGTTTCGACCCTCCACCAAGGGCCACGAAATTCACCCCTCTTCCTCCATATATACAGCCCTTAGGGCACCGCTTAGACTTGGGTTTTGTTTAGATCAAAAGTTCGCCATAGCTGCAACTTCACAGCATTTCGCTTGTGTTCAACGACTGCATAAAGGCGCCACGTAACCCCACCTTGATCAATAAAGCTTTCATCTTATATTCGCAATATCCAGATTGCAATCTCAATTTCTTGCTTGTTCTTCGCTTGTCGCAGGAAATGCACTCGTGGTCGTTGATCGTGTTCGGCGTGGTCAATAACCTCTCTGAGTTGGTTTAGCGACATATATGCGACGCCCTCGCACGTCAGAGTCGGATCGCCAAAGTCGATTTCCACCAAAGCGAAATCCACCATCTCATCGAAAGACGGACACCTTTGCCTCTATCATAAGTAGGACTATTTGGCCCCGAAAGTCAAAGAACACCATTCGTCGCTGTTTTTCAGACAAGTTTCTGAACCCATTGGCACTTCCTTTTGAAGGAATTTTGAGAGATTATGTTTCTTATAGACATTAGCCCCCCTAGTAGGGACAAACTTAGCTTTCTACAGATGCTCTATGATCCGGGCAGTCTCATTTGGCCGAAATTGAAGAAAATCAAGCTGCTATATGCCTTACTCTCCTTGTTTTTGCCGGATGGCATGTCAGAACTCAGCGCGCGGAAAGCCAAGAACAAAAGGGCATTCCGCATCGGTCAATATATATGTGGAAACGATATGACCTCTATAGAGGACAAGAAATTTTAGGGCAGTCAGGCAAAAAGCGCACGAGAAAATGAAGTACTTTCAAGGACTGCCATAGGATGGAGAGATGTTCACTAAAACGGTCATAATTTTGTCATTCGGAGTCCGTGTCGGACCCATAAGTACTCAAACCGCTCACGAAGCGTGTGAATCTAGAAAATACTCCCCACTTGCACCAGTATGCCATTCGAGTACCTCGAAAAACGGCCTTAAGCAGGAAATTGAGACTTTTTGGCCCCGAAAGTCAAAGAACATAATTCGTCCGTTGTTTTTCAAGCCAATGCTATATGCCTTATTCTCCTTGTTTTCACGGATGGCATGTCAGAACTCATGCGCTTGAAAGCCAAGAAAAAGGGCATTCCTGGCATCGGTCAATATATATGTGGAAACGATATCTGCACTATAGAGGACAAGAAATTTTGGGGCAGTCAGGCAAAAAGCGCATGAGAAAATGTAGTACTTTCAAGGACAGCCATAGAATGGAGAGATGTTCACTAAAACGGTCAGAATTTTGTCATTCGGAGTCCGTGTCAGACCCACAAGTACTCAAACAGCTCCATGAAAAGCGCGCGAATCCAAAAATACTCATTATGCCAGAAGCCCGAGTACCCTCAAATTCAGCCTTAAGGACTTTTTGGCCCTGAAAGTCAAAGAACATCATTTGTCGCTGTTTTCCAGACAAGTTTCTGAACCCATTAGCACTTCCTTTTGAAGGAAATTCAATAGATTATGTTGCTTATAGACATTAGGCACCCTGGTAGGGACAAACATAGCTTTCTGCAGATGCTCTATTATCCGGGCAATCTCATTTGGTCATAAATAGAAGAAAATCCAGCGGCTATATGCCGTATTCTCCTTGTTTTCGCCTTATGGCATGCTGTAACTCATGCGCGTCAAAGCCAAGAACAAAAGGGCATTCCTGGCATCGGTCAATATGTATGTGGAAACGATATCTCACTATAGAGGACAAGAAATTTTGGGGCAGTCAGGCAAAAAGCGCACGAGAAAATGAAGTACTTTCAAGGACTGCCATAGAATGAAGAGATGTTCACTAAAACGGTCATAATTTTGTGATTCGGAGTCCGTGTCAGACCCACAAGTACTGAAACTGCTCCTGGCGAGCGTGCGAATCTAGAAAATACTACCCGCTTGCACCAGGAGGCCCGGAGTACACTCAAATACGGCCTTAAGCAGGACTTTTTGGCCCTGAAAGTCAAAGAACATCATTCGTCGCTGTTTTTTAGACAAGTTTCTGAACCCATTAGCACTTCCTTTTGAAGGAAATTCAAGAGATTATGTTGCTTATAGACATTAGCCACCCTGGTAGGGACAAACGTAGCTTTCTGCAGATGCTCTATTATCCGGGCAATCCCATTTGGTCGTAAATAGAAGAAAATCCAGCGGCTATCTGCCGTATTCTCCTTGTTTTCGCCAGATGGCATGCTATAACTCATAAGGCCAAAGCCAAGAACAAAAGGGCGCCTCCTGCATCGGTCAATATATATGTGGAAACGATATCTCCTCTATAGAGGACAAGAAATTTTGGGTCACCAGCAAAAAGCGACGAGAAAATGAAGTACTTTCGAGGATCGCCATAGAACGGAGTGATGCTCACTAAAACGGTCATAATTTTATCATTCGAGTCCGTGTCGGCCCATAAGTACTCAAACTGCTTCCCATGAAAGCAGTGAATCCATAAAATACCGCTTATGCCAGTGGCCCTGAGTACCTCAAATTCAGCCTTAAGCAAGACTTTTGGCCCCGAAGTCAAAGAACAAATTCGTCGCTGTTTTTTAGACAATTTTCCAACCCATTGGCACTTCCTTTGAAGAAATTCGAGAGATTATGTTGCTTATAGACATTAGCCACCCCGGTAGGGAGAAACGACTTTCTCGCAGATGCTCTATGATCCGCAATCTTATTTGGCAGAATTGAACAAAATCCAACGCTATATGACTTATTCTCCTTGTTTTCACGGATGGCATGTCAGAACTCACGCGCGGAAAGCCAAGAACAAAAGGGCATTCCTGGCATCGGTCAATATATATCTGGAAACGATATCTCCTCTATAGAGGACAAGAAATTTTGGGGCAGTCAGGCAAAAAGCGCACGAGAAAATGAAGTTCTTTCGAGGACTGCCATAAAACGGAGTGATGTTCACTAAAACGGTCATAATTTTGTCATTCAGAGTCCGTGTCGGACCCACAAGTACTCAAACTGCTCCCGGCGAGCATGCGAATCCATAAAATACACCCCGCTTGAACTAGGAGGCCCAGAGTACCCTCAAATTCAGCCTTAAGCAGGACTTTTTGGCCCCGAAAGTCAAAGAACACCATTCGGCGCTGTTTTTTAGACAATTTTCTGAACCCATTGGCACTTTCTTTTGAAAGAAATTCGAGATATTATGTTTCTTATAGACATTAGCCCCGGTAGGGACAAATGTACCTTTCTACAGATGCTCTATGATCCGGCAATCTCATGTGGTCGAAATTGAAGAAAATCAAGCTGCTATATGACTTATTCTCCTGTTTTCGGATGGCATGTCAGAATTCCCAAGCGCGAAAGCCAAGAACAAAAGGGCATTCCTGGCATCGGTCAACATATATGTGGAAACGATATCTCCTCTATAGAGGATAAGAAATTTTGGGGCAGTCAGGCAAAAAGCGCCCGAGAAAATGAAGTACTTTCAAGGACTGCCATAGAATGGAGAGATGTTCACTAAAACGGTCATAATTTTGTCATTCGGAGTCCGTGTCGGACCCACAAGTACTCAAACTGCTCCCGGTGAGCGTGCGAATCTAGAAAATACTACCCTCTTGCGCCAGGAGGCCCGGAGTACCCTCAAATACAGCCTTAATCAGGACTTTTTGGCCCTGAAAGTCAAAGAACATCATTCGTCGCTGTTTTTAAGATAAGTTTCTGAACCCATAGGCACTTCCTTTTGAAGGAAATTCGAGAGATTATGTCGCTTATAGACATTAGCCACCCTGGTAGGGACAAACATAGCTTTCTGCAGATGCTCTATGATCCGGGCAATCTCATTTGGTCATAAATTGAAGAAAATCCAGCGACTATATGCTGTATTCTCCTTGTTTTCGCCGTATGGCATGCTATAGCTCATGCGCGTCAAAGCCAAGAACAAAAGGGCATTCCTAGCATCGGTCAATATATAATTGGAAACAATATCTCACTATAGAGGACAAGAAATTTCGGTCCAGTCAGGCAAAAAGCGCACGAGAAAATGTAGTACTTTCAAGGACCGCAATAGAATGGAGAGATGTTCACTAAAATGGTCATAATTTTGTCATTCGGAGTCCGCGTCAGACCCACAAGTACTTATATCGCTCAAGCGAAGCGCCGAATCCAAAAAATACTCCGCTTATGCCAGAGGCCCGAGTACCTCAAATTCGGCCTTAAGAAGGACTTTTTGGCCCTGAAAGTCAAAGAACATCATTTCGCTGTTTTCCAGACAAGTTTCTGAACCAATTGGCACTTCCTTTTGAAGGAAATTTGAGAGATTATGTATCTTATTTGGCAGAGACAAATTTCTGCAGATGCTCTATGATCCGGGAAATCTCATTTGGCCGTAAATTGAAGAAAATCCAGCAGCTATATGCCTTATTCTCCTTGTTTTCACCGATGGCAAGTCAGAACTCACGCGCGAAAGCCAAGAACAAAAGGGCATTCCCTGCATTGGTCAATATATATGTGGAAACGATATCTCCTCTATAGAGGACAAGAAATTTTGGGCAATCAGCAAAAGCGCATTTAAAAAATGAAGTACTTTCAAGGACCGCCATAGAATGGAGAGATGTTCACTAAAACGGTCATAATTTTGTCATTCGAGTCCGTGGTCGACCCATAAGTACTCAAACTGCTTCTCATGAAGCGCTGAATCCAAAAATACTCCGCTTACGCCAGAGGCCCGAGTACCTCAAATTCAGCCTTAAGCAGGACTTTTTGGCACTGAAAGTCAAAGAAGATCATTGGTCGCTGTTTTCCACACAAGTTTCTGAACCCATTAGCACTTCCTTTTGAAGGAAATTCGAGAGATTATGTTGCTTATAGACATTAGCCACCTGGTAGGGACAAATGTAGCTTTCTGCAGATGCTCTATGATCCCGGCAATCTCATTTGGTCGTAAATTGAAGAAAATCCAGCGGCTATATGCCGTATTCTCCTTGTTTTCGCCGTATGGCATGCTGTAACTCATGCGCGTCAAAGCGAAGAACAAAAGGGCATTCCTGGCATCGGTCAATATATATGTGGAAACGATATCTCACCATAGAGGACAAGAAATTTTGGGGCAGTCAGGCAAAAAGCGCACGAGAAAATGTAGTACTTTCAAGGACTACCATAGAATGGAGAGATGTTCACTAAAACGGTCATAATTTTGTCACTCGAAGTCCGTGTCGGACCAACAAGTACTCAAACTGCTCCGGCGAGCGCCAATCCAAACATACTCGCTATGCCAGAGGCCCGAGTACCTCAAAGAACGCTATTTGTCGTTGTTTTCCGCATGTTTCAACCCATTGGCACTTCCTTTTGAAGGAAATTCGAGATTATGTTTTATAGACATTAGCCCCCGGTAGAGACAAATGTACCTTTCTCGCAGATGCTCAATGATCCGAGCAACTTATTTGGTCAGAATTGAAGAAAATCCAGCGGCTATATGCCTTATTCTCCTTGTTTTCACCGTATGGCAAGTCAGAACTCACGCTGCGGAAAGCCAAGAACAAAAGGGCATTCCCTGCATCGGTCAATATATATGTGGAAACGATATCTCCTCTATAGAGGAGAAGATATTTTGGGGCAATCAGCAAAAGCGCACGAGAAAATGAAGTACTTTCGAGGACCGCCATAGAATGAGTGATGTTCACTAAAACGGTCATAATTTTGTCATTCGAGTCCGTGTCGGACCCATAAGCACTCAAACTGCTTCCCATGAAAGCGCTGAATCCATAAAATACTCGCTTATGCCAGAGCCCCGAGTACCTCAAATTCAGCTCAAGCAGGACTTTTGGCCCCAAAAGTCAAAGAACACCATTCGTCACCGTTTTTTAGACAATTTTCAACCCATTGGCACTTCCTTTGAAGGAAATTCGAGAGATTATGTTTCTTATAGACATTATCCTCGGTAGGGACAAACGTATCTTCCGCAGATGCTCTATGATCCGCAATCTTATTGGGTCAGAAATTGAAAAAAATCCAAATGCTATATGATTTATTCTCCTTGTTTTCACGGATGGCATGTCAGAACTCATGCGCGGAAAGCCAAGAACAAAAGGGCATTCCCGGCATCGGTCAATATATATGTAGAAAAATATCTCCACTATAGAGGACAAGAAATTTTGGGGCTGTCAGAAAAAAAGCGCACGGGAAAAATGAAGTACTTTCAAGGACTTCCATAGAATGGACAAATGTTCACAAAAACATTCATAATTTTGTCATTTGGAGTCTGTGTTAGACCCACAATTACTCAAACTGCTCGTGCCGAGCGTGCAAATCCATAAAATACTACCCGCTTGCGCCAGGAGGCACGGAGTACCTCAACACAGCCTTAAGGTGACTTTTTGGCCCTGAATGTCAAAGAACATCATTCGTCGCTGTTTTTCAGACAAGTTTCTGAACCCATTAGCACTTCATTTTGAAGGAAATTCGAGAGATTATGTTGCTTATAGACATTAGCCACCTGGCAGGGACAAACGTAGCTTTCTGCAGATGCTCTATCATCCGGGCAATCTCATTTGGTCGTAAATCGAAGAAAATCCAGCGGCTATATGCCTTATTCTCCTTGTTTTCGCCAGATGGCATGTCAGAATCATGCGCACAAAGCCAAGAACAAAAGGGCATTCCTGCATCGGTCAATATATATGTGGAAACGATATATCACTATAGAGGACAAGAAATTTTGGGGGCCAGCAAAAAGCGCACGAGAAAATGTAGTACTTTCAAGGACCGCCATAGAATGGAGAGATGTTCACTAAAACGGTCATAATTTTGTCACCGAGTCCGTGGTCGGACCCACAAGTGCTCAAACTGCCACGGCGAGCGCGCGAATCCAAAAATACCCTCGCTTAGCGCCAGAGGCCCGGAGTACCTCAAATTCAGCCTTAAGAAGGACTTTTCGCCCCGAAAGTCAAAGAACATCATTTGTCGCTGTTTTCCGCATAAGTTTCAACCCATTGATACTTCCTTTGAAGGAAATTGAGAGATTATGTTTCTTGACATTAGCCCCCCTGGTAGAGACAAATGTACCTTTCTGCAGATGCTCTATGGTCCGAGCAATCTCATTTGGCCGTAAATTGAAGAAAATCCAGCGGCTATATGCCTTATTCTCCTTGTTTTCACCATATGGCAAGCTGTAACTCACGCGCATGAAAGCCAAGAACAAAAGGGCATTCCTGGCATCGGTCAATATATATGTGGAAACGATATCTCCACTATAGAGGACAAGATATTTTATGGCAGTCAGGCAAAAAGCGCACGAGAAAATGAAGTACTTTCGAGGACTGCCATAGAACGGAGTGATGTTCACTAAAACGGTCATAATTTTGTCATTCATAGTCCGTGTTGGACCCACAAGCACTCAAACTGCTTCGCATGAAAAGCGCTGAATCCATAAAATACTCGCTTTGCGCCAGAGCCCCGAGTACCTCAAATTCAGCCTGAAGCAGGACTTTTTGGCCCCAAAAGTCAAAGAACACCATTCGTCGCTGTTTTTTAGACAATTTTCTGAACCCATTGGCACTTCCTTTTGAAGGAAATTCGAGAGATTATGTTTTTATAGACATTATCCCCTCGGTAGGGACAAACGTATTCATCTCGCAGATGCTCTATGATCCGGCAATCTCATTGGTCAGAATTGAAAAAAAATCCAGCGGCTATATGATTTATTCTCCTTGTTTTCACGGATGGCATGTCAGAACTCATGCGCGCGGAAAGCCAAGAACAAAAGGGCATTCCCGCATCGGTCAATATATATGTGGAAAAATATTCCACTATAGAGGACAAGAAATTTTCGGGCTGTCAGAAAAAAAGCGCACGGGAAAAATGAAGTACTTTCAAGGACTTCCATAGAATGGACAAATGTTCACAAAAACGGTCATAATTTTGTCATTTCGAGTCTGTGTTAGACCCACAATTACTCAAACTGCTCGTGCCGAGCGTGCAAATCCAGAAAATACTACCCGCTTGCGCCAGGAGGCACGGAGTACCCTCAAATACAGCCTTAAGCAGGACAAGAAATTTTGGGGTAGTCAGGCAAAAAGAGCACGAGAAAATGAAGTACTTTCAAGGACTGCCATAGAATGGAGAGATGTTCACTAAAACGGTCATAATTTTGTCATTCGGAGTCCGTGTCGGACCCACAAGTACTCAAACTGCTCCCGGCGATCGTGCGAATCTAGAAAATACTACCATTATGCCAGAGGCCCGGAGTACCTCAAATACGGCCTTAAGCAGACTTTTGGCACCGAAAGTCAAAGAACATCATTCGTCACTGCTTTTAAGACAAGTTTCAACCCATAGGCACTTCCTTTTGAAGGAAATTCGAGAGATTATGTTGCTTATAGACATTAGCCCTCGGTAGGGACAAACGCACTTTTCTCAAGATGCTCTATGATCCGCAATCTCATTTGGTCGAATTGAAGAAAATCCAGCGCTATATGCCTTATTCTCCTTGTTTTCACCGATGGCATGTCAGAACTCATGCGCGGAAAGCCAAGAACAAAAGGGCATTCCTAGCATCGGTCAATATATATATGTGGAAACGATATTCCACCGAGAGGACAAGAAATTTTGGGGCGATAGCAAAAAGCGCATGAGAAAATGTAGTACATTCAAGGACCGCCATAGAATGGAGAGATGTTCACTAAAACGGTCATAATTTTGTTATTCGAGTCCGTGTCGGACCCACAAGTACTAAACTGCTTCCCAGGAAGCGCCGAATCCAAAAAATACTCCCCGTTGGCACCAGGAGGCCCGAAGTACCCTCAAATTCAGCCTTTAGCAGTGTTTTTTGGCCTTGGAAGTCAAACAACATCATTCGTCGCTATTTTCCAGACAAGTTTCTGAACCCATTGGCACTTCCTTTGAAGGAAATTTGAGAGATTATGTTGCTTATAGACATTAGGCCCTCGGTAGGGACAAACATACCTTTCTGCAGATGCTCTATTGATGCGAGCATCCTTCCATCATCCCCATGGACTCTACATCAACACCTACAACACCACAAGGACCGATGACTCGAGCACGCAAGAGCTCTTGAAACCGAGGTGACATCACCTCTCACAACTCTCCTTCGATTCACATGAGACATGGTTACCGCCTCAAACGGAAACTCTATGCATACTCAGCACCAAGGAGTCGACCATGAAGAAGCTAGGAAGCAAGGAGAATCGAAGCGAAGACACACGCCAAGACGGAGAGGAAGAAGCAACCAGACCAGAGAGGCCGACGATCCGGACGGAGGTCCGGACGATCCGGACAATACCGGATGATCCGGACTTCGTCCGGACGATCCGCTAAATCGATCAAGGCAATGAACCTCCACGCTGAAGCCGGATCATCCGCACTCCAAGCCCGGATCATCCGGATCCCGCCGGACGTCCGGACCTCCAAATGGTCATCCGCCTGCCGCCGCCACTCACCGACCTTTGGCTCATCCGGACTCCACCCGGATCATCCGGACCGCCCGGATCGTCCGGACCTCGTCCGGATTATCCGCCCAGCACTGTGGCGCGCTGTGTTGGGCTGAGCCCATGTGCCCTTCGCCCCTGCACTCTATATATAGGACCCCTCTCCTCACTTTGAGACTTAGCATTGATTAGCTCATATTTGTGTGTGAGAGCTTTGCTCATCCACTGCATTTCTCCACGGAGATCAGACCTCCGCTCTAGGAGAAGATCCATCGGATTCAAGACCCCTATAAGGGAAGATCCTCGTGGATTCAAGACCTCCTCCGGAGAAGAACGGCTACCTTTGTATCTTTCCTTTGTTGATTTTGGACCATGTATCACCCCGCTCGATGATCTAGACCTTGTGTGATTGATCTCTTGTCGGTTGAGTGTCTCTCTCGCTTCTTCCCCATGATTTCCTCTCGTTCTTCCGACGCTCTTCGTGTTCCTCCGTAGGATCCCTCCAAACGTGAAAGATCGACGAATTAGGGTTCCACCCTACATCATATGGTATCATGAGCCACGCTGATCACGCTTTTGGAGCCCCTACCTCGTGATCTCTAGCTTGATTTTGTTGTTTTCGTCCTAAAACCCGAAAATCCCCACAAAATACCCCCAAATTTTTTTGTGATTTGTTGGTTTTGATGATGTTTTGTTGTTTTTGATCCGTGATTCGTGTGTAACTCGTGGATCTTGTGTTTCCCCACCTTCTCCCCTTGAAATCCACCCAAAATCCCCAAATCGCCAAATTCCACCCCATTTTCGTGTTTCTTCCCAGATGAGTCGACCTGCCCGGATCATCCGGACCAAGTCCCGAATCATCCGGACTCAGCCCGGATCATCCGCCCTCGCCCGGATCATCCGCTTCTTCTCGCCAAACCGCAGCTCAGCAGTCCACCATCCACATCCACCACCATCCACACATCCATACATCCTCCCCACCCTATCCACCACCATCTCCACTTGCCAAACCCCAAGACTCAACCTCCGTACTACCATTCGATTTTGAGTTCGACAATTTGAGTGAGATTTCCGTGTCCTCTTGTGTTTTGGCTATTTAGGCGCTGTGTGACATCAACAACAAACGCCATTTTGGTCGCCACTCATCTTCGCCACGGACGGTAACATCGATTTACATCTTTGTCATACCTTGCAATTGCATTGATAACCATCATATACCATCTTTTATGCTGTTTGCCCACCGAGACTAGCCATTGAGTATTGCCGCAACGTGACTTGTGCACATTAGTTGCATACACCATATCATACATACAATCGAGGTGCATATCTCAAAATCAACTTGTGTGTCACAAAGTTGTCATCGTGATACACAATTGCTCTCTTAGTTCGTCAAGTTTGCATAAGAAAAGAGCTCAAAAGAGAAAGAGCCACTCAAGCTTTTAAGCAAAGAGGGAAGATAAGCAAAGAGCTTATAAGCAACAAGCATAGCATCATACAACATTAAGATTGTCATATAAGATCATCTTGGATCATTGCAATCAAATACCATACATATAGTATACTTGGGATAGAGATCGCTGCATTTTGCCTAGTAGGTTGTGCACAAGCTCTGATCCGCCTATTGTGCAATCGTATATGCGCTCTCTAGTATTGTGCAACAAGAGCATTTTTGTGGATTCCACATTTTGGCTCACTTTTTGTTTGCACAATCCCATTTATCTATTTATGTGTGTGTTTCGCGTACCACTACTTGCTTGGTCTACTTGTTGCATATGCGAATTTGCTAATCTTCTTCAACATTTTTGAGTCAAGCTAACGATTGCAATCAATTTTGTGCCACCATCCTAACCAAGCTCCACCAAAGGCTTTTATTTGTGTAGGTGTGAGAATCGACAAGGATCGGTACCAATAGTGCTATTTCATTGTCCGCATTTGAGTGAACTTGATTCATTTTCAACTTCGGTCAAAGGTACATTGGTATTAGTTCTTCTCCTTCTACCACTCACAATTTTGATTGAAATGATGGATAGGCCAAGTTCTTCTACAAATCCACTCTTCATCAAGCAAGACGACGAAATGTCATCCTACGTCACCAAGAGCCACACCTCTTTGGCGCGCAACGAGTTCTCCATCAAGAGCAACAAGCAATGAGCGAAGGCATCGACAACCTCTCCACCGACTTGCGACTCTCCGAGAAGCATACACGAGATTTCTTCGACAACAAACTCGACGCGCACAAGAAAGAGAACGATGCAAGAATGGACGAGATCCGCGCCTTGTTGGTGAACCGGCGTACTTCTACCTCTTCACACTCAAGACGGAGCCACTCAAGTCGCCATCCGACGACTTCTTTCTCCGACACAAGTACACCGTCATCGAACATTCTTCGACGAGCCACACAAGATCGCTATGCATCTCGCAACCCGCTACACGACAAGAATCTCCAAGAGAAAGTTGATGAAGAAGTTCTCGCCCTCAATCAAGCCAAATGGCGCTTTGCTCAAGCTCAAGAACGACAACGCCTTCGCTACCAACAAGAACAAGAACGAGCACGCCTACACTAAGAGCAACAAGACGCCGAGGCTCAACGCCTTCAACAACAACAACGAGAAGCACAAGCTTTGAGGCGAACGCGCCTTCAAGCATCAAGTCGAGCTCGCCAACCGCAATCGCGAAGGCGCAATCAAGAGGAAGCACTTCGAGAAGAAATACAAGAGAGGAACTACCATCCACGCGCGCAACGCCAAGCCCAACAAGCTCCTCCACAAGCTCCTCAAGCTCAACCTCACCCTCAAGGTCAACAAGAGCAAGTTGATCATGGACTACATCCTCGCCAAGAGCAACATGAGGATGATTACCTCCACGCCAAGAACGCCATCATCAACATCGACCTCAAAACAATGAAGAACATCGCTATGGCAAGCTCAAGTTCACAATGCCCAAGTTTAATGGAACCAATGATCCCAAGAGTACCTCTCATGGGCATTGAAGGTCGACAAAATCTTTCGCTTGCACAACTATGAGGAAGAGAAGAAGATCGCTATGGCATCACTTGAGTTCCAAGACTATGTGCTCATATGGTGGGAACAAATCCTTGAGCGCCGACAAGCAAGAGGTGAACCTCCAATCACCACTTGGGCTCAAATGAAGGATGTCATGCGAGCACACTTTGTGCCCACCTACTACAACCGTGATCTCTTCAAGAAGCAACAACCTCAAGCAAGGAACAAAGAGTGTCAAGAATACTACAAAGAAATGGAGATTGCCATGATTCGAGCCAATGTCAAGGAAGATGATGAGCAAACAATGGCATGATTCTTGAACGGACTCAACCATCCCATCAAGAAGATTGCCGACTTCCAACCCTACTCCAACCTCATTGAGCTCGTGCATCAAGCTACAAAGGCGGAACGACAAGTGCAAGATGACTTCAAGTACGCCAAGTACTCATCCAAGACATACGGCCTCTCCAACAACCAAGCTTCAACAACTACTCCAACTTCGACATCAACCAAGCCTTTTCCAAGCAACGACGACAAGTCAAGTTACAAGAAAACTTCTACAAGTTCAAGTCGCCCTCCTACTACGAGCAACTCCAAGCCACGTGGTTTCATCATCTACTCCAACCGATGAGACCGCAAGACAAGCTCCTTCAAGTGTTTTATTTGCGGCGCCGAGGCCACAAGTCATATGAATGCACCAACAAGCGCACCATGATACTCAACGACGATGGAACCTACGACTCAATGAGTGAAGAGGAAATGGACGCTATTGAGCAAGTGGCCATGCACCGGCGCATCAACGAGGATGAAGATGATCAAGTCTTTTGTGATGAAGGTACAAGCCCCGCTCTTGTTGTCTCCAAAGTCTTGACACTTCAACATCACCAAGAAGAAGACCAACGATGCCACATCTTCCACACAAAGGCCGCATCAATGGGAGATCCGCCAAGGTCATCATCGATGGAGGTAGTTGCCACAATTTGGCAAGCTTAAGAACTATGCTCCAAACTCCAATTGGTCAAGAAGAAGCACCGCAACCCTACAAGGTTCAATGGCTAAGGACTCCAAGACTATACGAGTTGAGCATACGGTCCAAGTATCCTTCAAAATCGGTGCATATGAAGACACTTTGGAGTGTGATGTGGTCCCAATGACCGCTTGCCACCTCCTCCTTGGTCGGCCATGGCAATTTGACCGTGGTGTCTACCACAATGGGCGACAAACCACTATAGCTTCAAGATGAAAGGCAAAGAATATGTCCTACGACCCATGTCTCCTAGTCAAGGATAGCCGACAAACAAGCCACCAACCAAAGAGAGAAGAGGAGAAAGTGAGCCACCAAAAGTGAGTGAGAGCCACAAGCCAAATTTGAGCGCCTTTAGCTTAGAGAAAAAACCTCATACTATTCGCCACCAAACATGAGATGAGAGAAGTGTGTGAGAACCCCGATGAGGACATCAATACCATTGTTACACCCACATCCCCGAGCCCCTCTGCTATACATAATCCGGACCAATTACTAGAGGACATCACAAGACGCCAACTAAATTACCAATGTACTTTCGCTTTCTTGGTAATGATTCTAATGTTCATGAGAATATGATGTCGCTTAAATTGGATACATTTGTTTTGCTTACAAATGAAGGGCCTAGCTTGGAGAAGGATGAACATTGGAGCAAGAACACACATGGAGTTGATGGCATGCGCAAGGAGATCAAGAACGGAGTTACAAGTGATGATTTCAGACTTTGAAGCCACCATAAGGAGTGCATGAAGCCTTGGACGAAATATACAAGATGCCACTTCATAATATTCGTCCATAGGCTATTCTAGGTGCTCACACCTTATTATTGGGCCAGCCCATGTAATTTCGAAATACATTAGTATAGGCTATTTTAGAGTCCGATGTGTGGGGAAACAAGAGATAGGGTTAGTTTCGACCCTCCACCAAGGGCCACGAAATTCACCCCTCTTCCTCCATATATACAGCCCTTAGGGCACCGCTTAGACTTGGGTTTTGTTTAGATCAAAAGTTCGCCATAGCTGCAACTTCGCAGCATTTCGCTTGTGTTCAACGACTGCATAAAGGCGCCACAGTAACCCCACCTTGATCAATAAAGCTTTCATCTTATATTCGCAATATCCAGATTGCAATCTCAGCTTGCTTGTTCTTCGCTTGCTCGCAGGAAATAGACCTCGTGGTCGTTGATCGTGTCTCGTGGTCAATAACCTCTCGGAGTTGGTTTAGCGATTGCTATGGCGCGACGCCCTCGCACGCTCAGAGTCGGATCGCCAAAGTCGACTTCCACCAAAGCGAAATCCACCATCTCATCGAAAGACGGACACCTTTGCCTCTATCAAGTGGTATCGATTTCCGTGTTGCTCGGTGAGATTTTACAGCTTTTCGTAGTTTAGATCGAGTCTGTTTTCATACCTATAGTCCACTTAAAAAGCCAAAAAAAATTAGGTTAGTTCATCCTATCCAACCAATCCGAGCCTTTGCATAATCTTTTTCAGATTTGCATTGTTGAATTTATGTTGCATCGCCGTGTCTAGTTGCTGGTCTTAGAGTCTAGTCTTTAGAGTTTCGAAGTTCGGTCATAAGTTGTCACGCCGCCGCCGCACCATTATCATCGCCTCGCCATCTACCACCACCGCTTATCCGCCACCGCTCAATCTGATCCATATACCACCACCGCTGCCATATATCACCACCGCCATCGACCACCATATATCCACCACCAATCCGAGTCCCTTGCATATTAGGTTTGTTTTCGATCCATCTAGTTTTCCGATTCGTGTTTCCTTGTCTCGAGTAGGTTTCGATTCCAGCAATCTTTTGCATTCCGTAGAAGAGGTTGGTTTCAAAAAAAAAATTCCAAAAAAAATTTCCGAAACCACCTCCGCTTAGGCCCAAAATTTTCCAAAACGCACGGATAAAAAAATTTTCTCGCTATCCTATTTTTAGGTGTTTTAAGCGATTGAGCCACCGCCGTATAGAAAGTTTTTTGACCTGCTTCAGCTTTTGGGTCCGGCAAATAAAAAAAAAATTGTCGAAAAATTTCGTGCCCATCCTGCTCATTTGACCTGGAAGAGTTTTGAGACACTCGCCATTATAGTGATTTTTCGCAAAAAAAAAGAGCAGCGCAAAAAAAAAGCGCAAAAAAAAAGAGCGAAAAAAAAATCAGAGTGTGCTCCTCCTTTGTTTACGCAGCAGCCGTGATTTTGTTAGTGTTCTAGGCTCGCCTCTAGCACGGTTCAGCCTAGGACCAAAGACAAGACTGCTGCTGAGCGCTTATTCAACTTTGCATCTCTCGAATTGATTATTGTCAACCTTTTTGCTACCATATTATAAGCCTTCCCAGCTCCACATACATCTACGCTGTATGCTTGACTCTCCCCGTAATCGCTATATCCAAGCTTTGAGAGTTTTGACTACAACGGTTGCCGATCACCACCGCGCTGGGTAAGAACCGTAAGAATTTGAGATTTGCTTGACGGGTTTGTGATACACCACCACCACTTCTTAGTAGTCTCAGAGGATCATATTCTTGTGTGTTTCTATTTGTCTGCTAACCATGGCAGGATCACAAGACGATGAGACTGATTGGGAGAACTCGACTAACAAACAGCTACATGATAAGTTTCAAGAAATGATGATTGGACAGTGCAAGATGTGCTAAACAGATTTGACGAGGCCATGGAGAAGATAGATGGCATTGAGAAGACGCTTGAAACAAAGCTTGATAGCAAGTTTGATGAATTGCTCGCTGCTTTCCACAACCACCGCCGGCTGCACCTATCGCACCTCTCAAGAACGACAACAACTACGCCCTTCCGAATCAAGATGGACGAGCTCAGCGGTTCCTATTGAGCCAGACAAAATTCTCGTGCCATTGCCATCGCTGTTGGTGCTTTTTGGCTCTCGCCATCGCTGCCGGGTACCGACGAGGATGATTATGTGGGAGATTACGAGGATGAGGTTGATCAACATCGAACTACGCAACCACCAGCACCACAACCACCGTGTCGCCCACATGCAAATAATGGCAATGTTAGGGCTCCTCAGTACGAGATCATGACCATCTCCCTAAACTGAAATTGAATATTCCACCATTTGAGGGTAGATATGTTCCTGATATATATCTTACTTGGGAGTTAGAAACTGAACAACGATTTACATGTTTACAATATCCCGAGGAGAGACGTGTTCCTCGCCATTGTTTGTGCTTTCACTAGCTTTGCATGTGTTTGGTGGTCTCAACATTGTAGATTATATCCTGCTCCAGCTACTTGGGCTGCTTTGAAAACTGCTATGCGCATCATGGTTCCACCATATTATCAACGTGAATTACTTCAAAATTGCAGCGCTTAAGACAAGGAAAAATTCAGAGAAGAATATTATCGTGAATTACAAACCGCTTGATTAGATGTGGTATTGTTGAGGAGAATGAAGCTATGCTTGCACGCTTTCGGGTGGATTAAATAGAGAGATTCGCACCATTCTAGACTATAAGGATTATAATAATATCACTGCTTATTCCATCTTGCTTGTAAAGCTGAACGTGAAGTGCAGGATCGATGTGCATTGGCGCGACTAACTTTTCTCGCAGTCGACCTTCATCATGGACACCACGCATCATCATCTACTTCCACACGCTCGCACACATCACCTCCTCTCGGTGCCACCTCCAACCGTGATACAAGAAAGCAGCACAACCACCACTATCTCGCCAAGAGCACACCGCCGGACCTGCACAGAGCTCTTCTTCTTCCATGGCGCCAACAGGCACACAAGTGATATTATTTGTCGTCGCTTGTAAGGGAAGAGGACATTTTATGAGAGAATGCAAATCTCAGCGCAGATGATTGCTACCGAGGATGGTGGGTATGAGTCCGCTTAGTGACTATGATGAGGAGACTTTGGCTCTTATTACACATGAGGAACACGGTGGAGATGATTCTGATCATGAGACACAATACATGGCTGTCAAGATGCCGACAGTATGAATGTTTAGTTGCTCAACGTGTTTTGAGTGTGCAGGTTACACAAGTCGAGCAAAATCAGAGGCATAATTTGTTCCATACAAAGGAGTTGTGAAGGAACGCTCTATTCAAGGCCATCATAGATGGAGGGAGCTGCAACAACTTGGCTAGCATGGAGATGGTGGAGAAGCTATCTCTCACCACAAGACCACATCCACATCCTTACTACATCCAATGGTTCAACAACAGCGGCAAGGTTAAGGTAACACGATCTGCTCGTGTGCATTTTAGTATCTCTACATATGCTGATTATGTTGATTGTGATGTGGTACCTATGCAAGCATGTTCCTTGTTACTTGGTAGACCATGGCAATTTGATAAAATTTCAGACACCATGGTAGAAACAATCAAGATACTCTTGTTCATAAGGATAAAAATATTACTTTGCTTCCTATGACTCTCGAGTCCATTTTGAAAGATGATATTAATAGAGCTAATAAAGCAAAACAGAGAAAAATAAGAGTGAAAATCAGATTGTGGCAAAAGAATTTGAGCAACACATGAAGCCTAATAATAAACCATCTACTGTTGTTGCTTCAAATTAAATTGAAAAGTGCATGTTTACTTGCCACCAAATCTGATATTGATGAGCTAGATTTTAGCAAATCTATTTGCTATGCTTTTGTGTGCAAAGAGGCATTATTTTCATTCGAGGACGGTTTTCCTTCTTTGCCCCCGCTGTCACTAACATTTTGCAGAGTTCACCGACGCTTTTCCACAAGACGCACACCGGATTACCACCTATTCGAGGGATTGAGCATCAAATTGACTTAATTCCCGTGCATCATTACCCAACCGCACCATACCGCATCAATCCAGAGGAGACGAAGGAGATTATGCGCCAAGTACAGAGCTGCTCGACAAAGGTTATATACGCCAATCCCTTAGTCCTTGTGCTGTTCCTATTATTCTAGTGCCGAAAAAGGATGGTACGCCACGATGTGTGTTGATTGTAGAGGCATCAATAATATTACTATTCGTTATCGCCACCCTATTCCTAGGCTAGATGATATGCTTGATGAATTGAGTGGCTCTACAATATTCTCCAAAGTTGATTTATGAGTGGATACCATCAAATTCGTATGAAATTGGGAGATGAATGGAAAACAGCATTTAAAACTAAGTTTGGATTATATGAGTGGTTAGTCATGCCTTTTGGGTTAACTAATGCACCTAGTACTTTCATGAGATTAATGAACTAAGTTTTACGTGCTTTCATTGGACGATTTGTGGTAGTCTATTTTGATGATATACTGATTTATAGCAAATCTTTGGAAGAACATTTGGAACATTTACGTGTTGTTTTTAATGCTCTACGTGATGCACGCTTGTTTGGTAACCTTGGGAAGTGCACCTTTGCACCGATCGAGTATCTTTTCTTGGCTATGTTGTTACTCCACAGGAATTGAAGTTGATAAAGCCAAGATTGAAGCTATTGAGAGTTGGCCGCAGCCCAAAACGGTCACACAAGTGAGGAGTTTCTTGGCCTCGCTGGTTTTATAGGCGCTTGTGAGAGATTTCAGCACCATTGCTGCACCTCTCAACGAGCTTACAAAGAAGGATGTGCCTTTTGTTTGGGGTACCGCACAGAAGAAGCCTTCACGGTATTGAAAGCTAAGTTGACACATGCCCTTTACTCCAACTTCCTGATTTTAATAAGACTTTTGAGCTTGAATGTGATGCTAGTGGAATTGGATTAGAGGTGTGTTATTACAAGATGGCAAACCTGTTGCATACTTTTCTGAAAAATTGAGGGCCTAGTCTGAATTACTCTACTTATGATAAAGAATTATATGCTCTTGTTCGACTTTAGAAACATGGCAACATTATTTATGGCCCAAAGAATTTGTTATACATTCTGATCATGAATCTTTGAAACATATTAAAAGTCAAGCTAAACTGAATCGTAGACATGCTAAATGGGTTGAATTCATTGAGACTTTCCTTATGTCATTAAACACAAGAAGGGTAAAGAAAATGTTATTGCCGATGCATTGTCTCGTCGCTATACTATGCTTTCACAACTTGACTTCAAAATATTTGGTTTGGAGACCATCAAAGATCAATATGTGCATGATGCTGATTTTAAAGATGTATTGCAGAATTGTAAAGAAGGAAGAACATGGAACAAGTTTGTCGTTAATGATGGATTTGTGTTCCGTACTAACAAGCTATGCATTCCAGCTAGCTCCATTCGCCTTTTGTTGTTGCAGGAGGCGATGGAGGAGGACTAATGGGACACTTTGGCGTGAAGAAGACGGAGGACGACTTGCTACACATTTCTTTTGGCCAAAGATGAGACGGATGTTGAGCGCTTTATTGCTCGCTGCACTACATGTCAAAAAGCTAAGTCACGACTCAATCCTCATGGTTTATATATGCCTTTGCTCGCACTCTAGTGTTCCTTGGGAGGATATATCTATGGACTTTGTTTTAGGTTTACCTAGAACAAAGAAGGGAGGGATAGCATATTTGTTGTCGTGATAGATTCTCAAAATGGCACACTTTATACCATGTCATAAAAGCGATGATGTCGTTAATGTTGCTGATTTGTTCTTTCGTGAAATTATTCGCTTGCATGGTGTGCCAAATACTATTGTTTCAGATCGTGATACTAAATTTCTTAGCCACTTTTGGAGATGTTTATGGGCTAAGTTGGGGACTAAACTGCTTTTAGTACTACTTGTCACCCCCAAACCGATGGATAAACCAAGTAGTCAATAGAACATTGTCTACTATGCTTAGGGCTGTTCTAAAGAAAAATAAGAAAATGTGGGAGGAATGCTTGCCTCATATTGAATTTGCTTATAATCGCTCATTGCATTCTACTACTAAGATGTGCCCTTTGAAGTTGTGTATGGTTTCCTACCGTGCACCTATTGATTTGTTGCTTCTTCCATCTTCGGAGAAGGTTAATTTTGATGCTAAAGAACGTGCTGAATTGATTTTAAAATGCATGAGTTAACTAAGGAAAACATTGAGCGATGAATGCTAAATATAAACTTGCCGGAGATAAGGGTAGAAAACATGTTGTGTTTGCACCGAGATCTTGTTTGGTTACATTTATGTAAGGATAGATTTCCGATTTGCGCAAATCAAAGCTAATGCCACGTGCTGCTGGTCCCTTTAAGGTGTTGGAGAAAGTAAATGATAATGCATATAAACTTGAGCTGCCTCGCAGATTTTGGGGTTAGTCCCACTTTTAACATTGCAGATTTGAAGCCATATTTGGGTGAGGAAGATGAACTTCCGTCGAGGACGACTTCATTTCAAGAAGGGAGGATGATGAGGACATCAATACCATTGTTACACCCACAGCCCCTGCCGCTATACATACGGACCAATTACTAGAGCTCACAAGACGCCAACTAAATTACTGTACTTTCGCTTTTTGGTAATGATTCTAATGTTCATGAGAATATGATGTCGCTTAAATTGGATACATTTGTTTTGCTTACAAATGAAGGGCCTAGCTTGGAGAAGGATGAACATTGGAGCAAGAACACACATGGAGTTGATGGCATGCGCAAGGAGATCAAGAACGGAGTTACAAGTGATGATTTCAGACTTTGAAGCCACCATAAGGAGTGCATGAAGCCTTGGACGAAATATACAAGATGCCACTTCATAATATTCGTCCATAGGCTATTCTAGGTGCACACACCTTATTATTGGGCCAGGCCCATGTAATTTCGAAATACATTAGTATAGGCTATTTTAGAGTCCGATGTGTGGGGAAACAAGAGATAGGGTTAGTTTCGACCCTCCACCAAGGGCCACGAAATTCACCCCTCTTCCTCCATATATACAGCCCTTAGGGCACCGCTTAGACTTGGGTTTTGTTTAGATCAAAAGTTCGCCATAGCTGCAACTTCGCAGATTTCGCTTGTGTTCAACGACTGCATAAAGGCGCCACAGTAACCCCACCTTGATCAATAAAGCTTTCATCTTATATTCGCAATATCCAGATTGCAATCTCAGCTTGCTTGTTCTTCGCTTGCTCGCAGGAAATAGACCTCGTGGTCGTTGATCGTGTTCGCGTGGTCAATAACCTCTCTGAGTTGGTTTAGCGACATAAATATGCGACGCCCTCGCACGCCAGAGTCGGATCACAAAGTCGACTTCCACCAAAGCGAAATCCACCATCTCATCGAAAGACGGACACCTTTGCCTCTATCAAGATTCAACGGAAACAAAGGAAGTACAACAACTACTCGACAACAAATATGTACGGAAAGCTTAAGCCCTTGTGCCGCGTCTGCTATACTTGTGCCTAAGCCCGATGGAAGTTTCCGCCAGTTCTCGATTGTAGACCCATAAATGCTATCACCATGCGCTATAGGCATCCCATTCCTCGCTTAGATGATATGCTTGATGAACTTAGTGGAGCCAACATTTTCTCAAAAATTGATCTTAAAAGTGGCTATTATCAAATCCGCATTCATGAGGGTGATGAATGGAAAACTGCTTTCAAAACAAAATTTGGCTTCTATGAATGGTTGGTTATGCCAATGGATTTGTCGGAAGCTCCCGCAACTTTTGTGCGTCTCATGCATCATGTACTTCGTCCATACATTGGAATCTTTGTTGTGGTTTACTTCGATGATATTCTTGTGTTTAGCAAAACCATGAAAGAGCATCTTGATCATGTTGCTTGTTTTGCAAACACTTTGAAAAGAAAGTCTTTATGCCAACTTGAAGAAATGCACTTTTGGAGTTGACAAAGTGGTTTTCTTGGGTTTCGTTGTCTCTTCCAAAGGTGTTCATGTTGATGAAACTAAGATCAAAGCAATTAAAACTTGGCCCCAACCCACCAATTTGCAACAAGTGCGAAGTTTCCTTGGTCTTGCAGTGTTTTATCGCCGCTTTGTGAAAAACTTTAGCACTATTGCAGCCCTTTGCATGCTTTGAGTAAGAAGAATACCCTTTTGTTTGGGGACCTTGCAAGCCAACGCTTTTGATGAGCTCAAGTCTTTGCTTACTCATCCTCCAATTCTTGCTTTGCCCAATTTTGACAAAACTTTTGAGGTCCATTGTGATGCAAGTGGTACCGAATTGGCGGAGTTTTAATGCAAGAAAACGAGTCATTGCTTATTTTAGTGAAAACTCTCCGTGCTCTACTTAACTATCCCGTATGACAAGGAATTGTATGCTTTAGTGCGTGTCCTCCATGTTTGGGAACATTATCTTAGACCTCATGAGTTTGTCATCCATACCGATCATGAAACGCTTAAGTACTTAAAAGGTCAAACTAAATTGAACAAGCGTCATGCCAAATGGAGTGAATTTATTGAATCTTTTCCATATGTGATCAAGTACATTAAGGGCAAGGAAAATGTACTTGCCGATGCACTTTCACGCATATGCACACTTGTCACCCAACTTGAGTTGAATGTTATTGGCTTTGAGCACATCAATGATTTGTATGCTAGTGATCCATCGTTTGCACCTCATTATGCTAAATGTTTGACGCATACATCTTGGGAACAATATTACCTCAAGGATGGTTATCTTATGAGAGCTAACAAACTATGCATACCCGAGTCTTCTGTTTGTTTGCTCCTTTTGCAAGAGGCTCATGGAGGTGGACTAATGGGACATTTTGGACGCGACAAGACCTTCGCCACGCTCTCCAAGAACTACTTTTGGCCCAAGATGTTTCGCGACGTCTCACGCTTCACCACAAGATGCTCAACATGCCGCAAAGCTAAGTCAAAAGCTCAATCTCATGGTCTTTACATGCCTCTTCCTATTCCTTATCAACCTTGGGAAGACATTAGCATGGACTTTGTACTTGGTTTGCCTAATACTCAAAATGGAAAGGACTCAGATTTGTTGTTGTGACAGATTTTCCAAAATGGTACATTTCATTCCTTGCAACAAAGTAGACGATGCTTCACATATTGCAAATCTCTTTTGTAGGGAAATCTTGCGCCCATGGAGTACCAAAGTCAATCGCTCCGATCGCGACGCCAAGTTCTTGAGTTACTTTTGAAAACTCTTTGCGCCAAGCTTGAATCAAGCTCTTGTTCTCCTCCGATACCATCCTCAAACCGACGGCCAAACGGAGGTGACAAACCGGACGCTTCCACTCTACTTTATGCGGTTGATCAAGAAGAACATCAAGGAGTGGAGGCGGTTCACCCATCACCGAGTACGCCTACAACCGCCAAGAAGACATTCGACGACCGGCAAGTCCCTTCGAGGTCGCCAACGGCTTCAACCCATTGTCCCCATTGACATCCTACCTCTACCTCTACAAGAGCGCACCAACCTCGACGCAAGTGCCCGCAAGCTACATCAAGAAGATGCATGAAGATACAAGAAACACCATCGAGCGCCAAGTACAACGACTAGCCACCAAGCTCAACATCAACAAGCAACCCATGATCTTCAACATAGGCGATCTCGTGGCTACACCTTCGCAAGGAACGCTTCCCCAACTAACGCAAGTCCAAACTTCTACCTCGAGCCGATGGACCTTCAAGGTGTTAGCACGCCACAACAACAACGCCTACAAGCTCGACCTACCAAGCGACAAGTACAACGTGAGCGACACCTTCAACGCCAAAGACCTCTCGCTTTCCATGGTGATGAAGATCTAGATCCGAGGTCGGATCCTTTCAAGGGAGGGATATGATGCGAGCATCCTTCCATCATCCCCATGGACTCTACATCAACACCTACAACACCACAAGGACCGATGACTCGAGCACGCAAGAGCTCTTGAAACCGAGGTGACATCACCTCCTCACAACTCTCCTTCGATTCACATGAGACATGGTTACTCGCTCAAACGGAAACTCTATGCATACTCAGCACCAAGGAGTCGACCATGAAGAAGCTAGGAAGCAAGGAGAATCGAAGCGAAGACACACGCGAAGACGGAGAGGAAGAAGCAACCAGACCATAGAGGTCGGACGATCCGGACGGAGGTCTTGGACGATCCGGACAATACCAATGATCCGGACTTCGTCCGGACGATCCGCTAAATCGATCAAGGCAACAGAATCCTCCACGCTGAAGCCGGATCATCCGGACCAGCCCGGATCATCCGGATCCCGCCTCGACGTCCGGACCTCCAAATGGGTCATCCGTCTGCCGCACGCCACTCAGCCGACCTCCGGCTCATCCGGACTCCACCCGGATCATCTGGACCGCCCGGATCATCCGGACTCGTCCGGATCATCCGCCAGCCTCAAGGCGCAAGTTGGGCTGAGCCCATGTACCCTTCGCCTGCACTCTATATATAGGACCTCTCTCTCACTTTGAGACTTAGCATTGATTAGCTCATATTTGTGTGTGAGAGCTTTGCTCATCCACCGGCATTTCTCCACGGAGATCGTGACCTCCGCCTAGGAGAAGATCCATCGGATTCAAGACCCTATAAGGGAAGATCCTCGTGATTCAAGGCCCCTATCTAGGGAAGAAAATCGGATTCACGGGCACACGGTTGCAATGGCTAACTTTATGTTCTTCCCTAGATAGGGGCCTTGAATCCACGAGGGATCTTCCCTAGGTAGGGTCTTGAACTGAATGGATCTTCTCCTAGACGGAGGTCCCGATCTCCGAGGAGAAGTACCGGTGGATGAGCAAAGGCTCTCACACACAAATATTAGCTAATCCAATGTCAACCTCAAAGTGGGGAGGAGGAGGTCTATTTATAGTGCTAAGCCACGAAGGGGTAAGTGAGGGGCGAGGTACACGGCCTCGCCCAAGTTGCGCCAAGACAAAGGGTCCGAATGATCCGGATGGTGGCCCGGATGATCCGGTGTTTGGGGTCCGGATGATCCGGCGATCATCCGGATGATCCGCTTCGCCGAGGGGCTTCGCATTTTCGTGCATTTACCCGAACGATCCGGAGGGTCCAGATGATCCGGTCAGGCCCGGATGATCCGGACGGTGGGTCGGACGTCCGCCTGCCTTTCAACAAATTACTTCCATCTTCTTCTTCTCCTTTCTTCCATCTTCTTCCATGCTTGGCCTTGGTCCTTGATTCTCCTTGGCCATCCCGGTTGTACCGAGTGTATACAAGGTCCACGCATGAGGTAGTAGCCATGTCTCATATGCGGAAAGTGACGGTTCAAGAGGAGTGAATTCACCTTGTGTCCGATGGCGCATAGTCGAGGTCTCATCTTATGTATCCTTGGGGCTTGGAGAGTAGTCTGAGTGTACATGGGGATGAACGGGATGCTCCGCATCATATCCCCCTTGGGAAAGGTCCGACCGGATCGTGATCCTCATCACCATGGAAACGGTTGTCGAGACGGACTTGTAGTTGGACGGTTGAAGGCATGGTGCAATCCGCGAGTCCAAGGTGTCACGAGTGATAGACATGCAAAAAGAGCAAACACGAGCAACACTCGGAAATACGGTTAGCGCACACAAAGTGTCCATCATGTAAGAATGAGTCCGTGCGGCAAGATTTGGTGTGACAAAGCGCATGAAGCATATCAAGATGATCTAGAATGAGATGCAAAGCATTCATGGGAGGAAATGCAATCATTGTGCACACAAATGTGTTGTAAATATGATCAATGCAACCACGTTTCAAAATGATGTCATAGTGAGACGGTTTATCAATAGCATGAATATGGCAATGGATGCTCCATATGTATATGTTATCATGCAATTGATGATGGACAATATGATCATGATGTATGAATATGCCTTCAAGGTAGATCACAACAAATTTGCTAAGGAAATGCGCAAGCTCATATATCATGGATGACATGGGAATACAAGATGCAACAAGGCAATCACAATGTGAGTCAATCCATGCATAGGGTGCAAACTTGTGGTGAGTATGATATGTCCATCGAGCATGACATGTGTGAGCACAATCAACAAATATGAATCTGTTGGTGTACCAAAGCTCGATGTCGAGGCATGAGTGGAGTGCCGGTTGCATTCAATAAGTGCAAGCGCCTCAATGTGAAGGTCCATGTAGCCAATCTCCAATGTCGCTTCTTCCGCTCACGAGATGTATCATGTAGACAACAAGAAGGAAACAACAATGAAAGAGTGACCCATCCAATATGCATATTTGAGGATTGCTCAAAGAGAAGGAGTTCACCTTTATGAGAATGTCGAAAATGTTGGTGTCGCACATCATGTATGCCTTCACATAACCAATATGTCGATAACGGCATCGCCTTTGTGAAGCCTCCAAATTGAAAGAACATGACAAACACTGAAAAACAAATGAGGTTAGCGGAAATGCTAAACCTATCATTCGTGTGGTAAGATACCCAACAAGTGTATGTATCATGCTCATCATAAGAAAGTACAAGGAGCATTTCAAAGTATGGAGGCATATGATGTAAGAACATCCAAATACAAGAGGCTCAATCAAACAAGCATGCATCACAAGTATAGTGTCCAAGTCTCCAAGATCAATAAGCATAGCAAGTTGGCACTCAATACAAGGTGATATGAGAGATGCAACTAATGGAGACAAGAGACAATGATCATGACAAATCAAGTGAGTGGCATCAACATATATGTCATCAACCCAAGAAAGCAAGTAATAGTGGAACATGGGTGATGCAACATAGCAAGCAATCATAGTGATCAAGTCAAGCAAGCTAGTAGTGCGAAGATGCAACATACTAGAAGGAATCATGGCAAGCATGTCATGTGTGCAAATAGTGGGCATGAATAATTCACATGTCATAGCACAAGCATGAAAGCAAGATATGAGTAAAATGTCATCAATGTATTGGTGAGAGACCATATGTAAATAGCAATGGGGCATCATGAATCTCCCAACACAACAAGCAAAGAATAGCATGGGGCACATGATAAACATGGCAATAGCAACAAGGATCTCCACCAAGCATGCAAATACACATATAAGTAGCATAATGATTAAACATGGGTATATGCAAGCAAGGGTCACAATTGCATGGCAAAGGCATAAGGATAACATGCAAAGTGAACACTAGAATGAGCATAAGGTGACAAGTGGTAAATGGCCCATAGCCGTGTGGAGAGCCAAGTAGAGGAGTTGCGCTGTAGTCCTTGCGCCAAGGGGACGGTGGTGAGGATAGTCCACGGATCCCAAGTCATCATTGCTTCTCAAGAGCTTGTTTCACAACTCTGGGATTGAGAGGTCGACGAGTATACATGGGTACCTACACAAAACAAAGGCAAAGGGAAAATTGTGTGTGCGTGGTAGATGTACACATCATCCATCATGATGCATACGTGCTTGTGTTGGTTAGAACCAAATATCCAATTCTCAAATAAATGAGATGCATGATATAGAAACATGTCATCCATCATGATAGGTTTGTTATTATGTATGGCATAATGGAGACTCAAATTGTGTAATGCATCATGAGAAATATCTAGAGCATTGTTATTCATGGAATGCATAAGGTGCACGCAGTCATGGCAATCATGCAAAGTATGAAATGCATCAAGATCTCCTAATATGTATGAGGAAACTATGGGGGTCTCCTCATGAGCATGAGTAGCAACATCACGTGGAGAATATTGACAACATCCGAAACAATGCATATTTGGAACAATGTGATCATGGCATGACATATTGATGAATTATGAAATCATGTAAAGGAAGTATGGCAATATCATCACAAGAGAAACAAAAGCCAATGACCATCATCTCGCCATCTATGCCAAAAGTGCAAATGGGATTGATTTTAATGGGGCATGCATAGTTACTATGTTTAGATTGTAGGATGCAATATGTGAGATCTCACCATAGCATATGACAAGTTCAATGGATTGTCAAACATGAAGTGACCAATAGAATTTTCACATGATATCCTATGAAGCATAGCATCACAACTAGTCAACTCAACATGCTCATCATCATATTCATCATTAATAGGTAAGTCAAGGCATGAAGGAGTTTCACTAGCATGAAGCATGGTAATAGGTGGGTCAACATCATGGGAGCAATCAATGTCAAGAGAGTCCACTAGTGGGACAAGAGAAGCACCATCACCTATGCTACCTTGGAAGCGTTGCTCATGTGTTGTAGGTAGGTGTTGAAGATCGTCTCGTTGTCATCTTCATCTTGATGGAACCATGTGGGGGGTGTATCATCGTCCATCATGGCCATCGGTTTCTCCATAGGGGTATGGGCTCATCAATGGTAGGCGGTCGCCATGTAGGAGACCTAGCACCAAAGGAGAAAACACACTAGGAGTAGAGGTTAAGTCGTTAGAAATCATAGTGGCCTCACATGCCGTGGTCAACTACCTCACTCTTAAGTGTTGTGGCTCACTCACTCCCTCAAAGATGCTCTCACCATATGGTTGGTGGAGTCACTCATGGCGCCAACCTCACATAGGATGTGTGGCATGCTCTCATGTGTGGGGCTAGTGGTGGTCACACTCATCCTCTCATAGGAGGTGCTCTCAATGTCACGTATGGTGGAGTCACCATGTCACCATGGGTGGTGGCTCTCCTCACATGGCACTTGGGGCATCTCAACATATGTGGGTGTCGGAGAGGTGTAGGTGCAAATGTCTCCATGCTCAACTTCTATCGCCATGGTCAAGGGGATGGCCCTTGCTCGACCTTCTTGTCATCGCCTTGGTGTGGGAGGCCCATATGATGTGGCAGCTCAGAGCTCGCCTCCATGACCGAAGGGAGTTTCCCATGCTCGCCATCTTCCTTGAGGGGCTTCCAAGATGGAAGTGTCGCCTCACTGTAGGTGGTCGCTTGGACTTGATGAAGACGATGTAGGCGCATTCGTGGAAGTAGGCGAAGATGCCGCACATCCAAAGGCTTAAGATGCCTTGATAGCACTTGGCTAAGATGCCAAAGTGGTTGGTGTAGCCGAGCGCCTGCCTTGGTGGTGGTCATCTCGCGGTCTTCTTTTGTGCTCTTGAAGCTTGGACTTGGCGTGAAGTAGGTCTTGTTGGGACTTGTGCATTTGCGCCAGGAGCATCTTCATGATGATGATGTCGTTGTCGTGCTTGAGCTCAGAGGAGATGTCGTCTGTCGCCGCCGCGGCACATGTTGCTTGGAGGTGACTTGCCCTTCATGGTGGTGATGATCATGAACGTGATGGTGATCGCCATGTAGATGTGGACGAGGACGATTTGCACTTGCATCTTTTTCGCATCCAAGACTTGTGGCTTGACCGTCGCCGCCTTGAGGATGATGAAGGGAAGAAGACTTGATCAAGGCTCTAATCTCCTCCATCCTTGCATCTTGCTCCTCTTTATGTGCGGCAAGCTTCTTGTCGATGTAGTCCCTTTTCCTTGCTTCGAGTGACGAATGTCGATGGAGATGTTCTCGATGCGCCTCGCAATCTTGATTGTGCGCCTTGCATTTGTCGTTGTAGATCAAGATAGACGCTGGAGATGTTGTTGTTCACGCCGTTGTTGTCAGAGACCGGAGAGGGAATGCCTTGCCTATCCATCACAAGACTCGAGCAAATATGAGTGGGAGAAAGAGAAGAACGATACCAATGTACCTTTGACCAAAGTTGAAGATGAATCAAGTTCACTCAAATGTGGACAATGAAATAGCACTATTGGTACCAATCCTTGCCTGCTCTCACACCTACACAAGTAAAGCTTATAGTGGAGCTCGTGAGGATAGTGGCACAAAAATTTAATGCAAAATGTTAGCAAGAGTCAATAATGTTGAAAGAGATTCACAAATTCGCAAGCTTAAACAAGTAGACCAATAGCAATGAAAGGTACACGTAAACACACACACGGATAGATAAATGGGGTCGGCAACCAAGGAATGAGCTCAAAATGTGGAATCCCCAAAACGCCGTGTTGCACAACTCAAGAGAGACGCTAGCACGATTGCTCAATAGGCGGATACGACACTTGTGCACAACCTATAAGATGCAAAATGGGTATTCTTTCTATCCCAAGTATGCTATGTATGTATAGTTCCCGGTATTTCTCTCAAGCATGAGATCATATGATGTAGATTTGACAATCTTATGTGCAAAGGGTATGATGCTATGGCACTTGCTCACGAGCTCTTTGCTCTCTTTTTGCTTAAAAGCTTTTTTTTTCTATGGCCACTTTTGTAAAATGCACAAACCAAGATAGCAATTGTGTATATGCGGGAACAAACAAGAGGCACAATGGATGATATGATACCAATATGATATGGTATGTATGCTATGGAAGGTATGGACCACTAATGTGCACAAGTAACGTTGCCGGCAATACTCAAATGGCTAGTCTCGATAGGTAAGTGACGCAAAATGGGCTAGGGGTTAACAATGCAATTGCAAGGGTATATACAAAGGTGTCGCCGAGGTTACCGCCCTTGCGATGATGAGTGGCGTGTTCTTGGTGTAGATACCAAGATGATGGAGACTCGCCCCTAAGTAGTCAAACACCTTAGGAAACGGAAAACCGCAAACTCAAAATCTCAAATGACAAATGTCAAATGGTGGTAGCGAAAGCGGTGGTGGTTTTGCACTAGGCAATGCGGATGGAATCATGGGCTATACACGAGTCGGAGTTGAAGTTGCTGTCCCTAAGTAGCCAAACACCTTAGGAGACATAAGCCACAACTCAAACAAGCTCAAACAACAATTGGGTTGTTGGGTTGTTTGAAGTGTATGGTGGGAAGGTTATGGAAGTGGTGGTGGTGGTGGTTGATGAAGAAGCAACTCGTCCCTAATTAGTCAAACACCTTAGGAGACTCAAGTCACTACTCAAACAACCTCAAATGCTATGGGGAACAAAATGGGTTAGGTTGATAGAGGCAAAGGTGTCCTGCCTTCGATGAGATGGTGGATTTCGCTTTGTGGAAGTCGATTTTGACGATCCGACTACGAACGGCGAGGATGTCGCTACTTTAGCAATCGCTAAAGCAACTCCGAGAGGTTATCGACTATGCCGAGCACGATCAACTCCGACCACGAAGGTCCTGCTTCCGCGAGCAAACGAAGAACAAGCAAGAAACCGAGATTGCAACTGGATATTGCGTAATATAAGATGAAAGCTTTATTGATCAAGGTGGGGTTCTCAGGACGCTTTGTCTCGGTCGCTGAACACAAACGGCACGCCGGTTGCAGCTATGGCGAACTTTTATTCTAAACAAAACCCGAAGTTCAAACGACGCCTAAGGGCTGTATATATGGGGAAAAGGAGGGAATTTCGTGGTCCCTTGAGGGTGGGGTCTCAAACCAACCCTAACTCTTGTTTCCCCACACATACGGACTCTAAAAATAGCCTATACTTAAGTATTTCGAAATTACATGGGCCTGGCCTAATAATAAGGTGACGCAGCAAGACCTAGAATAGCCTTTGGACTAATATTATGAAGTGGCATCTTGTATATTTCTGTCCAAGGCTTCATGCACTCCTTATGGTGGCTTCAAAGTCCTGAAATCATCACTTGTAACTCCGTTTGATCCTCTATGCATGCCATCAACTCCATGCGTGTTCATGCTCCAATGTTCATCCTTCTCCAAGCTAGGCCCTTCATTTGTAAGCAAAACAAATGTATCCAATTTAGGCAGCATCATATTCTCATGAATATTAGAATCATTACCAAGAAACGAAAGTACCGGTAATTTAATTGGCGTGCATGCGAGCTCTAGTAATTGGTCCCAGATATGTAACAAAGAGGGGCTGTGGGTGTAACAATGGTATTGATGTCCTCATCATCCTCCCTTCTTGAAATGAAGTCGCCTCGACGGAAGCTCATCTTCCTCACCCAAATAAGGCTTCAAATCTGCTATGTTATAAGTGGACTAACCCCAAAATCTGCAGTAGCTCAAGTTTATATGCATTATCATTTATTTTCTAACACCTTAAAAGGACCATCAAGACGTGGCATTAGCTTTGATTTGCGCAAATTAGGAAATCTATCTTTACGCAAATGTAACCAAAAAGATCTCCAGTGCAAACACAACATGTTTTCTACCCTTATCTCCAGAAGTTTATATTTAGCATTCATACGCCAATGTTTTCCTTAGTTAACTCATGCATTTTTAAAATCAATTCGTAACGCTTTTAGCATCAAAATTAACCTTCTCCAAGATGGAAGAGGCAATAAATCAATAGGTGCACGAGGTAGGAAACCATACACAATTTCAAAAGGGCACATCTTAGTAGTAGAATGCAATGAACGATTATAAGCAAATTCAATATGAGGCAAGCATTCTTCCCACATTTTCTTATTATTGTTCAAAACAGCCCTAAGCATAGTAGACAATGTTCTATTGACTACTTCAGTTTGTCCATCAGTTTGGGGGTGACAAGTAGTACTAAAAAGCAGTTTAGTCCCCAACTTAGCCCATAAACATCTCCAAAAGTGGCTAAGAAATTTAGTATCACGATCTGCAACAATAGTATTTGGCACACCATGCAAGCGAATAATTTCACGAAAGAACAAATCAGCAACATAAACAAAGATCATCGCTTTTATGACATGGTATAAAGTGTGCCATTTTCGAGAATCTATCCACGACAACAAATATGCTATCCCTCCCTTCTTTGTTCGAGGTAAACCTAAAACAGAGTCCATAGATATATCCTCCCAAGGAACACTAGGTACAGTAAAGGCATATATAAACCATGAGGATTGAGTCGTGACTTAGCTTTTTGACATGTAGTGCAATGAAAGCAACAAAACGCTCAACATCCCGCCTCATCTTTGGCCAAAAGAAATGTGTAGCAAGTATATCCTCCGCCTTCTTCACGCCAAAGTGATAGAGGCAAAGGTGTCCCGCCTTTCGATGAGATGGTGGATTTCGCTTTGGTGGAAGTCGACTTTGACGATCCGACCACGAAGGCGAGGACGACGCCGCCTTAGCAATCGCTAAACCAACTCCGAGAGGTTATTGACCACGCCGAGCACGATCAACTCGACCACGAGGGTCTATTTCCGCGAGCAAACGAAGAACAAGCAAGAAACCGAGATTGCAACTGGATATTGCGTAATATAAGATGAAAGCTTTATTGATCAAGGTGGGGTTCTGTGACGCTTTGTCCGGTCGCTGAACACAAACGGCACGCCGGTTGCAGCTATGGCTAACTTTTGATCTAAACAAAACCTAAGTCTAAACGGTGCCCTAAGGGCTGTATATATGGAGGAAGAGGGGTGAATTTCGTGGCCCTTGGTGGAGGGGTCCAAACTAACCCTATCTCTTGTTTCCCCACACATACGGACTCTAAAAATAGCCTATACTAATGTATTTCGAAATTACATGGGCCTGGCCCAATAATAAGGTGACGAAGACCTAGAATAGCCTATGGACTAATATTATGAAGTGGCATCTTGTATATTTCGTCCAAGGCTTCATGCACTCCTTATGGTGGTTTCAAAGTCCTCAAATCATCACTTGTAACTCCGTTCTGATCCCTCATGCATGCCATCAACTCCATGTGTGTTCTTGCTCCAATGTTCATCCTTCTCCAAGCTAGGCCCTTCATTTGTAAGCAAAACAAATGTATCCAATTTAGGCAGATCATATTCTCATGAACATTAGAATCATTACCAAGAAACGAAAGTACCGGTAATTTAGTTGGCGCATGAGCTCTAGTAATTGGTCCAAGATGTATAGCAGCAGGGCTGTGGGTGTAACAATGGTATTGATGTCCTCATCATCCTCCCTTCTTGAAATGAAGTCGCCCTCGACGGCAAGCTCATCTTCCTCACCCAAATATGGCTTCAAATCTGCAATGTTAAAAGTGGACTAACCCCAAAATCTGCAGCAGCTCAAGTTTATATGCATTATCATTTACTTTCTCCAACACTTTAAAGGGACCAGCAGACGTGGCATTAGCTTTGATTTATGCAAATCAGAAATCTATCCTCACGCAAATGTAACCAAACAAGATCTCCAGTGCAAACACAACATGTTTTCTACCCTTATCTCCAAAGAAGTTTATATTTAGCATTCATACGCCAATGTTTTCCTTAGTTAACTCATGCATTTTTAAAATCAATTCAGCACGCTTCTTTAGCATCAAAATTAACCTTCTCCAAGATGGAAGAGGCAATAAATCAATAGGTGCACGAGGTAGGAAACCATACACAATTTCAAAGGGCACATCTTAGTAGTAGAATGCAATGAACGATTATAAGCAAATTCAATATGAGGCAAGCATTCTTCCCACATTTTCTTATTATTCTTCAACAGCCCTAAGCATAGTAGACAATGTTCTATTGACTACTTCAGTTTGTCCATCAGCTTGGGGTGACAAGTAGTACTAAAAGTAGTTTAGTCCCCAACTTAGCCCATAAACATCTCCAAAAGTGGCTAAGAAATTTAGTATCACGATCTGAAACAATAGTATTTGGCACACCATGCAAGCTTAATAATTTCACGAAAGAACAAATCAGCAACATTAACAAAGATCATCGCTTTTATGACATGGTATAAAGTGTGCCATTTTCGAGAATCTATCCACGACAACAAATATGCTATCCTCCCTTCTTTGTTCGAGGTAAACCTAAAACAAAGTCCATAGATATATCCTCCCAAGGAACACTAGGTACAGTGCAAAGGCATATATAAACCATGAGGATTGAGTCGTGACTTAGCTTTTTGACATGTAGTGCAATGAGCAACAAAACGCTCAACATCCCGCCTCATCTTTGGCCAAAAGAAATGTGTAGCTAGTATATCCTCGCCTTCTTCACGCCAAAGTGTCCCATTAGTCCTCCTCCATGCGCCTCCGCAACAACAAAAGACTAACGGAGCTAGCTGAATGCATAGCTTGTTAGAACGAAACACAAATCCATCATTAATGACTAACTTGTTCCATGTTCTACCTTCTTTAAGATTCTGCAATACATCTTTAAAATCAGCATCATGCACATATTGATCTTTGATGGTCTCCAAACCAAATATTTTGAAGTCAAGTTGTGAAAGCATAGTATAGCGATTTAGACAATGCATCAAGAATAACATTTTCTTTACCCTTCTTGTGTTTAATGACATAAGGGAAAGTCTCAATGAATTCAACCCATTTAGCATGTCTACGATTCAGTTTAGCTTGACTTTTAATATGTTTCAAAGATTCATGATCGTAATGTATAACAAATTCTTTGGGCCATAAATAATGTTGCCATGTTTCTAAAGTCCTAACAAGAGCATATAATTCTTTATCATAAGTAGAATAATTCAGACTAGGCCCACTTAATTTTTCGTAAAAGTATGCAACAGGTTTGCCATCTTGTAATAACACACCTCCTAATCCAATTCCACTAGCATCACATTCAAGCTCAAAAGTCTTATTAAAATCAGAAGTTGGAGTAAAGGAGCATGTGTCAACTTAGCTTTCAATACCGTGAAGGCTTCTTCCCAGGCGGTACCCCAAACAAAAGGCACATCCTTCTTTGTAAGCTCATTGAGAGGTGCAGCAATGGTGCTGAAATCTCTCACAAAACGCCTATAGAAACCAGCGAGGCCAAGGAAACTCCTCACTTGTGTGACCGCTTTGGCTGCGCCAACTCTCAATAGCTTCAATCTTGGCTTTATCAACTTCAATTCCTCGTGGAGTAACAACATAGCCAAGAAAAGATACTCGGTCGGTGCAAAAGGTGCACTTCCCAAGGTTACCAAACAAACGCATCACGAGAGCATTAAAAACAGCACGAATGTTCCAAATGTTCTTCCAAAGATTTGCTATAAATCAGATATCATCAAAATAAACTACCACAAATCGTCCAATGAAAGCACGAAACTTCGCTCATTAATCTCATGAAAGTACTAGGTGCATTAGTTAACCCAAAAGGCATGACTAACCACTCATATAATCCAAACTTAGTTTTAAATGCTGTTTTCCATTCATCTCCCAATTTCATACGAATTTGATGGTATCCACTACGCAAATCAACTTTGGAGAATATTGTAGAGCCACTCAATTCATCAAGCATATCATCTAGCCTAGGAATAGGGTGACGATAACTAATAGTAATATTATTGATGCCTCTACAATCAACACACATACGTGACGTACCATCCTTTTTCGCACTAGAATAATAGGAACAGCACAAGGACTAAGGGATTCGCAGATATAACCTTTGTCGAGCAGCTCCTCATGATTTGACGATAATCTCCTTCGCCTCCTCCGGATTGGTACGGATGGTGCACGGTTGGTAATGATGCACCGAATTAAGTCAATTTGATGCTCAATCCTCTAATAGGTGGTAATCCCGTGGCACGCCTTGTGGAAAGACGCCAATAACTCCCCGCAAAATGTTAGTGACAGCAGGGGCAAAGAGGAAGGCACGCCCTCTAATGAAAATAATGCCTCTTTGCACACAAAAGCATAGCAAATAGATTTGCCAAAATCTAGCTCATCAATATCAGATTTGGTGGCAAGTAAACATGCACTTTTCAATTTAATTTCGTATAAACAAGAGATGGTTTATTATTAGGCTTCATGTGTCGCTCAAATTCTTTTGCCACAATCTGATTTTCACTCTTATTTTTCTCCTGTTTTGCTTTATTAGCTCTATTAATATCATCTTTCAAAATGGACTGTGGAGTCATAGGAAGCAAAGTAATATTTTTATCCTTATGAACAAGAGTATACCGATTGTTTCTACCATGGTGTACAGAATTTTATCAAATTGCCATGGTCTACCAAGTAACAAGGAACATGCTTGCATAGGTACCACATCACAATCAACATAATCAGATATGTAGAGATACTAAAATGCACACTAACAAAGACGTGTTACCTTCACCTTGCCGCTGTTGTTGAACCATTGGATGTAGTAAGGATGTGGATGTGGTCTTGTGGTGAGAGATAGCTTCCACCATCTCCATGCTAGCCAAATTGTTGCAGCCCTCCATCTATGATGACGCTAATAGAACGCTCCTTCACAACTCCCTTTGTATGGAACAAATTATGCCTCCGATTTTGCTCACCTTGTGTAACCTGCACACTCAAAACACGCTGAGCAACTAAACATTCATACCGCCAAAGATCTTCAAGAGCCATGTATTGTGTCTCATGATCGTAATCATCTCCACCGTGTTCCTCATGTGTAATAAGAGCCAAAGTCTCTCATCATAGTCACTAGCGGACTCATACCCACCATCCTCAAGAGCAATCATCACACGCTGAGATTTGCATTCTCTCAAAATGTCCTCTTCCCTTACAACGATTTACAAATAATATCACTTGTGTGCCCTGCTGACGCCATGGAAGAAGAGCTCAGGCAGGCCCAAGCAGTGTGCTCTTGGCGATAGTGGTGGTTGTGCTCGCTTTCTTGTATCACGGTTGGAGGTGGCACCAAGGAGGTGATGGTGCCGTGGAAGTAGATGATGCACGTGGTGTCCATGATGAAGGTCGACCTGCAAAAGTTAGTGCGCCAATGCCCTGCCGATCCTCAGACTTCACGCTCAGCTTTACAAGCAAGATGGAATAAACGAGTGATATTATTATAATCCTTATAGTCTAGAATGGTCTCAATCTCTATTTAATCCACCCGTAAAACGCAAGCATAGCTTCATTCTCCTCAACAATACCACATCTAATCAAGCCGCTTTGTAATTCCCGATAATATTCTTCACAGAATTTTTTCCTTGTCTTAAGCGCTGCAATTTTTGAAGTAATTCACGTTGATAATATGGTGGAACCCAACGAGTACGCATAGCAGTTTTCAAAGCAGCCCAAGTAGTCGGAACAGATATAATCTACAATGTTCGCACCACCAAACACATGCAAAACTAGTGAAAGCACAAACAGCAGCAGAACACGCCTCTCGTGATATTGTAAACATGTAAACCGTTGTTCAGCTTAACTCCCAAGTAAGATATATATCGTGAACATATCTACCCTCAAATGGTGGAATATTCAATTTCAGTTTAGGGAGATGGTCATGATCTCGCACTGAGGGGAGCCCTAACATTGCCATTATTTGCATGTGGACGACCTGGTGGTTGTGGTGCTGGTGGTTGCACGAGTTCGATGTTGATCAACCTCCTCCTCATAATCGCCTCAAGATACTCATCATCCTCCCTCGCATCAAAGCAGCAGCAGAGCAGTGAGCCACGTATACCAACAAAGAGAGTAGCAGCCGCACCAGCATTCTCCCTGTAATCGCTATAGCCAAGCTTTGAGAGTTTTGACTACAACGGCTGCCGATCACCACCACCTGGGTAAGAACTCATTTTATGTAATCAAATTCATGTCTCAGCTTCTCAAATTTTTCATCAGAACCTCATTCACTGTTTAAATGACACCAACTCCTCAACTCATCTCATGTTTGAATCTTTCAGTGGCACTCTATCCAACAACTTTCAAACTGCACAAAGAGTTTGCCTGGTCACAAGTTGAATCAAGGATGTCTGCTGCATTTGCTCAAAGAGCCATTTGTTCAATTGACTGAACATTTCAAAGAGCTATGTAGGGCTTCATGATCGTAATCATTCCACCGTGATGAGGAGACTTTGGCTCTTATTACACATCGTGAACACGGTGGAGATGTTTCGATCATGAGACACAATACATGGTCACCAAGATGCCGATGTATGAATGTTTAGTCTCAACGTGTTTTGAGTGTGCAGGTTACAATGTTGAGCAAAATCGAGGCATAATTTGTTCCATACAAAGGGAGTTGTGAAGGAACGTTTCACGCCATCATAGATGGAGGGAGCTGCAACAACTTGGCTAGTATGGAGATGGTGGAGAAGCTATCTCTCACCACAAGACCACATCCACATCCTTACTACATCCAATGGTTCAACAACAGCTGCAAGGTTAAGGTAACACGATTATTCGTGTGCATTTTAGTATCTCTACATATGCTGATTATGTTAATTGTGATGTGGTACCTATGCAAGCATGTTCTTGTTACTTGGTAGACCATGGCAATTTGATAAAATTTCGCACACCATGGTAGAATCAATCAAGATACTCTTGTTCATAAGGATAAAAATATTACTTTGCTTCCTATGACTCCTGAGTCCATTTTGAAAGATGATATTAATAGAGCTAATAAAGCAAAACAGAGAAAAATAAGAGTGAAAATCAGATTGTGGTAAAAGAATTTGAGCAACACATGAAGCCTAATAATAAACCATCTATCGTTGCTTCAAATTAAATTGAAAAGTGCATGTTTACTTGCCACCAAATCTGATATTGATGAGCTAGATTTTAGCAAATCTGTTTGCTATGCTTTTGTGTGCAAAGAGGCATTATTTTCATTCGAGGACGCGTTTTCCTTCTTTGCCCCCCGCCGTTACTAACATTTTGCAGGAGTTCACCGACATCTTTCCACAAGACGCAACACCGGATTACCACCTATTCGAGGGATTGAGCATCAAATTGACTTAATTCCCGGTGCATCATTACCCAACCGCACCATACCGCACTCAATCCAGAGGAGACGTAGGAGATTATGCGCCAAGCATGTGAGCTGCCGGACAAAGGTTATATACGCCAATCCTTTAGTCCTTGTGCTGTTCCTATTATTCTAGTGCCGAAAAAGGATGGTACATCACATATGTGTGTTGATTGTAGAGGCATTAATAATATTACTATTCGTTATCGCCACCCTATTCCTAGGCTAGATGATATGCTTGATGAATTGAGTTGCTCACAATATTCTCCAAAGTTGATTTATGAGTGGATACCATCAAATTCGTATGAAATTGGGAGATGAATGGAAACAGCATTTAAAACTAAGTTTGGATTATATGAGTGGTTAGTCCCGCCTTTTGGGTTAACTAATGCACCTAGTACTTTCATGAGATTAATGGACTAAGTTTTACGTGCTTTCATTGGACGATTTGTGGTAGTCTATTTTGATGATATACCGATTTACAAAGAAATCTTTGGAAGAACATTTGGAACATTTACGTGTTGTTTTTAATGCTCTACGTGACGCACGCTTGTTTGGTAACCTTGGGAAGTGCACCTTTGCACCGATCGAGTAACTTTTCTTGGCTATGTTGTTACTCCATAGGGAATTGAAGTTGATAAAGCCAAGATTGAAGCTATTGAGAGTTGGTCAGAGCCCAAAACGGCCACACAAGTGAGGAGTTTCTTGGCCTCGCTGGTTTCTATAGGCTGCTTTTGAGAGATTTCAGCACCATTGCTGCACCTCTCAACGAGCTTACAAAGAAGGATGTGCTTTTGTTTGGGGTACCGCATGTGAAGAAGCCTTCACGGTATTGAAAGTTGTTGACACATGCTTCTTTACTCCAACTTCCCGATTTTAATAAGACTTTGAGCTTGAATGTGATGCTAGTGGAATTGGATTAGAGGTGTGTTATTACAAGATGGCAAACCTGTTGTATACTTTTCTCAAAAATTGAGTGGCCTAGTTTGAACTATTCTACTTATGATAAAGAATTATATGCTCTTGTTCGACTTTAGAGACATGGCAACATTATTTATGGCCCAAAGAATTTGTTATACATTCCGATCATGAATCTTTGAAACATATTAAAAGTCAAGATAATCAATCGTAGACATGCTAAATGGGTTGAATTCATTGAGACTTTCCTTTATGTCATTACACACAAGAAGGGTAAAGAAAATGTTATTGTCGATGCATTGTCTCTTCGTTATACTATGCTTTCACAACTTGACTTTAGAATATTTGGTTTGGAGACCATCAAAGATCAATATGTGCATGATGTCAATTTAGCGATGTATTGCAGAATTGTAAAGAAGGTAGAACATGGAACAAGTTCACGTTAATGATGGATTTGTGTTTCGCTCTAACAAACTATGCATTCCAAATTAGCTCCGTCGCCTTTTGTTGTTGCAGAGGCGATGGAGGAGGACTAATGGGACAGTTTGGCGTGAAGAAGACGGAGGACGACTTGCTACACATTTCTTTTTGGCCAAAGATGCGACGGATGTTGAGCGCTTTATTGCTCATTGCACTACATGTCAAAAAGCTAAGTCACGACTCAATCCTCATGGTTTATATATGCCTTTGCCTCGCGCTTAGTGTTCCTTGGGAGGATATATCTATGGACTTTGTTTTAGGTTTACCTCGAACAAAGAAGGGGAGGGATAGCATATCTGTTGTCGTGGATAGATTCTCGAAAATGGCACACTTTATACCATGTCATAAAAGCGATGAAGCTGTTAATGTTGCTGATTTGTTCTTTCGTTAAATTATTCGCTTGCATGGTGTGCCAAATACTATTGTTTCAGATCGTGATACTAAATTTCTTAGCCACTTTTGGAGATGTTTATGGGCTAAGTTGGGGACTAAACTGCTTTTAGTACTACTTGTCACCCCCAAACCGATGGACAAACTGAAGTAGTCAATAGAACATTGTCTACTATGCTTAGGGCTGTTCTAAAGAATAATAAGAAAATGTGGGAGGAATGCTTGCCTCATATTGAATTTGCTTATAATCGCTCATTGCATTCTACTACTAAGATGTGCCCTTTGAAGTTGTGTATGGTTTCCTACCTCGCACCTATTGATTTGTCAGCTTCTTCCATCTTCGGAGAAGGTTAATTTTGATGCTAAAGAACGTATGAATTGATTTTAAAATGCATGAGTTAACTAAGGAAAACATTGAGCGATGAATGCTAAATATAAACTTGCTGGAGATAAGGGTAGAAAACATGTTGTGTTTGCACCGAGATCTTGTTTGGTTACATTTATGTAAGGATAGATTTCCGATTTGCGCAAATCAAAGCTAATGCCACGTGCTGCTGGTCCCTTTAAGGTGTTGGAGAAAGTAAATGATAATGCATATAAACTTGAGCTGCTCGCAGATTTTGGGGTTAGTCCCACTTTTAACATTGCAGATTTGAAGCCATATTTGGGTGAGGAAGATGACCTTCCGCACGAGGACGCACTTCATTTCAAGAAGGAGGATGATGAGGACATCAATATCGATGTAGGGTGGAACCCTATAGCGACGATCTTTCACGCTTGGAGGGGATCCTCAAGAACACGATGAACACGGGAAGAACGGGAGAAAACACAAGGGGAAACACTCAAGAACAAGTCCAAATCACACATCCACTAGACAATCAAACACACAAGATCACAAGGTACATGAACAACAAAGGGAAAGATACAAGGTAAGGTTCATCTCCAAGAGGAGGTCTTGATGATATCCTAGATGGATCTTCCCACAAGGGGTCTTGATGATATCCCCATGATCTTCTCCAGATGGAGGTCTTGGCCTCCAATGGAGTAGTGGTCTCTCTCACTCAAGAGTAGAGATAGGTAGGAGCAAAGCTCACCTAAGAATGAGCTATCATATTTGCTAACCCTAGAAAGGAGGTGGAGGAGGTTCATTTATAGCCCAAGGGCTTAAGGGTAAGTGAGGGGCGAAGGGTACACGTAAAGCCACGAAGGGGTAAGTGAGGGGCGAGGTACACGGGCCTCGCCCAAGTTAAGTGCACAAAGGGGTCCCGATGATCCGATGGTGGTGCCGGATGATCCGGTGTCGGGGTCCGGATGATCCAGCCTTCGCGAGGGGGCTTCTGTCTTCTCGCATTTACCCCACGATCCGGGAGGGTCCGGATGATCCTGGCCGCCCGATGATCCTGGACGGCGTTCGGACGTCTCGCCTGCCTTCAACAATGCCTCCATCTTCTTCTTCTCCTTTCTTCCGCCTTCTTCCATGCTTGGCCTTGGTCCTGATTCTCCTTGGCCATCCTGGTTGTACCCGAGTGTATACAAGGTCCACGCATGAGGTAGTAGCCATGTCTCATGCGAAAGTGACGGTTCAACAGAGTGAATTCACCTTGTGTCCGATGGCGATAGTCGAGGTCTCATCTTATGTATCCTTGGGGCTTGGAGAGTAGCCTGAGTGTACATGGGGATGAACGTGGCATGCCCGCAGATCAGCCTAGCTTGGAGAAGGATGAACATTGGAGCAAGAACAAGCATGTAGTTGATGGCAAAAGCAAGGGGACAAGAACGGAGTTACAAGTGATGATTTCAGTGACTTTGAAGCCACCATAATGAGTGCATGAAGCCTTGACGAAATATACAAGATGCCACTTCATAAATTTCGTCCAGAGGCTATTCTAGGTGCCACACACCTTATTATTGGGCCAGGCCCATGTAATTTCGAAATACATAAGTATAGGCTATTTTAGAGTCCGATGTGTGGGGAAACAAGAGATAGGGTTAGTTTCGACCCTCCACCAAGGGCCACGAAATTCACCCCTCTTCCTCCATATATACAGCCCTTAGGGCACCGCTTAGACTTTGGGTTTTGTTTAGATTAAAAGTTCGCCATAGCTGCAACTTCACAGCATTTCGCTTGTGTTCAACGACTGCATAAAGGCGCCATGTAACCCCACCTTGATCAATAAAGCTTTCATCTTATATTCGCAATATCCGATTGCAATCTCAGCTTGCTTGTTCTTCGCTTGTTCGCAGGAAATGTACCTTCGTGGTCGTTGATCGTGTTCGCGTGGTCAATAACCTCTCTGAGTTGGTTTAGCGATTGTTATATGCCGACGTCCTCGCAAGACGCCGATCGCCAAAGTCGACTTCCACCAAAGCGTAAATCCACCATCTCATCGAAAGACGGGACACCTTTGCCTCTATCACCGAGTCCAAGAATTGTTGCATTGTTCTCGATTTCCAGATCACGCGATACTCCGAAGTCGTGACAGAGAAGGACTCAACTTCCGAGCCATCCGCAGAAGAAAAATAGTTCCAGCTTCAAAAAATCTGTAGGCGGTTTTTAGACCATTTGTAGACTTTTTCAAAAAATTTTGTTGCGAGCAAAAAAAGAGGAAAAAAGTGCAAAAAAAAGGAAAAAAGAGGAAAAAAATTCAGAGTGTGCTCCTCCATTGTTTACGTGTTGCGCGCGATTTTGTTGGTGTTCTAGGCTCGCCTCTAGCACGCTTCAGCCTAGGACCAAGACAAGATCGCTGCTGAGCGCTTATTCAACTTTGCATCTCGAATTGATTATTGTCAACTTTTTTGCTACCATATTATAAGCCTTCCCTCCCACATACATCTACGCCGTGCTTGACTCTCCCCGTAATCGCCTATCCAAGCTTTGAGAGTTTTGACTACAACGGTTGCCGATCACCGCTCACCGGGTAAGAACCGTAAGAATTTGAGATTTGCTTGACGGGTTTGTGATACACCACCACCACTTCTTAGTACTCAGACGATCATATTCTTCTGTTTCTATTTGCTGCTAACCATGGTAGGATCACAAGTCGATGAGACTGATTGGGAGAACCCGACGAACAAACAAACTACATGATAAATTTCAGCAAATGATGAGTGGACAGTGCAAGATGTGCTAAACAGATTTGACGAGGCCATGGAGAAGATAGATGGCATTGAGAAGACGCTTGAAACAAAGCTTGATAGCAAGTTTGATGAATTGCTCGCTGCTTTCCACAACCACCGCCGCTGCACCTATCGCACCTCCGCAACGACAACAACCACGCCCTTCCGAATCAAGATGGACGAGCTCAACAGGTTCCTATTGAGCCAGATAAAATTCTCTGCCGCTGCCATCGCTGTTGGTGCTTCTTTGGCTCCAGCCATCGCCGCTGGCCGGTACCGAGGATGATGATTATGAGAGATTACGAGGATGAGGTTGATCAACATCGTAACCACGCAACCACCAAAGACCACAACCACCGTGTCGCCCACATGCAAATAATGGCAATGTTAGGGCTCCTCCTCAGTATTTAGATCATGACCATCTCCCTAAACTGAAATTGAATATTCCACCATTTGAGGGTAGATATGTTCCCGATATATATCTTACTTGGGAGTTAGAAACTGAACAACGATTTACATGTTTACAATATCCCGAGGAGAGACGTGTTCCTCGCCATTGCTTGTGCTTTCACTAGCTTTGCATGTGTTTGGTGGTCCTGAACATTGTAGATTATATCCTGCTCCAGCTACTTGGGCTGCTTTGAAAACTGCTATGCATACTGCTGGTTCCACCATACTATCAACTTGAATTACTTCAAAAATTGCAGCGCTTAAGACAAGGAAAAATTTCAGAGAAGAATATTATCGTGAATTACAAACCGCTTGATTAGATGTGGTATTGTTGAGGAGAATGAAGCTATGCTTGCACGCTTTCGGTGGATTAAATAGAGAGATTCGCACCATTCTAGACTATAAGGATTATAATAATATCACTGCTTATTCCATCTTGCTTGTAAAGCTGAACGTGAAGTGCAGGATCGACAGCATTGGCGCCGCACTAATTTTCTCGCAGTCGACCTTCATCATGGACACCACGCGCATCATCTACTTCCACCGCACCATCACCTCCTTCAAAGCCACCTCCAACCGTGATACAAGAAAGCAGCACAACCACCACTATCTCGCCAAGAGCACACCGCTGGCCTCGCCGTAGCTCTTCTTCTTCCATGGCGCCAACAGGCACACAAGTGATATTATTTGTCGTCATGTAAGGGAAGAGGACATTTTGCAGAGAATCCAAATCTCAGCGCAGATGATTGCTACCGAGGATGGTGGGTATGAGTCCGCTTAGTGACTATGATGAGGAGACTTTGGCTCTTATTACACATCGGAACACGGTGGAGATGTTTCGATCATGAGACACAATACATGGCTGTCAAGATGCCGACAGTATGAATGTTTAGTCGCTCAACGGTTTTGAGTGTGCAGGTTACACAAGCTGAGCAAAATCAGAGGCATAATTTGTTCCATACAAAGGAGTTGTGAAGGAACGTCTATTCAAGGCCATCATAGATGGAGGGAGCTGCAACAACTTGGCTAGCATGGAGATGGTGGAGAAGCTATCTCTCACCACAAGACCACATCCACATCCTTACTACATCCAATGGTTCAACAACAGCTGCAAGGTTAAGGTAACACGACTGCTCGTGTGCATTTTAGTATCTCTACATATGCTGATTATGTTAATTGTGATGTGGTACCTATGCAAGCATGTTCCTTGTTACTTGGTAGACCATGGCAATTTGATAAAAATTTGACACCATGGTAGAATCAATCAAGATACTCTTGTTCATAAGGATAAAAATATTACTTTGCTTCCTATGACTCTTGAGTCCATTTTGAAAGATGATATTAATAGAGCTAATAAAGCAAAACAGAGAAAAATAAGAGTGAAAATCAGATTGTGGTAAAAGAATTTGAGCAACACATGAAGCCTAATAATAAACCATCTACCGTTGTTTCAAATTAAATTGAAAAGTGCATGTTTACTTGCCACCAAATCTGATATTGATGAGCTAGATTTTAGCAAATCTGTTTGCTATGCTTTGTGTGCAAAGAGGCATTATTTTCATTCGAGGACGTGTTTTCCTTCTTTGCCCCTCGTCGTCACTAACATTTTGCAGAGTTCACGACATCTTTCCACAAGACGTACACCGGATTACCACCTATTCGAGGGATTGAGCATCAAATTGACTTAATTCCTGCATCATTACCCAACCGCAGCACCATACCGCACTCAATCCAGAGGAGACGAAGGAGATTATGCGTCAAGCACAGAGCTGCTCGGACAAAGGTTATATACGCCAATCCCTTAGTCCTTGTGCTGTTCCTATTATTCTAGTGCCGAAAAAGGATGGTACATCACGATGTGTGTTGATTGTAGAGGCATTAATAATATTACTATTCGTTATCGCCACCCTATTCCTAGGCTAGATGATATGCTTGATGAATTGAGTTGTTTCTACAATATTCTCCAAAGTTGATTTATGAGTGGATACCATCAAATTCGTATGAAATTGGGAGATGAATGGAAAACAGCATTTAAAACTAAGTTTGGATTATATGAGTGGTTAGTCCTGCTTTTGGGTTAACTAATGCACCTAGTACTTTCATGAGATTAATGGACTAAGTTTTACGGCTTTCATTGGACGATTTGTGGTAGTCTATTTTGATGATATACCGATTTACAAAGAAATCTTGGAAGAACATTTGGAACATTTACGTGTTGTTTTTAATGCTCTACGTGATGCACGCTTGTTTGGTAACCTTGGGAAGTGCACCTTTGCACCGACCGAGTATCTTTTCTTGGCTATGTTGTTACTCCATAGGAATTGAAGTTGATAAAGCCAAGATTGAAGCTATTGAGAGTTGGTCCGCAGCCCAAAACGGCCACACAAGTGAGGAGTTTCCTGGCCTCGCTGGTTTCTATAGGCGCTTAGAGAGATTTCAGCACCATTGCTGCACCTCTCAACGAGCTTACAAAGAAGGATGTGCCTTTGTTTGGGGTACCGCACGTGAAGAAGCCTTCACGGTATTGAAAGCTAAGTTGACACATGCTTCTTTACTCCAACTTCCTGATTTTAATAAGACTTTTGAGCTTGAGCCTACAATCAACACACATACGTGACGCATCATCCTTTTTGGCACTAGAATAATAGGAACAACACAAGGACTAAGGGATTCACATATAACCTTTTAGCAGCTCCATTTGACGGATAATCTCCTTCGCTCTCCTCGATTGAATGGGTAGTACTGTTGGGTAATGATGCACCGAATTAAGTCAATTTGATGCTCAACTCGAATAGGTGGTAATCCCAAAGGGCACGCCTTGTGGAAAGACGCCGCTAACCCCCGCAAAATGTTAGTGACAGCAGGGGGCAAAGAGAAGGCACGCCTCGAATGAAAATAATGCCTTTGCACACAAAAGCATAGCAAATAGATTTGCAAAATCTAGCTCATCAATATCAGACGGTGGCAAGTAAACATGCACTTTTCAATTTAATTTCGAAGCAATGAGATGGTTTATTATTAGGCTTCATGTGTTGCTCAAATTTTTGCCACAATCTGATTTTCACTCTTTTATTTTCTCCTGTTTTGCTTTATTAGCTCTATTAATATCATCTTTCAAAATGGACTCAGAGTCATAGGAAGCAAAGTAATATTTTTATCCTTATGAACAAGAGTATACTCGATTGTTTCTACCATGGTGTACAGAAATTTATCAAATTGCCATGGTCTACCAAGTAACAAGGAACATGCTTGCATAGGTACCACATCACAATCAACATAATCAGCATATGTAGAGATACTAAAATGCACACGAACAGATGCGTGTTACCTTCACCTTGCCACTGTTGTTGAACCATTGGATGTAGTAAGGATGAGGATGTGGTCTTGTGGTGAGAGATAGCTCTCCACCATCTCCATGCTAGCTGTTGTTGCAGCTCCTCCATCTATGATGACGCTGAATAGAACGCTCCTTCACAACTCCTTTGTATGGAACAAATTATGCTCGATTTTGCTCATTTGTGTAACCATGACACTCAAAACACGTTGAGCAACTAAACATTCATACCCAAGATCTTTAGGAGCCATGTATTGTGTCTCATGATCGTAATCATCTCCACCGTTCTCTGTAATAAGAGCCAAAGTCTCCTCATCATAGTCACTAGCGACTCATACCCACCATCCTCAAGAGTAATCATTACACGCCGAGATTTGCATTCTCTCAAGAAATGTCCTCTTCCTTACAACGACATTTAATATATCACTTGTGTGCCCGCTGACGCCATGGAAGAAGAAGAGCCTGTCAGGCCGCAGGTGTGCTCTTGGCGATAGTGGTGGTAGCCCGCTTCTTGGATCACGTTGGAGGTGGCACCGAAAGAGGTGATGGTGCAGGAAGTAGATGATGCACGTGGTGTCCATGATGAAGGTCGACTGCAGAAAAGTTAGCGCCGCCAATGCCCTGCCGATCCCTGACTTCACGCTCAGCTTTACAAGCAAGATGGAATAAACGAGATATTATTATAATCCTTATAGTCTAGAATGGTCTGAATCTCTATTTAATCCACCCGTAAAACGTGCAAGCATAGCTTCATTCTCCTCAACAATACCACATCTAATCAAGCCGCTTTGTAATTCCATAATATTCTTCTGAGTTTTTCCTTGTCTTAAGCGCTGCAATTTTTGAAGTAATTCACGTTGATAATATGGTGGAACCCAACTAGCACGATAGCAGTTTTCAAAGCAGCCCAAGTAGTGGAACAGATATAATCTACAATGTTCGCACCACCAAACACATGCAAAGCTAGTGAAAGCACAAAACAGCAATAGGAACACGCCTCTCCTCGTGATATTGTAAACATGTAAATCGTTGTTCGTTTCTAACTCCCATGTAAGATATATATCGTGAACATATCTACCCTCAAATGGTGGAATATCAGTTTCAGTTTAGGGAGATGGTCATGATCTCGCACTGAGGGGAGCCCTAATATTGCCATTATTTGCATGTGGACGACCGGTGGTTGTGGTGCCGTGGTTGCACGTAGTTCGATGTTGATCAACCTCATCCTCATAATCGTCCACATACTCATCATCCTCCTCGGTACCACCAGCAGAGTAGCAGGAGCCAAAGAAGCACCAACAGCAGTAGCAGCGCACCAGAATTTTGTCCTCGCTCAATAGGAACACGCTGAGCTTGTCCATACTGATTCTCGAAGGGGCGAAGGTTGTCGCTGCGAGGTGCGATAGCAGCCGGCGTGTGGTTGTGGAAAACGCACAGCAATTCATCAAACTTGCTATCAAGCTTTGTTTCAAACGCCTTCTCAATGCCATCTATCTTCTCCATGGCCTCGCAAATCTATTTAGCACGCCTTGCACCGTCCAATCATCATTTGCTGAAACTTATCATGTAGCTGTTTGTTCGCCGTTCTAATCAGCCCTGGCGGCTTGTGATCCCGCCATGGTTAGCAACAATAGAAACACACAAGAATATGATCCCATGACTACTAGGAAGTGGTGGTGGTGGTGGTGGACAAATCACAAACCGTCAAGCAAATCTCAAATTTACCATTTACCCAAGAAGAAAGGTGATCGGCAAACTGCTAGTAGTCAAACTCTCAAAGCTTGGCTATAGCGATTACCAGGAGAATCAATCACGACGTAGATGTATGTGGAGCTGGGAAGGCTTATAATATGGTAGCAAAAGGTCAGAATAATCAATTCAGAGATGCAAAGTTGAATAAACGCCAACGACGGTGATCGGTTGGTCCTAGGCTAGACCGTGCTAGAGACGCGAGCCTAGAACACTAACAAAATCACTGCAACGCATGTAAACAAGGAGGAGCACATTCTGAATTTTTTTTCGCTTTTTTTGGGCTGCTTTTTTTGAAAAAATCACTATAATGGCGTAGTGTCTCAAAACTCTTCCTGTGTCAAACTGATAGGATGGGCACGAAATTTTTTCACCAATTTTTTTCGATCGCCGACCCAAAAATCGAACGGTCAAAAAACTTATAACGCGCACTGCCTCAATACGCTTAGAAACACCTAAAATAGGATAGCCAAAATTTTTTTTTTGTCCCATGGAAAATTTTGGGCCTAAACGAGGGTGGTTTCGGACTTTTTTTTGCAAACCAACCTCTTCACGGACGGCAAAGATTGCTGAATCCAAACCTACTTGCATAAGGAAACACGAATCGAAATTAGATGGATCCCGAAACAAATCTAATATGCAAGGAACTCGGATTGGTGGTGGATATATGGTGGTGGTATATGGCAACGGTGGTGGTATATGGCAACGGTGGTGGTATATGATGATTCGCGGCGGATAAGCTGGTGGTAGATGGCGTATGATGATAATTGCAAGCGGGCGGCGTGACAACTTATGACCGAACTCAAACTCTAAAAGACTAGACTCTAAGACCAAAGAATCAGACACCACGATGCAACCGCAAATTCAACAACGCAAATACGAAAGATTATGCAAAGGCTCGATTGGTTCGGATATGATGACCTAACCCTAGTTTTTTGGCTTTTTCGGATCGTAGGTATGAAGAACAGACCGATCTAAACTAAAAACGAAATCCCACCGAGCAACCCGAACTCGATACCACTTGATAGAGGCAAAGGTGTCCCGCTTTTCGATGAGATGGTGGATTTCGCTTGGTGGAAGTCGACTTTGACGATCCGACCACGAAGCGGCGAGGACGCCGCTATAGCAATCGCTAAACCAACTCCGAGAGGTTATTGACTACGCCGGAATATCAACCGTGACACGAGGTCTGCTTCCCGCGAGCAAACGAAGAACAAGCAAGAAACCAGATTGCAATCTGGATATTGCGAATATAAGATGAAAGCTTTATTGATCAAGGTGGGGTTCTGTGGACGCTTTGTCTCGTCGTTGAACACAAACGAAGTACAAGTTGCAACTATGGCGAACTTTTAATCTAAACAAAACCCCAAAGTCTAAACGGTGCCCTAATACGATATATGGAGGAAGAGGGGTGAATTTCGTGGCCTTGGTGGAGGTGTCCAAATCGATAGAGGCGGGTGTCCCGATTTTCGATGAGATGATAACTATCGATTTGGTGGAGACGACTTTGATGATCCGACTACAAACGTACGATGTTGCGCCTTAGCAATCGCTAAACCAACTCAGAGGTTATTGACCACGCCGAGCACAATCAACTCGACCACGAAGGTCTATTCTCGCAAGCAATCAAGAACAAGCAAGAATATGATAAAAGCAATCTGAATATTGCAGTATGTATGAAGTATTGATAAAGGTGGGGATCCGTAAGCGGCTTGGTCTGGTCGTTGGACACAAACGGCACAACGGGTTGCAATGGCTAACTTTTAACTAAACAAACCGCAGTTAAAAGCTACTAGATGGATCTACTTATAGGAGCAAGGTGGCGGCCAAGGAGGTGGGAGGACGCCAAGGCTCATGGGCCCAAGTGGAGGTGACGTAGCACCTTTGGACTTGTAGTTTGACTCGATTCTGTCATGCGATTGTTTTTCGTCCATAACTCAACGCCAGACGGATTTTAAGGTGATTCCAATTGTGCTGGAAAGAGCATGAAATCTACTTTCCAACAAAAAGAATCACCCAATTCGAGTCCGTATGAAAAAGTTGTTGGCTTGAGTGTATGTCTGCAGAACCAACTGAGTCCAAAACGTGAGAGACTTGGACTCTATCTTCTCTTGGGCCAAAAGTGACGAGAGAACTTTTGAACAGCAAATAAACATCTCTTTCTTCCTTATCTTCATATGTGGATTGTACAAATGTCCCATACACCTGCAATTAGACAAAACACAAAAGTGTGAAGTATTTTTGTTCGAAAACATAAATAGATTATTGAATAGTTTGCACTAGAAATCACCGACAAATATGCATGTATGCAATATTTTTCATATCCAGGTAGTCATGTCCTCATCATCCTCCCTTTTGAAAATAAAGCATTCCCTCGGCGCTTTAATGAAATGGCTAACAAAAGAGACAAGGTGTACATGTTGTGTATGTATATGTCATCCATTTTACTTCCTCGATTTTTTGCATATATACAGAATAGATGAGTAACTGTATAGTTCATAAAATCTAAAGCCAACAAATTAGCACAAGAACTAGAAGGCATGAAAATATTGCAACTCAGTTTGCACATATAAGTGAAGCTCTTATTTATTTCAAAAGATTGACAATGTTCATCATTAAACCATCCCAACATTGGTGAGTAAACCTTATTTGAATCAAATTTACATATACAACATGCTTAGATAAGCAAACATGCAATAAGTCATTCAACATGTAATCATCACCAAGATTATAGGTCATATCAAAATGATTAAACATTGATTCTTTGCATCAACAGTTAATTCAATGGGTGCATAAAATTGTTGGTATTTCAGTTGTTTGATCACATGACGCATTCATGACAAAGATCAAGATTCTCTAAAATAGGTGTTTGAATCACTAGGTAACTCAACACATGATGGTTCGTTGTAGGATGCATCACTCTGGCGTAGTTATATCTTTTATCGTTATTTTATTTTGTGCTGGCACACGCAGATGCCAATGCACTTTGATGATGCCGCCACATCCAGGCTGCCTAGAATTAACGGGAGGAATCAATGGCAGGTATATGAATTGAATAAGTGCTGTTTTGTCAATTCACGAACGTAATACTTCGGTCATTAAATTTATTTTAAGTATGCAATGATGCATATCATTGAACTTTGAGCATGAAAGTTGTTGTTCAATTTCAGTCTGTTGTTTTTCATACCTATCAAATCGAGCAAAATCTGCATCGCCAAGTTCAGAAACAACAAGTCTTGTCTACTAATTTCAAACAGCCCACGTAATTGTTAGACAATATTGTTATAAGAACACACGGCAGTGAAGATAATGATGAAATAACGCTAAGCAGACATTTACACCCTTCACTTTCCTCGTTTCAATTTTCTGATAGTTGTTATGCATTAACCAAGTTGATTACAATCACCATTCTTGTATGGAGCAAATGCTGAATAAAGTTGTGTTCATCTTCAGCAAATTTCATTAGAAGCATTTTAGTCAGTTGAACAGCTTCGCAACAGCGATGGCCGTCTTTCATTAATTTGAGTTCGATCAAACGACTTCTTTTTGTGACAAGACGCGAACAGCTTTTCCGTCTTATCAGTATCGATTCCCGATAGATCCGATTTTTCCGCCTTTTTTCCTTTTTTTTCCTTTTTTTCTTTTTTCCTTTTTTCTTTCTTTTTTCTTTTTTCCTGCAACACGATGCAATGATAATTATTCATGCATAATGAATAGAAAATTGCAGTCTGCATCGTTGACAAAGGATGCAAGATCTCTTGTGTGGGCTTTTGACAACAGGTAAGAAAATAAATTCAATCTAGGAAAACTGAGATTATTTGAAAGTCCTGAACTCTTTTTCGTACATTTCAATCAATCCTGGTCTGTCTTGACCAAACGGCACGAAGCTGCAATGGTCTTGATCAGAACTCTGTGCAACTGTGAACATCTTGATCAGGTTGGACAGATTGTTTGCTGATATCTCTCATCGTTTCGACGCATTTTAATTGTTGAAGAGCATGTTCACTTCCAAGAAAAGAATCACCATCTCGGTCCATGAATATTATTGTTGTTTGAGCCATCTGACCCAAGTCCCAGTCTGAGAGAACTTTATTGAAGAACATCTTTCTTCATATGATTAATGTCTCATATATTGCATTCAATAGCAAGAATGGCACATGGAAACACACACACGGATAGATAAATGGGGTCGTGGCAACCAAGTGATGAGCACAAAAAATGTGGAATCCACTCGAAAACGCCGTATGTACAACTCAAGAGAGATGAAGCCACGTTTATCAGCGGATACTTACACTTTTGGTACAACCTATAGGATGCAAATGGATATTTTTCTATCCCAAGTATATGCTATGTATGTATGGTTCTGCAATATTCAAGCATGATATCATATGATGTAGATTTGACAATCTTATGTGCAATGGGGTATGATGCTATGGCACTTGCTCACGAGCTCTTGCTCTTTTTCTTGCTTAAAAGCTTTTTTCTATGGCCAATTTGCACAATGCACAAACCAAGATAGCTATTGTGTATATGCGGGAACCATATTAGAAAATAATGGATGATATGATACCAATATGATATGGTATGTATGCAATGGAATGGTGGATCACTAATGTGCACAAGTAACATTGCTTTAATACCAAATGGCTAGTCTCGATAGGCAAGTAATGCAAAATGGGCTAGGTTAACAATGCAATTGCAAGGGAATATACAAAGGTGTCGTTGAGGTTACCGGGCTTTTATGGCGATGAGTGGCGTGCTTCTGGTGTAGATACCAAGATGATGGAGACTCTGTCCCTAAGTAGCCAAACACCTTAGGAAACGAAAAACCGCAAACTCAAAACTCAAATGACAAATGTCAAATGGTGGTAGCGAAAAGCGGTGGTGGTGTCTGCATCAGGCAATGCGGAAGTGGAATGATGGGCTATACATGATAGAGGCAAAGGTGTCCCGCCTTTCGATGAGATGGTGGATTTCGCTGGTGGAAGTCGATTTTGACGATCCGACCACGAAGGCGGCGAGACGCCGCTACTTAGCAATCGCTAAACCAACTCGAGAGGTTATCGACCACGCCGAGCACGATCAACTCCGACCACGAGGGTCTATTTCCTACGAGCAAATGAAGAACAAGCAAGAAACCAGATTGCAATGGATATTGTAATATAAGATAAAGCTTATTGATCAAGGTGGGGTTCGTGGACGCTTTGTCTGGTCGCTGAACACAAACGGCACGCAAGGTTGCAGCTATGGCTAATCTTTGATCTAAACAAAACCTAAAGTCTAAACGGTGCTCCTAAGGGCTGTATATATGGAGGAAGAGGGGAGAATTTTCGTGGTCTTTGGTGGAGGGGTCCGAAACTAACCTATCTCTTGTTTCCCCACATACGGACTCTAAAAATAGCCTATACTAATGTATTTCTGAAATTACATGGGCCTGGCCCAATAATAAGGTGACGAGCACCTAGAATAGCCTCCTGGACGAAATTTATGAAGTGGCATCTTGTATATTTCTGTCCAAGGCTTCATGCACTCATTATGGTGGCTTCAAAGTCCCTAAATCATCACTTGTAACTCCATTCTTGTCCCTCTTTGCACAGCATGCCATCATCTCCATGCTTGTTCTTGCTCCAATGTTCATCCTTCTCCAAGCTTAGGCCCTTCATTTGTAAGCAAAACAAATGTATCCAATTTAGGCAGCATCATATTCTCATGAACATTAGAATCATTACCAAGAAACGAAAGTACCCGTAATTTAGTTGGCGCGGCGCGAGCCTAGTAATTGGTCCAAGATGTATAGCAGCAATATTGTGGGTGTAACAATGGTATTGATGTCCTCATCATCCTCCCTTCTTGAAATGAAGTCGCCTCGACGGAAGTTCATCTTCCTCACCCAAATATGGCTTCAAATCAGCAATGTTAAAAGTGGACTAACCCACAAAAGTGCAAAGCTCAAGTTTATATGCATTATCATTTACTTTCTCCAACACCTTAAAGGGACCAGAAGACGTGGCATTAGCTTTGATTTGCAAATCAGAAATCTATCTCACGCAAATGTAACCAAACAAGATCTCCAGTGCAAACACAACATGTTTTCTACCCTTATCTCAGCAAGTTTATATTTAGCATTCATACGCTCAATGTTTTCCTTAGTTAACTCATGCATTTTTAAAATCAATTCAGCACGTTCTTTAGCATCAAAATTAACCTTCTCCAAGATGGAAGAGGCAACAAATCAATAGCCGCACGAGGTAGGAAACCATACACAACTTCAAAAGGGCACATCTTAGTAGTAGAATGCAATGAACGATTATAAGCAAATTCAATATGAGGCAAGCATTCCTCCCACATTTTCTTATTTTTCTTTAGAACAGCCCCAAGCATAGTAGACAATGTTCTATTGACTACTTCAGCTTTGTCCATCAGCTTTGGGGGTAAGGATGGTATTTTACCCATGTAGCACGTATCCATGGATACCGCAAGCAAGCGTGGTATGTGCACAATTTTATACCCACGGGTAGTAATCTATACTCTACCCATTAAGTCATGGGTAGGATATGGGTATAGCCTTTACCAATGGATATACCCATATTCTATCCATTTATACCGACATATGAATCTTATCCGTGATTCACATGTGTAACTATGTTAAACTTGTGTCATGAGCTTGTAAACCTATGTTAAAGTTGTCACCAATTGTCAATTTGAATTGACATAATTGTCATGTACTCAACTATCTATTCTCGAGTTGAGATCAATGTTTTTTTTGTCAAATGTGCTATAAATGAATGTAAAATTGTGAATAACCTGTGTACCGCTTTGTCTATGCATTGGGTACCCAATGGGTATGGGTACCGCTGGTATGGGTATCAAAAGTTTCATACCCATGGGTATGGGTATGGGTATAATTTGTACCCATTCACTACACGGTATGGGTATGGTATTTCTACCCGCCCCATACCCTACCCATTGCCATCCTTATTTGGGGTGACAAGTAGTACTAAAAGCAGTTTAGTCCCCAACTTAGCCCATAAACATCTCCAAAAGTGGCTAAGCAATTTAGTATCACGATCTGAAATAATAGTATTTGGCACACCATGCAAGTTTAATAATTTCACGAAAAGAACAAATCAAAGAACATTGACAAAGATCATCGCTTTTATCACATGGTATAAAGTGTGCCATTTTCGAGAATCTATCCACGACAACAAATATGTTATCCTCCCCTACTTTGTTGTAGGTAAACCTAAAACAAAGTCCATAGATATATCCTCCCAAGGAACACTAGGTACAGGCAAAGGCATATATAAACCATGAGGATTGAGTCGTGACTTAGCTTTTTGACATGTAGTGCAACAGCAATAAAACGCCAACATCCCGCCTCATCTTTTGGCCAAAAGAAATGTGTAGCAAGCACGCCCTCCGACTTCTTCACGCCAAAGTGTCCCATTAGTCCTCCTCCATGCGCCTCCGCAACAACAAAAGACGAACGGAGCTAGCTGGAATGCATAGCTTGTTAGCACTTAACACAAATCCATCATTAACGGACAAACTTGTTCCATGTTCTTCCTTCTTTACAACTCTGCAATACATCTTTAAAATCAGCATCATGCACATATTGATCTTTGATGGTCTCCAAACCAAATATTTTGAAGTCAAGTTGTGAAAGCATAGTATAGCGATTTAGACAATGCATCAGCAATAACATTTTCTTTACCCTTCTTGTGTTTAATGACATAAGGGAAAGTCTCAATGAATTCAACCCATTTAGCATGTCTAATATTCAGTTTTAGCTTGACTTTAATATGTTTCAAAGATTCATGATCAGAATGTATAACAAATTCTTTGGGCTATAAATAATGTTGCCATGTTTCTAAAGTCCTAACAAGAGCATATAATTTTTATCATAAGTAGAGTAATTCAGACTAGGCCCACTCAATTTTTCGTAAAAGTATGCAACAGTTTGCCATCTTGTAATAACACACCTCCTAATCCAGTTCCACTAGCATCACATTCAAGCTCAAAAGTCTTATTAAATCAGGAAGTTGGAGTAAAGGAGCATGTGTCAACTTAGCTTTCAACACTGTGAAGGCTTCTTCCAGGCGGTACCCCCAAACAAAAGGCACAACCTTCTTTGTAAGCTCATGAGAGGTGCAGAATGGTGCTGAAATCTCTCACAAAACGCCTATAGAAACCAGCGAGGCCAAGGAAACTCCTCACTTGTGTGACCGCTTTGGGCCATGCCAACTCTCAATAGCTTCAATCTTGGCTTTATCAACTTCAATTCTCGATGAGGACATCAATACCATTGTTACACCCACAGCCCCCGCCGCTATACATACCGGACCAATTACTAGAGCTCCATGAAGACATGACTACTTGATATGACCAAAAATATTGCATACATGCATATTTGTCGTGTGATTTCTAGTGCAAACTATTCAATAATCTATTTATGTTATCCGCAACAAAAATACTCCACACACTTTTGTGTTTTGTCTAATTGCAGTGTATGGGACATTTGTACAATCCACATATGAAGATAAGGAAGAAAGAGATGTTTATTTGTTGTTCAAAAGTTCTTCACGTCACTTTTGGCCCAAGAGAAGATAGAGTCCAAGTCTAACACGTTTTGGACTCAGATTCGACCGCATGTAAATACCGACTCAAAACACCAACAACTTTTTCATACGGACTCAATTGATGATTCTTTTTTGTTAGAAAGTAGATTTCATGCTCTTTCCAGCCAATTGAATCACCTTAAAATCCGTCCGGAGCGTTGAGTTACGGACGAAACAATCTGACGCTGCACCAAATCCGAGTCAAACCACAAGTCCAAAGGTGTTACGCCACCTCCACTTGGGCCCATGAGCCTTGTACGACCTAGGGTTAGTTTTAGGCTGCCTTGGGACGCCCTCCCACCTCCTTGGCCGCCACCCCTTGCTCCTATATAAGTAGATCCATCTAGTAGCTTTTTCCTTGGGATTTGTTTAGTTAAAGTTAGCCATTGCAACTTCGTACTTCGCTTGTGTCCAACGACCGCATCAAGACCGCTTACGGATCCCCACCTTTATCAATACTTCATATATACTCGCAATATTCAGATTGCTTTTATCATATTCTTGCTTGTTCTTCGATTGCTTGCAGTGAATAGACCTTCGTGGTCGTTGATTGTGCTCCGGCGTGGTCAATAACCTCCTCTGAGTTGGTTTAGCGATTGCTAAGGCACAACGTCGCACGCTTGTAGTCGGATCGCCAAAGTCGCTCCACCAAATCGATAGTTATCATCTCATCGAAGATCGACACCCCGCCTATCAAGTGGTATCGTTTCGTGTTGCTCGTGAGATTTTAGCTTTTCATAGTTTAGATCGTGATTTTTCATTCATACCTATAGTCCATGAAAAAGCCACAAAAAAGTTAGATCTATTCATCTTTTATCCAAGCTTTACCGAGCCTTTGCAATTTTCTATTCGTTGCTTGCATAGTTGAATTATCGGTTGCATCGTCAGTCGTGTCGAGCTGGTCTTAGTGTCTAGTTCCTTTAGAGTTTCGAAGTTCTGTTCACATTAGTCACGCCACCGCTGCATCATTATCCTTCCGCTGTCCACCATCCCATCTATTAATTTCACCACGCTATGCGTTGTTCATTGTCATAATCATAGTTGAGGTCATTCACATCTTCGCCTGATCCAATCTGCATCTTATCTAGTTTGTCTTGGAAAGAGGGAGAATAAAAAAGAGAGAAAAAAAGAGAGAAAAAAGGAAAGAAAAAAAGAAAAAGAAAAAGAGAGAAGAAAAAGAAAAAAATGTGAGAAAAAAAGAGAGAAGAAAAAAAGCGGATCTATCTAGAATCAATCTCGTACCTGAATTCGGATTGAATCTGTTTTATGACTGTTCAGTAAAATATGTGTATCTTCCTCATACGAAGTCCGCTTTTGGCCTGTGAGTACTCAAATTGAAGCTAGCAACGAGCCGCATCTAAATAGTTGCAGAAGCTAGTTCATTATTTGACACCTCAAAATCGGCTTCTAAATAGGTCTTTTGCCCTCTCAAGTTCGTGAACACAGCTTGTTCAAATTTTTCGTGCCAGTTTTAGAATTCTTTGACTCTCATATCAACTCGAATTGAGTGATTCTTTTGCATTGGAAAGCTTGAGTTAGTAGCATTTTTGAAAGAATTTTATCCGAAAATTGGCTCAAACTTTCAAGAGGAAAGTTGAGAGAGAGTTGTTGTATGTCCCGCTTGGTAGTTGTTTTTCATCATTATCTTCACTACCATTGTGATTTTCACTTATATCTTGCTGTCAAGAGCTACTTAGTATCCTTCATTGATGCTAGTTGTGCTATGCCGTGACCTCATTAGTGTTCTAGGCTCGCCCTCTAGTCCGTGTAGCCTAGGACCAGCACAGACTGTCGTTGAGCGCTTATTCAACATTGCATCTCTGAATTGATTATTGCTAATCTTTTGCTACCATATATAGCCAACCCAGCTCCACATATTTCTACACTGTATATGCGTGACGCCTCGGCAATCGCTTTACACAATCTTCGAGTTATTTGACATCGCTGGTTGCCTCGTCACCACCGCCGCATGGTAAGAACTTGTAAGATATTGATATTTCTTTATCGTGAGCACTTTACAACCACATCCTAGTAGTTCATAGGAACATTATTCTGGAATTTTGTTTCTTGTTTCTACTAATCATGACAGGTTCCGAGATAGAAGTTCTTGGACGATGGACACATCTTCACCATCACGAGAGTTGGGACAACACACACAACCACATGGTCAAAGTTATCTCTTTACCGCCATTTGAGGGTAGATTTAATCCTGCTATTTATCTAGCTTGGGAGTTTGAAGTAGAACAAGTTTTTAGTAACCATGACTTTTCCGAACTTGAGCGAGTACGAGCTGCCACTAGAGCATATACTGGTTTTGCTTCAGTTTGGTGGAGTGTGCATTGTAAGAAAAATATTGATAACCAACCCACAACTTGGAAAGATTTGAAAGATGTAATGAGACAACATTTTTCCCTCCTTACTATCGCCGTGAATTGCTTCGCAAATTAGAACAATTTAAACAAGGCAACAACACTGTTCATGCTTACTACAAAGAGTTCAAATCTTATATGCATCATTGTGACATAGAAGAATCTAAAGATGATACAATGAATACCTACTAGAGCAGCCCCACCTCGGATTTCGTGAGCGCAGTTACAGGAGGATGCATCATCTCAAGAGCATGGTGCATTGTCTACATCTAGAATTACACATCAGCTATGTCTTGTTCATGCCTGTATTTACATCAAGGTAATGCAAAGAAGGTATTGATGATATAACTCACATTAGAATGATGCATCCCTAGTTAACTTGAATGCATCATGTGTTGAGTTACCCGGTGATTTGAGCACATCACCTATTTTAGAGAATCTTGAAACTGCTATGAATGCGCCATGTGATCAAACAACTGAAATACCAACAATTTTGAGAGCACCCATTGAATTAACTGTTGATGGAAAAGAATCAATGTTTAATCATTTTGATATGACCTCTAATCTTGGTGATGATTCCGTCGAATGACTCATTGCATGTTTGCTTATCTAAGCATAATGTAGCATGTAAATTTGATTCAAATAAGGTTTATTCACCAATGTTGTGATGGTTTAATGATGAACATTGTCAATCTTTTGAAATAAATAAGAGCTTCACTTATATGTGCAAACTGAGTTGCAATATTTTAATGCCTTCTAGTTCTTGTGCTAATTTGTTGGCTTTTGATTTTATGAACTATGCAAGTTACTCATCTATTCATGTGTCATATATGCAAAAATCGAGGGAAGTAAGAATGAATGACATATACATATACAACATGTACACCTTGTCTCTTTTGTTAGCCACATTTCAGATTAAGCAACGCCGAGGACGGCTTTATTTTCAAGAAGGGAGGATGATGAGGACATGACTACCTTTGATATGACCAAAATATTGCATACATGCATATTTGTCAAGTGATTTCTAGTGCAAACTATTCAATAATCTATTTATGTTATCCGTAACAAAAATACTCCACACACTTTTGTGTTTTGTCTAATTGCAGGTGTATGGGACATTTGTATAATCCACATATAAAGATAAGGAAGAAAGAGATGTTTATTTGCTGTTCAAAAAGTTCTCTCACGTCACTTTTGGCCCAAGAGAAGATAGAGTCCAAGTTCAACACGTTTTGGACTCAGATTCGACCGCACAGACATACCTGACTCAAAACGCCAACAACTTTTTCATACGGATTCGAATTGATGATTCTTTTTGTTAGAAAGTAGATTTCATGCTCCTTCCAGCACAATTGAATCACCTTAAAATCCGTCCGGAGCGTTGAGTTACGGACGAAACAATCTGAAGCTGCAGCAGAATCCGAGTCAAACTACAAGTCCAAAGGTGTTACGTCACCTCCACTTGGGCCCATGAGCCTTGTACGACCTAGGGTTAGTTTTAGGCTGCCTTGGGACGTCCTCCCACCTCCTTGGCCGCCACCCCTAGCTCCTATATAAGTAGATCCATCTAGTAGCTTTTTCCTTGGGGATTTGTTTAGTTAAAAGTTAGCCATTGCAACTTCGTGTACTTCGTTTGTGTCCAACGACTAGACCAAGACCGCTTACGGATCCCCACCTTTATCAATACTTCATATATACTCTCAATATTCAGATTGCTTTTATCATATTCTTGCTTGTTCTTCGATTGCTTGCAGGAATAGACCTTCGTGGTCAGTTGATTGTGCTCCGCTGCGGGTCAATAACCTCTCGGAGTTGGTTTAGCGATTGCTAAGGCACAACGTCAGGCACGCTTGTAGTCGGATCACAAAGTCGCTCCACCAAATCGATAGTTATCATCTCATCGAAAGATCGACACCCCGCCTATCAAGCTCACAAGACGCAAAACTAAATTACCAGTACTTTCGCTTTTGGTAATGATTCTAATGTTCATGAGAATATGATGTCTTTAAATTGGATACATTTGTTTTGCTTACAAATGAAGGGCCTAGCTTGGAGAAGGATGAACATTGAGCAAGAACAAGCATGGAGATGATGGCATGCTAAGGGGGACAAGAATGGAGTTACAAGTGATGATTTCAGGACTTTGAAGCCACCATAATGAGTGCATGAAGCCTTGGACGAAATATACAAGATGCCACTTCATAATTTCTGTCCAGAGGCTATTCTAGGTGTCACATCACCTTATTATTGGGCCAAGCCCATGTAATTTCGAAATACATTAGTATAGGCTATTTTAGAGTCCCAGATGTGTGGGGAACAAGAGATAGGTTAGTTTCTGACCCTCCACCAAGGGCCACGAAATTCCTCCCCCTTCCTCCATATATATACAGCCCTTAGGGCACCGCTAGACTTTGGGATTTGTTTAGATCAAAAGTTCGCTATAGCTGCAACTTCGTAAGTACTTCGCTTGTGTTCAACGAATCAAACAAAGGCGCCTACGTAACCCCACCTTGATCAATAAAGCTTTCATCTTATATTCGCAATATCCAGATTGCAATCTCAGCTTGCTTGTTCTTCCTTTGCTCGCAGGAAATAGACCTCGTGGTCAGCCGGTTGATCGTGCTCCGCGTGGGGTCAATAACCTCTCGGAGTTGGTTTACCGAATCCATATAGGCGACATCTCGCAGACGTCAGAGTCGGATCACAAAGTCGACTTCCACCAAAGCGAACTCCACCATCTCATCGAAAAGACGGACACCTTTGCCTCTATCAAATTCTCGTGGAGTAACAACATAGCCTGAAAAAGATACTCTGTCGGTGCAAAAGGTGCACTTCCTAAGGTTACCAAACAAACGCATCACGAGAGCATTAAAAACAGCACGTGAATGTTCCAAGTGTTCTTCCAAAGATTTGCTATAAATCAAGATATCATCAAAATAGACTACCACAAATCGTCCAATGAAAGCACGAAACTTCGCTCATTAATCTCATGAAAGTACTAGGTGCATTAGTTAACCCAAAAGGCATGACTAACCACCATATAATCCAAACTTAGTTTTAAATGCTGTTTTCCATTCATCTCCCAATTTCATACGAATTTGATGGTATCCACTACGCAAATCAACTTTGGAGAATATTGTAGAGCCACTCAATTCATCAAGCATATCATCTAGCCTAGGAATAGGGTGACGATAACTAATAGTAACATTATTGATGCCTCTACAATCAACACACATACGCGACGCACCATCCTTTTCGGCACTAGAATAATAGGAACAACACAAGGACTAAGGGATTCGCGATATAACCTTTGTCGAGCAGCTCCTCGTACTTGACGATAATCTCCTTCGCTCTCCCGGATTGGTACGGTATGGCACTGTTGGTAATGATGCACCGAATTAAGTCAATTTGATGCTCAATCCTCGAATAGGTGGTAATCCCGGTGGCACGCCTTGTGGAAAGACGCCGAACTCCCCGCAAAATGTTAGTGACAGCAGGGGGCAAAGAGAAGGCACGCCCTAATGAAAATAATGCCTCTTGCACACAAAAGCATAGCAAATAGATTTGCTAAAATCTAGCTCATCAATATCAGATTTGGCAAGTAAACATGCACTTTTCAATTTAATTTCGAAGCAACAAGAGATGGTTTATTATTAGGCTTCATGTGTCGCTCAAATTCTTTTGCCACAATCTGATTTTCACTCTTATTTTTCTCCTGTTTTGCTTTATTAGCTCTATTAATATCATCTTTCAAAATGGACTCACGAGTCATAGGAAGCAAAGTAATATTTTTATCCTTATGAACAAGAGTATACCGATTGTTTCTACCATGGTGTACAGAAATTTTATCAAATTGCCATGGTCTACCAAGTAACAAGGAACATGCTTGCATAGGTACCACATCACAATCAACATAATCAGATATGTAGAGATACTAAAATGCACACGAACAAAGACGTGTTACCTTCACCTTGCCGCTGTTGTTGAACCATTGGATGTAGTAAGGATGAGGATGTGGTCTTGTGGTGAGAGATAGCTTCTCCACCATCTCCATGCTAGCCAAGTTGTTGCAGCTCCTCCATCTATGATGACGCTAATAGAACGCTCCTTCACAACTCCCTTTGTATGGAACAAATTATGCTCCGATTTTGCTCAATTTGTGTAACCCGCACACTCAAAACACGCTGAGCAACTAAACATTCATACTGCACAAAGATCTTTAGGAGCCATGTATTGTGTCTCATGATCGTAATCATCTCCACCGTGTTCCTCATGTGTAATAAGAGCCAAAGTCTCTCATCATAGTCACTAGCGACTCATACCCACCATCCTCAAGAGCAATCATTACACGCTGAGATTTGCATTCTCTCGCAAAATGTCCTCTTCCTTACAACGACGATTTAATAATATCACTTGTGTGCCCTGCTGACGCCATGGAAGAAGAAGAGCTCAGGCAGTTCGGCAGTGTGTTTGGCGATAGTGGTGGTTGTGCCCGCTTTCTGGATCACGGTTGAGGTGGCACCAAAGAGGTGATGGTGCAAAGGAAGTAGATGATGCACGTGGTGTCCATGATGAAGGTCGACCGCGTAAAAGTTAGTGCGCCCAATGCCCGCCGATCCTCAAGACTTCACGCTCAGCTTTACAAGCAAGATGGAATAAACGAAAGTGATATTATTATAATCCTTATAGTCTAGAATGGTCTGAATCTCTATTTAATCCACCCGAAAACGCAAAAGCATAGCTTCATTCTCCTCAACAATACCACATCTAATCAAGCCGCTTTGTAATTCCCGATAATATTCTTCACAGAGTTTTTTCCTTGTCTTAAGCGCTGCAATTTTTGAAGTAATTCACGTTGATAATATGGTGGAACCCAACGAAAGTACGCATAGCAGTTTTCAAAGCAGCCCAAGTAGCTGGAACAGATATAATCTACAATGTTCGACCACCAAACACATGCAAAGCTAGTGAAAGCACAAACAGCAGCAGAACACGCCTCCTCGTGATATTGTAAACATGTAAATCGTTGTTCAGTTTCTAACTCCCATGTAAGATATATATCAGAACATATCTACCTCAAATGGTGGAATATTCTTTCAGCTTAGGGAGATGGTCATGATCTCGCACCGAGGGGGAGCCCAATATTGCCATTATTTGCATGTGGACGACCTGGTGGTTGTGGTGCCGGTGGTTGCACGAGTTCTGATGTTGATCAACCTCATCCTCATAATCGCCCACATACTCATCATCCTCCCCACCACCAGCAGAGTAGCAGGAGCCAAAGAAGCACCAACAGCAAGAGCAGCCGCACCAGAATTTTGTCCTCGGCTCAATAGGAACACGCCGAGCTTGTCCATACCGATTCGAAGGGGCGAGTTGTTGTCGCTGCAGAGGTGCGATAGGTGCAGCCATGTGGTTGTGGAAAACGCATGAGCAATTCATCAAACTTGCTATCAAGCTTTGTTTCAAACGCCTTCTCAATGCCATCTATCTTCTCCATGGCCTCACAAATCTATTTAGCACGCCTTGCACCTGCCCAATCATCATTTGTCAAACTTATCATGTAGCTATTTGTTCGTCAAGTTCTCCCAATCAGCCTCGCCGGCTTGTGATCCCGCCATGGTTAGCAAATAATAGAAACACACAAGAATATGATCCCACAGACTACTAGGAAGTGGTGGTGGTGGTGTGGTGATAACACAACCGCAAGCAAATCTCAAATTTTACCAGCCTACCAAAAAGAAAGCGTGATCGCAAATCGCTAGAAGTCAAAACTCTCAAAGCTTGGCTATAGCGACATTGTGGAGAATCAAACGCACGACGAGATGTATGTGGAGCTGGGAAGGCTTATAATATGGTAGCAAAAAGGTCAGAATAATCAATTCAGAGATGCAAAGTTGAATAAACGCCAACGACGTATTCAGTCGGGTCCTAGGCTAGACCGCTAGAGACGCGAGCCTAGAACACTAACAAAATCATCACACAAACATGTAAACAAGGAGGAGCACATTCTGAATTTTTTTTCGCCTTTTTTTTGGGCTGCTTTTTTTTTTGCGAAAAATCACTATAATGGCGAGGTCTCAAAACTCTTCCCAAGTCAAACCGATAGGATGGGCACGAAATTTTTTTGACCAATTTTTTTTTTCGAACGCTCGACCCAAAAACTCGAAACGGGTCAAAAAAACTTTCTATAACGGCGACTGCCTCTCAATACGCTTAGAAACACCTAAAAATAGGATAGCCAAAATTTTTTGTCCCATGCTTTTGGAAAATTTTGGGCCTAAACGAGGGTGGTTTCCTGACTTTTTTTTGCGTAAACCAACCTTTCTACGGACGGCAAAGATTGCTGAATCCAAACCTACTGCATAAGGAAACACGAATCGAAATTAGATGGATCCCAAAACAAATCTAATATGCAAGGAACCTCGGATTGGTGGTGGATATATGGTGGTGGTATATGGCAACGGTGGTGGTATATGGCAACGTGGTGGTATATGGATACGGATTCAAGCGTATGGATAAGCGTGGTGGTAGATGGCGTGGCGATGATAATTGCGGCGCAAGGCGTGACAACTTATGACCGTAACTCAAACTCTAAAAGACTAGACTCTAAGACCAAAGAATAGACACGATTTATGCAACCGCAAATTCAACAACGCAAATACGTAAAAGATTATGCAAAGGCTCGATTGGTTCGATATGATGACCTAACCCTAGTTTTTTTTGGCTTTTTCGTGGATCTGAGGTATGAAGAATGACTCGATCTAAACTACTTAAAATCAGAAAATCCCACCGAGCAACCCGGAACTCGATACCACTTGATAGAGGCAAAGGTGTCCCGCCTTCGATGAGATGGTGGATTTCGCTTGGTGGAAGTCGATTTGACGATCCGACCACGAAGGCATGAGGACGCCGCTACTTAGCAATCGCTAAACCAACTCCGAGAGGTTATCGACCACGCCGAGCACGCATCAACCTGACCACGAGGGTCTGCTTCGCGAGCAAACGAAGAACAAGCAAGAAACTGAGATTGCAACTGGATATTGCGTAATATAAGATGAAAGCTTTATTGATCAAGGTGGGGTTCAGTGACGCTTTGTCCGGTCAATGAACACAAACGGCACGCCGGTTGCAACTATGGCTAACTTTAATCTAAACAAAACCCCAAAGTCTAAACGGTGCCCTAAGGGCTGTATATATGGAGGAAGAGGGGTGAATTTCGTGGTCCTTGGTGGAGGTGTCCAAATCGATAGAGGCGGGTGTCCCGATCTTTCGATGAGATGATAACTATCGATTTGGTGGAGACGATTTTGATGATCCGACTACAAACGGCATCGACAAGTTGCGCCTTAGCAATCGCTAAACCAACTCCGAGAGGTTATTGACCACGCCGAGCACAATCAACTCGACTACTAAGGTCTATTCCTGCAAGCAATCAAGAACAAGCAAGAATATGATAAAAGCAACTGAATATTGCGAGTATGTATGAAGTATTGATAAAGGTGGGGATCCGTAAGCGTCTTGGTCTCGTCATGGACACAAACGGCACACGGGTTGCAATGGCTAACTTTTAACTAAACAAATCCTGCGTAAAAGCTACTAGATGGATCTACTTATATAGAGCAAGGGGTGGCGCCAAGGAGGTGGGAGGACGCCCAAGGCTCATGGGCTCAAGTGGAGGTGACGAGCACCTTTGGACTTGTAGTTTGACTCGGATTCGCTGCAGTCGCCGATTGTTTCTGTCCATAACTCAACGCTTCCAGACGGATTTTAAGGTGATTCCAATTGCTGGAAAGAGCATGAAATCTACTTTCCAACAAAAAAAGAATCACCCAATTCGAGTCCGTGATGAAAAAGTTGTTGGCGCTTTGAGTCGTATGTCTGCAGAAGTCCTAATCGAGTCCAAAACGTGAGAGACTTGGACTCTATCTTCTTGGGCCAAAAGTGACGGAGAGAACTTTTGAACAGCAACAAACATCTCTTTCTTCCTTATCTTCATATGTGGATTGTACAAATGTCCCATACACCGCAATTAGACAAAACACAAAAGTGTGTGAAGTATTTTTGTTCGAAAACATAAATAGATTATTGAATAGTTTGCACTAGAAATCACCCGACAAATATGCATGTATGCAATATTTTGGTCATATCCAAGGTAGTCATGTCCTCATCATCCTCCCTTCTTGAAAATAAAGCCGCCCCTCGGCGCTGCTTAATCTGAAATGTGGCTAACAAAAGAGACAAGGTGTACATGTTGTGTATGTATATGTCATCCATTTTACTTCCTCGATTTTTGCATATATGACACATGAATAGATGAGTAACTTGCATAGTTCATAAAATCTAAAGCCAACAAATTAGCACAAGAACTAGAAGGCATGAAAATATTGCAACTCAGTTTGTACATATAAGTGAAGCTCTTATTTATTTCAAAAGATTGACAATGTTCATCATTAAACCATCCCAACATTGGTGAGTAAACCTTATTTGAATCAAATTTACATGCTACAACATGCTTAGATAAGCAAACATGCAATAAGTCATTCAACACAGTAATCATCACCAAGATTATAGGTCATATCAAATGATTAAACATTGATTCTTTTGCATCAACAGCTAATTCAATGGGTGCACTTAAAATTGTTGGTATTTCAATTGTTTGATCACATGACGATTCATGACAAGATCAAGATTCTTCTAAAATAGGTGTTGTGCTCAAATCTAGGTAAAACACATGATGCATCTGTTATCAATGTATTTCATGTTATTTATGTCACAATGAAAGTATTTCGCAAAGACGAAATGTCTGTACACTTTGAGACTGATGAATCATACCACTTGACTTTGTTCACTTTCAGCGCTGTCCGGTCAAGATCAATCTGCTGATACCATGTCAAAATGAGACAGTGCTTCTGAACTCTTCTTGTTTAATTTCGCAGTGGTTACAAAATCTCAAGATCTTTGTTCTTTTCAAGTCAAATCCAACTTTGTTGCACACCTCTTCACAAACTTCTGTCTCGTGATTAATTTCAAAGAAACAAAATTCTGAATAGTTCTATTCAATGATCGTCAAAACGTCTTATTTTCTCGAAGATATCCTTTTAATTGGAAAGATTTAAGGTGTCATTCCAATCCGAATCTCAGCAAGATTGATTCTAGATAGATCCGATTTTTTCCGTCTTTTTTCCTTTCTTTTTTTTCCCTTTTCTCTTTTTCTTTTTTCTTTTTTCTTTGCAAGCACATAATTTCATGCAAGAATTTGTGGCTTGCCAATGGTTAATTAATCAACCTGGAATAAATCTAATCTAGTAGGTCTGATTAATCCATAATCGCTGGCTGCAATGGCTATGTTTTGAGTCAGCAGTTTGAATTGTCTGTTGAAGTAACTCAGTCTGAATTCAGTCTTTTCCTTCTAAAACAATGTTTACAATATGATGTCATATGATAAGTTTCGGCTCATATCCTGAAGGTAGCATTTTGATGGCCAAGCACCTCTTCCAACTTCCTGAGCACCTGCCAGTGTCAGAGATGAAATTCATTTACTTGGATCTGCAGTTAATTTTGAACAATAGATGTATGTTATAGGTCATATCAAAATGATTAAACATTTTCTTTTATCAGCAGAAGAAAATAAATCTAATCAATTTTCTTTCAAAGAATGCCATAACTCAAGAATCACTTTGAGATTCCCAGATAGATCCGATTTTTTTCTAGTCTTTTTTTTCTCTCTTTTTTCTCCTTTTTTTTTTTCTCAGCTGGGAGGTCCTGCCAAGCCAGTTCCTTTGTTCTCACCTGTCCCAATGCACATATTTTGGTCATATCCATGCAGTGATGTCCTCATCAAATACCAACCCTATCTCTGTTTCTCCACATACAATGATGAGGACATGAGTACTTGTATATGACCAAAAATATCATGCTCTTTCCAGCACAATTGAATCACCTTAAAATCCGTCCGGAGCGTTGAGTTGTGGACAAAACAATCTGACGCTGCACCAGAATCCGAGTCAAACCAAAGTCCAAAGGTGTTACGCCACCTCCACTTGGGCCCATTGGCCTTGTACGACCTAGGGGTTTTAGGCTGCCTTGGGACGTCCTCCCACCTCCTTGGCCGCCACCCCGCTCCTATATAAGTAGATCCATCTAGGCTGCCGGGATTTTTAGTTAAAGTTAGCCATTGCAACTTCGGTACTTCGTTTGTGTCCAACACTCCACCAAGACCACTTACGGATCCCCACCTTTATCAATACTTCATACATACCGCAATATTCAGATTGCTTTTATCATATTCTTGCTTATTCTTCGATTGCTTGCGGAATAGACCTTCGTAGTCGTTGATCGTGTTCAAAAAGGATCAATAACCCCTGAGTTGGTTTAGCGATTGCAAGGCCAAACATCCGCACGCTTGTAGTGGATCCCAAAGTCGCTCCACCAAATCGATAGTTATCATCTCATCGAAAGATCGACACCCCCGCCTATTAAGTGGTATCGCCGGTTGTTTTGTGAGATTTTACGCTTTTTAGCTTAGATCTGATTCGCTATTCATACCTATAGTCCATGAAAAGCCACAAAAAAAGTTAGATCTGTTTCATCCTTTATCCAAGCCACCGAGCCTTTTGCAATTTTCGATTCATTGCTTGCATAGTTGAATTATCGGTTGCATCGCCGGTCGGGCCTGGTCTTAGTGTCTAGTTCCTTTAGAGTTTTTGTTTTCCCACCAAATCATTATCCCTTCCGCCCACCATCCCATCTATTAATTTCCCATGTGCAGACCGCTCATTGTCATAATCATAGTTGAGGTCATTCACATCTTCGCCGATCCAACTGCAATCTTATCTAGTTTGTCTTGGAAAAGGGAGAAAAAAAGAGAGAAAAAAAGAGAAAAAAAAGAGAAAAAAGAGAGAAAAAAGGAAAGAAAAAAAAAAGAGAGAAGAAAAAGAAAAAAAGAAAAAAAAAAGAAAAAAAGGGATCTATCTAGAATCAATTCTGTACCAATTCGGATTGAATCCTTTTGGACTGTTCAAGAAAAAGGTGTATCTTTCTCATACGAAGTCCGTTTTGGCCCGGAGTACTCAAATTGAAGCTAGCGACGGCCGATCTAAATAGTTGCAGAAGCTAGTTCATTATTTCACACCTCAAAATCGGCTTCTAAATAGGTCTTTTGCCTTTGAAGTTCGTGAACACAGATTGTTCCAATTTTTCGGCCAGTTTTAGAATTCTTTGACCTTTCATATCAGTTCGGAATTGAGTGATTCTTTTTGCATTGGAAAGCTTGAGTTAGTAGCATTCTTTGAAAATTTATCGAAAATTGGCTCAAACTTTTCAAGAGGAAAGTTGGGAGAGATTTGGCTAAATTAGGATTACAATAATCAATTCAATGCATTATACCCTTGAGATGATGTCACACATAATTCGGTGATGTCCTCATCGAAACTAACCCTATCTCTTGTTTCCCACACATACTGATGAGGACATGAGTACCTTTGTATATGACCAAAATATTGCATACATGCATATTTGTCGTGTGATTTCTAGTGCAAACTATTCAATAATCTATTTATGTTATCCGTAATAAAAATACTTCACACACTTTTTGTGTTTTGTCTAATTGCAGGTGTATGACATTTGTACAATCCACATAAGAAGATAAGGAAGAAAGAGATGTTTATTTGCTGTTCAAAAGTCCTCTCACGTCACTTTTGGCCCAAGAGAAGATAGAGTCCAAGTCTCTCACGTTCTGGATTCAGATTCGACCGCACAGACATACCTGACTCAAAACGCCAACAACTTTTTCATACGGATTCGAATTGGGTGATTCTTTTTGTTGGAAAGTAGATTTCATGCTCTTTCCAGCACAATTGGAATCACCTTAAAATCCGTCCGGAGCGTTGAGTTGTGACAAAACAATCTGACGCTGCACCAGAATCCGAGTCAAACCACAAGTCCAAAGGTGTTACGTCACTCCACTTGGGCCCATTGGCCTTGTACGACCTAGGGTTAGTTTTAGGCTGCCTTGGGACGTCCTCCCACCTCCTTGGCCGCCACCCCTTGCTCCTATATAAGTAGATCCATCTAGTAGCTTTTCGCTTGGGATTTGTTTAGTTAAAGTTAGCCATTGCAACTTCGTACTTCGCTTGTGTCCAACGACTGCACCAAGACCACTTACGGATCCCCACCTTTATCAATACTTCATACATACCGCAATATTCAGATTGCTTTTATCATATTCTTGCTTATTCTTCGATTGCTTGCGGAATAGACCTCGTAGTCGTTGATCGTGTTCAAATGGATCAATAACCTCTCTGAGTTGGTTTAGCGATTGCTAAGGCGCAACATCGCACGCTTGTAGTCGGATCGCCAAAGTCGCTCCACCAAATCGATAGTTATCATCTCATCGAAAGATCGACACCCCCGCCTATTAAGTGGTATCAGCAAAGTTGTTTCGAGATTTTACGCTTTTCATAGCTTAGATCGATCCGCTATTCATACCTATAGTCCATGAAAAGCCACAAAAAAAGTTAGATCTGTTCATCCTTTATCCAAGCTACCGAGCCTTTGCAATTTTCGATTCATTGCTTGCATAGTTGAATTATCGGTTGCATCGTCGTGTCGCTTGCTGGTCTTAGTGTCTAGTTCCTTTAGAGTTTCGAAGTTCAGTTCACATTAGTCACGCCACCACTGCATCATTATCCCTTCCGCTGTCCACCATCCCATCTATTAATTTCACCATGTGCTACGACTGCTCATTGTCATAATCATAGTTGAGGTCATTCACATCTTCGCCGATCCAATCTGCATCTTATCTAGTTTGTCTTGGAAAGAGGGAGAAAAAAAGAGAGAAAAAAGAGAGAAAAAAAGAGAGAAAAAGAGAGAAAAAAGGAAAGAAAAAAAGAAAAGAGAGAGAAGAAAAGAAAAAAGCGTGAGAAAAAAAAGAAGAAAAAAAGGGATCTATCTAGAATCAATCTCGTACCTGAATTCGGATTGAATCTGCTTTATGACTGTTCAAGAAAACAGGTGTATCTTTCTCATACGAAGTCCGCTTTGGCCCGTGAGTACTCAAATTGAAGCTAGCGACGAGCCGCATCTAAATAGTTGCAGAAGCTAGTTCATTATTTCACACCTCAAAATCGGCTTCTAAATAGGTCTTTTGCCCTTTGAAGTTCGTGAACACAGATTGTTCCAATTTTTCAGGCCAGTTTTAGAATTCTTTGACTCTCATATCAGTTCGAATTGAGTGATTCTTTTGCATTGGAAAGCTTGAGTTAGTAGCATTCTTTGAAAATTTATCAGAAAATTGGCTCAAACTTTTCAAGAGGAAAGTTGGAGAGAGATTTGTTGTATGTCCCGCTTGGTAGTTGTTTTCATCATTATCTTCACTACCATTGTGATCTTCACTTATATCTTGCTGTCAAGAGCTACTTAGTATCCTTCATTGATGCTAGTTGTGCTATGCCGTGACCTCATTAGTGTTCTAGGCTCGCCTCTAGTCCGGTCTAGCCTAGACCAGACAAGACTGCTGCTGAGCGCTTATTCAACATTGCATCTTTGAATTGATTATTGCTAATCTTTTGCTACCATATATAGCCAACCCAGCTCCACATATTTCTACACTGTATACGACGCCCCCGCAATCGCTTACTCAATATTCGAGTTACTTGACACCGCTGGTTGCCGATCACCATCACGCATGGTAAGAACTTGTAAGACATTGATATTTGCTTTATCGTGAGCATTTTACCACCACATCCTAGTAGTTATAGGAACATTATTTTTGGATTTTGTTTCTTGTTTCTACTAATCATGACAGGTTTCGAGATAGAAGTTCTTGGACTATTTAACACATCTTCACCATCACGAGAGTTAGAACAACACACACAAGCACATGGCCAAAGTTAGCTTTTACCGCCATTTGAGGGTAGATTTAATCCTGCTATTTATCTAGCTTGGGAGCTTGAAGTAGAACAAGTTTTTAGTCACCATGGCTTTTCCGAACTTGAGCGAGTACGAGCTGCCACTAGAGCATTTATCGGTTTTGCTTCGCTTGGTGGAATGTGCATTGTAAGAAAAACATTGATAACCAACCCACAACTTGGAAAGATTTGAAAGATGTAATGAGAAAACAATTTTTCCTCCTTACTATTGTCGTGAATTGCTTCAAATTTGAACAATTTAAACAAGGCAATAACACTGCTCATGCTTACTACCAAGAGTTCAAATCTTATATACATCATTGTGACATAGAAGAATCTGAGAATGATACAATGAATAGATTTTTGGTGGTTTGAACCATGATATTCGTGCAAGATTTCAGATATTCCTCGTTGCATTACTGGTATGTATGTTCGTGCTTGTACCTTTGAGAGACAAGCACAGGAGGATGCATTGGGTGACTACAACAACTACAACTCCAGCTCATGCTCACCACCGCCGTTGGTTCCTCCACCGCTGCACCTACTAGAGCAGCCCCACCCTGAGCGTGACATCATCTCAACAAGATGGTGCATTGTCTACGCCTCAGAATTACATCACCACGCCTTTATGCACAAGGTAACAAAGAAGGTATTGATGATATAATCTCACATGAGAATGATGCATCCCTAGTTAAGTTGAATACATCATGTGTTGAGCTACCCACTACTTTGATCACACCACCTATTTTTGAGGATTATGTTGATAATTTGACTATGCCATGTGATGTAGGGTGGAACCCTAATTCGCCGATCTTTCACGCTTGAGGGATCCTACGAGAACACGATGAACACGGGAAGAACGGAGAGAAATCACAAGGGGAAACACTCAAGAACAAGTCCAAATCACACATCCACTAGACAATCAAACACACAAGACCACAAGGTACATGAACAACAAAGGAAAGATACAAGGTAAGGTTCATCTCCAAGAGGAGGTCTTGATGATATCCTAGATGGATCTTCCTCAAGGGGGTCTCATGATATCCTCGCAGATCTTCTCACATGGAGGTCTTGAACTCCATGGGAGTGGTAGTCTCTCTCTCAAGAGTAGAGGTAGGAGCAAAGCTCACCTAAGAATGAGCTATCATATTTGCTAACCCTAGAAAGGAGGCGGAGGTGGTCTATTTATAGTCTAAGCCACTAAGGGGTAAGTGGGGAGGGATACAAGGCCAGGCTCAAGGGTCACAAGACAAAAGGTGGCGGTAGTACGACTATGGGCGGTAGTATCGCTGAGCGGTAGTACCGCTTGCTTTGGGCGGTAGTATCGCTGAGCGGTAGTACTGCTTACTTTGGGCGGTAGTACCGCCTTCTTCGGATCGGGCAGTCCTTTCTTCCGCTTCGCCCCATGCTTCTCATGACGGTAGGTGTTCTTGGCGCTTGACTCCTCCTCGTCGCAGCGTGAAGTCTCCGACAATACCTATGCATGCACACGAGTGGAGTGTCAAGTAGTATACCATCCTCAAAGGGGTCAAGTGAACACGTAAAGGAGAAGATTCACCTTTATGTATGAGAAGTAGAGGTCGACGTGTCACTTGCCAAACGGACTCTTGACATGGTGATGTCCGAGGATGCTCCGCGATCATCCCTCCCTTGGGAAAGATCCGACCCTGATCGAAAACCAAATCACCATGGGAAAGAGATGGCGCTGCTGCAGAAGTGGTCGATCACCAAGTTCTTGTCATCTTGAAGTTCCAAATGGGCACTTCCAATGTCTCACCGCCTTGTAATTCCTTCAAAAGTAGCAAAGATAACAAGCACTTGGAAAACAAATGTGGTTGTCGAAGAGCAAAACCAAGCATTCAAGAGGTGATTCACCCAACAAGTGTTGTCATCAAGCATAGCATATGGTTTGACAAAGAAGTGTGTCATGACATTTGGACGATAAATTGAGCACAATCAAGTACATCATGGGAACAAGCATGTAAATGGGAGGTCAAGATGCAAATATATGTGATAAGAGGACAAGCATCTACCTCAAGGTCATAGCAAGCATGCATAAAGAGCTCAATGAAAGGTCTATGGTAGGTATAAGAGTCATTCACAACACCAAATATAGTGAAATGTCTAAACACATGGGGCAAGTGCAAGACAATCCAAGCATAACGTGCATACGGTGTAGTGAAGATATCATGGCACTCAACACAATGGAGATAGCAATTGTTCATCATGTGTGAGGCAATCAAATCAAGCATGTGATAAGCAAAGGGACATGGCATATGTGAAGAAATGATCTTGGTGCAACCAACCATATGATAGTAGCAAGTAGTCCAAGAATTGGATGCAACACACAAGGTATATATATCATGAATGATGAGGACATCAATACCATTGTTACACCCACAGCCCCTACTATTACATATACGGGACCAATTACTAGAGCTCGCGCACGCCAATTAAATTACGAGGTACTTTCGCTTGGTAATGATTCTAATATTCATGAGAATATGATGTCGCTTAAATTGGATACATTTGTTTTGCTTACAAATGAAGGGCCTAGCTTGGAGAAGGATGAACATTGGAGCAAGAACACGATGGAGTTGATGGCATGCTAAGGATCAAAACGGAGTTACAAGTGATGATTTCAGACTTTGAAGCCACCATAAGGAGTGCATGAAGCCTTGGACGAAATATACAAGATGCCACTTCATAATATTCGCCCATAGGCTATTCTAGGTGCTGCGTCACCTTATTATTGGGCCAGCCCATGTAATTTTGAAATACATTAGTATAGGCTATTTTAGAGTCCGATGTGGGGGAAACAAGAGATAGGGTTAGTTTCGACCCTCCACCAAGGGCCACGAAATTCACCCCTCTTCCTCCATATATACAGCCCTTAGGGCACCGCTTAGACTTGGGTTTTGTTTAGATCAAAAGTTCGCCATAGCTGCAACTTCGCATTTCGCTTGTGTTCAACGACTGCATAAAGGCGCCACGTAACCCCACCTTGATCAATAAAGCTTTCATCTTATATTCGCAATATCCAGATTGCAATCTCAGCTTGCTTGTTCTTCGCTTGCTCGCAGGAAATAGACCTCGTGGTCGTTGATCGTGTTCGCGGGTCAATAACCTCTCGGAGTTGGTTTAGCGATTGTTATACGACGCCCGCACGCCAGAGTCGGATCGCAAAGTCGACTTCCACCAAAGCGAAATCCACCATCTCATCGAAAGACGGACACCTCCGCCTCTATCAAGTGGTATCAGATTTCCGTGTTGCTCGTGAGATTTTACGCTTTTTCGTAGTTTAGATCGAGTCCGTTCTTCATACCTATAGTCCACGTAAAAGCCACAAAAAAATTAGGTTAGTTCATCCTATCCGAACCACCGAGCCTTTGCATAATCTTTTTCAGATTTGCATTGTTGAATTTATGTTGCATCGCCGTGTCTAGTTGCTGGTCTTAGAGTCTAGTCTTTAGAGTTTCGAAGTTCGTCATAATTTGTCACGCCGCCGCACCATTATCATCGCCTCGCCATCCACCACCACCGCTTATCCGCCACCGCTCAATCCGTGATCCATATACCACCACCGCTATCCGCCACCGCTCAATCAGATCCATATACCACCACCGCTATCCGCCACCGCTCAATCTGATCCATATACCACCACCACGCCATATACAACCACCGCTGCCATATACCACCAATCCGAAGTTCCTTGCATATTAGGTTTGTTTTCGGATTCATCTAATTTCCGATTCGTGTTTCGGTCTCGAGTAGGTTTCGATTCCAGCAATCTTTTGTCATTCGTAGAAGAGGTTGGTTTCAAAAAAAAAAAAAAAAGAGTCCTAAACCACCTCCGCTTAGGCCCAAAATTTTCCAAAACGCACGGACAAAAAATTTTCTCGCTATCCTATTTTTAGGTGTTTTGCCGCTTTGAGACAATCCGTTATAGAAAGTTTTTTGACCCGCTTCAGCTTTTTGGGTCCGGCAAAAAAAAAAAAAAAGTTCAAAAAATTTCGTGCCCATCCGCTCATTTGACGGGAAGAGTTTTGAGACACTCGCCATTATAGTGATTTTTCGCAAAAAAAAAAAAAGCAAAAAAAAAAAAGCAAAAAAAAAAAAAAAAGAGCGAAAAAAAATTCAGAGTGTGCTTCTCCCTTGTTTACGCAGCGCCGTGATTTTGTTAGTGTTCTAGGCTCGCCTCTTGCACGGTTCAGCCTAGGACCAAAGACAAGATCGCTGCTGAGCGCTTATTCAACTTTGCATCTCTCGAATTGATTATTGTCAACCTTTTTTGCTACCATATTATAAGCCTTCCCAGCTCCACATACATCTACGTCAGACGCTTGACTCTCCCCGCAATCGCTTCTATCCAAGCTTTTGAGAGTTTTGATTACAACGGTTGCCGATCACCGTCACCGGGTAAGAACTGTAAGAATTTGAGATTTGCTTCACGGATTTGTGATCGCCCACCATACCACCACCACCACTTCCTAGTAGTCTCAGAGGATCATATTCTTGTGTGTTTCTATTGTCGCTAACCATGGCAGGATCACAAGACGATGAGACTGATTGGGAGAACCCGACAAACAAACAGCTACATGATAAGTTTCAAAGAAATGATGATTGGACAAAAAGATGTGGTAAACAGATTTGACGAGGCCATGGAGAAGATAGATGACATTGAGAAGACGTTTGAAACAAAGCTTGATAGCAAGTTTGATGAATTGCTCGCTTTTCCACAACCACCGCCGGCTGCACCTATCGCACCTCAACGAACGACAACAACCACGCCCTTCCGAATCAAGATGGACGAGCTCAGTGTTCCTATTGAGCCAGACAAAATTCGTGCCATTGCCATCGCTGTTGGTGCTTTTTGGCTCTCGCCATCGCTGCTGCCGGTACAGAGGAGGATGATGATTATGTGGAGATTATGAGGATGAGGTTGATCAACATCGTAACCACGCAACCACCACCAGCACCACAACCACCGTGTCGCCCACATGCAAATAATGGCAATATTAGGGCTCCTCAGTACGAGATCATGACCATCTCCCTAAACTGAAATTGAATATTCCACCATTTGAGGGTAGATATGTTCCTCGATATATATCTTACTTGGGAGTTAGAAACCGAACAACGATTTACATGTTTACAATATCCCGAGGAGAGACGTGTTCCCGCTGCTGCTTGTGCTTTCACTAGCTTTGCATGTGTTTGGTGGTCCAACATTGTAGATTATATCCTGCTCCAGCTACTTGGGCTGCTTTGAAAACTGCTATGCGCATCTGCTGGTTCCACCATATTATCAACGTGAATTGCTTCAAAATTGCAGCGCTTAAGACAAGGAAAAATTCTGAGAAGAATATTATCGTGAATTACAAACCGCTTGATTAGATGTGGTATTGTTGAGGAGAATGAAGCTATGCTTGCACGCTTTTCGGGTGGATTAAATAGAGAGATTCGCACCATTCTAGACTATAAGGATTATAATAATATCACTGCTTATTCCATCTTGCTTGTAAAGTTGAACGTGAAGTGCAGGATCGACAGCATTGGCGCCGACTAACTTTTCTCGCAGGTCGACCTTCATCATGGACACCACGGCATCATCTACTTCCACACGCTCGCTACACCGCACCTCCGCTGGTGCCACCTCCAACCGTGATACAAGAAAGGTGCACAACCACCACTATCCGCCAAGAGCACACCGCCGGACCTGCACAAAGCTCTTCTTCTTCCATGGCGCCAACAGGCACACAAGTGATATTATTTGTCGTCGTAAGGGAAGAGGACATTTTATGAGAGAATGCAAATCTCAGCAGTGATGATTGCTACCGAGGATGGTGGGTATGAGTCCGCTTAGTGACTATGATGAAGAGACTTTGGCTCTTATTACACATGAGGAACACGGTGGAGATGATTCTCGATCATGAGACACAATACATGGCTGTCAAGATGCCGACAGTATGAATGTTTAGTTGCTCAACGTGTTTTGAGTGTGCAGGTTACACAAGCTGAGCAAAATCAGAGGCATAATTTGTTCCATACAAAGGAGTTGTGAAGGAACGCTCTATTCAAGGCCATCATAGATGGAGGGAGCTGCAACAACTTGGCTAGCATGGAGATGGTGGAGAAGCTATCTCTCACCACAAGACCACATCCACATCCTTACTACATCCAATGGTTCAACAACAGCTGCAAGGTGAAGGTAACACGCATCGCTCGTGTGCATTTTAGTATCTCTACATATGCTGATTATGTTGATTGTGATGTGGTACCTATGCAAGCATGTTCCTTGTTACTTGGTAGACCATGGCAATTTGATAAAAATTTCAGACACCATGGTAGAAACAATCAAGATACTCTTGTTCATAAGGATAAAATATTACTTTGCTTCCTATGACTCCGAGTCCATTTTGAAAGATGATATTAATAGAGCTAATAAAGCAAAACAGAGAAAAATAAGAGTGAAAATCAGATTGTGGCAAAAGAATTTGAGCAACACATGAAGCCTAATAATAAACCATCTACTCGTTGCTTCTGAAATTAAATTGAAAAGTGCATGTTTACTTGCCACCAAATCTGATATTGATGAGCTAGATTTTAGCAAATCTATTTGCTATGCTTTTGTGTGCAAAGAGGCATTATTTTCATTCGAGGACGGTTTTCCTCTTTGCCCCCGCTGTCACTAACATTTTGCAGAGTTCACCGACGCCTTTCCACAAGACGCACACCGGATTACCACCTATTCGAGGGATTGAGCATCAAATTGACTTAATTCCCGTGCATCATTACCCAACCGCACCATACCGCATCAATCCAGAGGAGACGAAGGAGATTATGCGCCAAGCATGGAGCTGCTCGACAAAGGTTATATACGCGAATCCCTTAGTCCTTGTGCTGTTCCTATTATTCTAGTGCCGAAAAGGATGGTACGTCACGATGTGTGTTGATTGTAGAGGCATCAATAATATTACTATATCGCTATCGCCACCCTATTCCTAGGCTAGATGATATGCTTGATGAATTGAGTGGCTCTACAATATTCTCCAAAGTTGATTTATGAGTGGATACCATCAAATTCGTATGAAATTGGGAGATGAATGGAAAACAGCATTTAAAACTAAGTTTGGATTATATGAGTGGTTAGTCATGCCTTTTGGGTTAACTAATGCACCTAGTACTTTCATGAGATTAATGAACTAAGTTTTACGTGCTTTCATTGGACGATTTGTGGTAGTCTATTTTGATGATATACTGATTTATAGCAAATCTTTGGAAGAACATTTGGAACATTTACGTGTTGTTTTTAATGCTCTACGGATGCACGCTTGTTTGGTAACCTTGGGAAGTGCACCTTTGCACCGACCGAGTATCTTTTCTTGGCTATGTTGTTACTCCACAGGAATTGAAGTTGATAAAGCCAAGATTGAAGCTATTGAGAGTTGGCCGCAGCCCAAAACGGTCACACAAGTGAGGAGTTTCTTGGCCTCGCTGGTTTCTATAGGCGCTTTGTGAGAGATTTCAGCACCATTGCTGCACCTCTCAACGAGCTTACAAAGAAGGATGTGCCTTTTGTTTGGGGTACCGCAGAAGAAGCCTTCACGGTATTGAAAGATAAGTTGACACATGCCCTTTACTCCAAATTCCTGATTTTAATAAGACTTTTGAGCTTGAATGTGATGCTAGTGGAATTGGATTAGAGGTGTCTTATTACAAGATGGCAAACCTGTTGTATACTTTTCTCAAAAATTGAGGGCCTAGTCTGAACTATTCTACTTATGATAAAGAATTATATGCTCTTGTTCGGACTTTAGAGACATGGCAACATTATTTATGGCCCAAAGAATTTATTATACATTCTGATCATGAATCTTTGAAACATATTAAAAGTCAAGCTAAACTGAATCGAGACATGCTAAATGGGTTGAATTCATTGAGACTTTCCTTATGTCATTAAACACAAGAAGGGTAAAGAAAATGTTATTGCCGATGCATTGTCTCGTCGTTATACTATGCTTTCACAACTTGACTTTAAAATATTTGGTTTGGAGACCATCAAAGATCAATATGTGCATGATGCCAATTTAGCGATGTATTGCAGAATTGTAAAGAAGGTAGAACATGGAACAAGTTCGTTGTTAATAATGGATTTGTGTTTCGCCTAACAAGCTATGCATTCCAGCTAGCTCCGCTCGCCTTTTGTTGTTGCAGGAGGCGATGGAGGAGGACTAATGGGACACTTTGGCGTGAAGAAGACGGAGGATATACTTGCTACACATTTCTTTTGGCCAAAGATGAGACGGATGTTGAGCGCTTTGTTGCTCGCTGCACTACATGTCAAAAAGCTAAGTCACGACTCAATCTTCATGGTTTATATATGCCTTTGCCTCGCACTCTAGTGTTCCTTGGGAGGATATATCTATGGACTTTGTTTTAGGTTTACCTCAACAAAGAAGGAGGGATAGCATATTTGTTGTCGTGGATAGATTCTCAAAATGGCACACTTTATACCATGTCATAAAAGCGATGATGCTGTTAATGTTGCTGATTTGTTCTTTCGTGAAATTATTCGCTTGCATGGTGTGCCAAATACTATTGTTTCAGATCGTGATACTAAATTTCTTAGCCACTTTTGGAGATGTTTATGGGCTAAGTTGGGGACTAAACTGCTTTTTAGTACTACTTGTCACCCCAAACCGATGGATAAACCAAGTAGTCAATAGAACATTGTCTACTATGCTTAGGGCTGTTTTGAAGAATAATAAGAAAATGTGGGAAGAATGCTTGCCTCATATTGAATTTGCTTATAATCGCTCATTGCATTCTACTACTAAGATGTGCCCTTTGAAATTGTGTATGGTTTCCTACCGCACCTATTGATTTATTGCCTTCCATCTTCGAGAAGGTTAATTTTGATGCTAAAGAACGCTGAATTGATTTTAAAATGCATGAGTTAACTAAGGAAAACATTGAGCGATGAATGCTAAATATAAACTTGCTGGAGATAAGGGTAGAAAACATGTTGTGTTTGCACCGAGATCTTGTTTGGTTACATTTATGTAAAGATAGATTTCTAATTTGCGCAAATCAAAGCTAATGCCACGTGCTGATGGTCCTTTAAGGTGTTAGAGAAAATAAATGATAATGCATATAAACTTGAGCTACCCGCAGATTTTGGGGTTAGTCCCACTTTTAACATTGCAGATTTGAAGCCTTATTTGGGTGAGGAAGATGAGCTCCGCCGAGGACGACTTCATTTCAAGAAGGGAGGATGATGAGGACATCAATACCATTGTTACACCCACAGCCCCTACTATTACATATACGGGACCAATTACTAGAGCTCACAAGACGCCAATTAAATTACGAGGTACTTTCGCTTTGGTAATGATTCTAATATTCATGAGAATATGATGTCGCTTAAATTGGATACATTTGTTTTGCTTACAAATGAAGGGCCTAGCTTGGAGAAGGATGAACATTGGAGCAAGAACACGATGGAGTTGATGGCATGCTAAGGATCAAAAACGGAGTTACAAGTGATGATTTCAGACTTTGAAGCCACCATAAGGAGTGCATGAAGCCTTGGACGAAATATACAAGATGCCACTTCATAATATTCGTCCATAGGCTATTCTAGGTGCTGGTCACCTTATTATTGGGCCAGGCCCATGTAATTTCGAAATACATTAGTATAGGCTATTTTAGAGTCCGATGTGGGGAAACAAGAGATAGGGTTAGTTTCGACCCTCCACCAAGGGCCACGAAATTCACCCCTCTTCCTCCATATATACAGCCCTTAGGGCACCGCTTAGACTTGGGTTTTGTTTAGATCAAAAGTTCGCCATAGCTGCAACTTCACAGATTTCGCTTGTGTTCAACGACTGCATAAAGGCGCCACGTAACCCCACCTTGATCAATAAAGCTTTCATCTTATATTCGCAATATCCAGATTGCAATCTCAGCTTGCTTGTTCTTCGCTTGCTCGCAGGAAATAGACCTCGTGGTCGTTGATCGTGTTCGCGTGGTCAATAACCTCTCGGAGTTGGTTTAGCGATTGTTAAGGCGCGACGCCCTCGCACGCCAGTAGTCGGATCGCCAAAGTCGACTTCCACCAAAGCGAAATCCACCATCTCATCGAAGACGGACACCTCTGCTCTATCAATGAAGCATGGAAATGCTAAAATGGTAAGGCGAGGCAAGATCTCTAATATGTGCGCAATCAAGTAGTCCAAGATGACCCATAAGTCTCATGGTGCAAGCAACACAAGTAGTATGATCCACAATATCCATGCTCGTGAAGGATGTCACCTTGAAAGAGTGTCCTTGTGCATTCTTCACAATGCCGAACTGGTAGGAAATGTGGTGTAGAAGCGAGTCGTGGTAGAATGTATGAGGCTCGCCTCAAGAGCTCGAATGGTCAACTCACGGAAGTGGAAGTCGACATTAAGTCCAAGTATCCTACACATGCACACAACAAAATAAAGAGCAAAACCAAACATGATGCAAGCATGGTAGATAAACACATCATCCATCATGATGGTTCTCTCTTGCACATAACCATTAGAAGCACAAGTGCATGAATAATATGATGCAACAATGGCGTATATTCAAGGCACTAGGTATATGGTGCAAAGAGGTAAGACAAGCATGCTTCACAAGGAATATGTCAAAATCTCCAAACATGTGTGAGAATGCTATGGGGCAATCTCATGAGCAAGACTATAAGCATTGTTGCACTCAATACATGGCAAATCTAGCATGAGAGAGGCAACACATGGAGATATATGACACAGAGCAATATGAATCATGTGTAAAGCATATAGATGGTTGTCATCAACCGCATGAGATGAGAAAGTATGACACAAGAGACAACGCATGTGAGAGGCATGAGCATATATGTCATCAACCCAAGAAAGCAAGTAGTGGAACATGGGTGATGCAACATAACAAGCAATCATAGCAATCAAGTCAAGTATGCTAGTAGTGCTAAGATGCGACATACTAGAATGAATCATGGCAAACATGTCCTTGGTGCAAATAGTGGGCATGAATAATTCACATGTCATAGCACAATCATGAAAGCAAGATATGAGGACAATAGCATGGGGCACATGATAAACATGGCAATAGCAACAAGGATCTCCACCAAGCATGCAAATACACATAGAAGTAGCATAATGATGAAACATGGGTAGATGCAAGCAAGGGTCACAATTGCATGGCAAAGGCATAGAAGTAAGCATAGCATGCAAAGTGAACACGTAAAATGAGCATAATGTGAGAAGTGGTAAATGGCCCATAGCCGCAGGAGAGCCAAGTAGAGGAGTTGCTGTAGTCCTTGCACCGAAGGGGACGGTGGTAAAGACAATCCACGTGATCCCAATTCATCGCTGTTTCTAAAGCTCGCTTTGTCAACTCGTGGATTGCGAGGTTGACAAGTATTCATGGGTACCTACACAAAAGAGACACAAACCAAAGAAATTGTGCGCTGTGGTAAATGTACACATCATCCATCATGATGTGTATGTGCACGCAGTGAGTTAGCACAAGATAAGCATCGCCAAAGAAATTTGATGCATGGTATAGGAACATGTCATCCATCATGAAAGAATAGTTGTTATGTATGACACGATGGGGACACAAATTGAGAATGCAAGTATATGGCACATCAATAGTATGTTTATTCGTGGGTAGCATATGGTGCAAACAAGTATGGGGATCATGCAATGAATGGGATGGATCAAATTCCCTAACATGTATGAGGAAACTATGGGGCCTCCTCATGAGCAATATCGAAACATCATATGGAGAAAATGGACAACATCCAAAACAATGCATATCCGGTTAGGTGGTCATGGCATGGCATATGAGATGAATGATGCAAAGGAGCATATCAATATCATCACAAGAAAAACAAATGCCAATAACCATGGGCTTGTCATCTATGCCATATGTGCAAATTGGGTTCATTTTAATGGCATATGCATAGTCACTATGAAGAGATTGCAAATAAGACATATGATGGATCTCATGCATAGCATATGACAAGTCAAGCGGATTAGCAAACATGATGTGACCTAAAGAATTGTCACAACAAATCCTATGTAACATGGCATCACAACTAATAGACTCCACAATAGAATCTTCATACTCATCATAAATGGGCAAATCATCGTGATCGGAAATCATACTAGCATGAAGCATGGCAATAGGTGGATCAACATCATGCAAGCAAGCAATGTCAAGAATGTCCACTAGTGGGACTAGAGTATCACCTTCACCTATGTTACCTTTTTCATTCCACTCAAGTGGTGTGGGTGAGGTGGGAAAGACCAAATGGTGGTCAATATCATCATCTTGATGGAACCATGTGGGGGGTGCATCATAATCCACCATGGCCATCGTCTTGTCCAAAGGGAGGACGAAGTCGTCGAGGATCGGCGCATCATCATAAATGGGACCTAGCACCAAATGAGAAGACACAATAGAGGTAGAGGTCAAGTTGTTAGAAATGCAAATGGCCTCACAAGACCTATCAACTATCTCACTCTCTCTATGTGGTGGTTCACTCACCCCTCAAAATAGGTGCACTCAAACTCACGTATGGTGGAGTCACCATCTCACTCAAGTGGTGGGGTTTGTGGCTCTCCTCACATGGGAATTGTGGTAACTCATCATATATGGGGCTAGTGGTGAAGTCACTCTCACTCAATATGGTGGCACAAGTCACTCAAGTCATCATACATCGCCGTGGTCGAAGGGAAGATCCCATGCTCAACCATCTCGCCGTCGCCGCTGCGGGATGAAGGCCAAGATGGCACATCATCACTCTCCTCCATGACCAAGGGAAAATCCCATGCTCGATCATCTCGCCACTGCCGCCAGAGATGAAGGCCAAGATGGCACCTCATCCTCTCGCCCAAAGATGGAAGCATCATCCTTGCTCGCCACCTTGTCGCCGCCTCCAAAGCTTGGTCCTTGAAGGTCTCCGAGTCGAACTCGCCGCCGCACCGCCTTGAAAAAGAGTCGGAGTAGACTCAAGATCATCAATGCCACAAAGAGGGATGGCGTGAAGTCACACTTGGGAGCATCGCCTTGGGGCTTGTCGGGCTTGGACATCTTGGTGGTACTAGCCTCATGCTTGTCGAGAGCTTGGTCGCCAAGTTTGCTTGGGGTGGAGAAGCCTTGGCCTTCATGAGTTCTTGTTCCGCTTTGAGAGCACCAATGTAGTAGTCGCCGATGGACTTGTAGTTCTTGAGGATGATGGTCTTGGAGATGTCACAGTAATCCCATCATGAAGTGGAACTTCATCGAAATGGGGTCGCCCACGCCGCTCGTCAGAAGGCAATCATCATCTCCTTGAAGTACTTGTCGATGGACTTGGATCCTGGGTGGTGTTCTCCAATTGGCGCCGGTTGTTCCGTAGGTTGGAGGTACAAACTCGCCGCAAAGCTTTCTTCGCCTTGGGCCAACTCATGTCGTAGTACTCAAGGTGTGTGAAGCCACCATGCCAATGCGTAGTCGTGGAAGTTTCTTGTATGCACTTCACTTGATCTTCGGAGGAACTTGATGTAGCTTGAGGTAGTCGCCCATCAAACGCTCCCACTCGAGGTACTCTCGGTTCTTGAGTCCCATAGAAAGGAATCTTGTGGTCGGTGTCGAGGTCGTAGTAGCTCGTGGAAGTCACGGACTTGAGCTTGGGTAGCTTCTCTTGGGTGTAGTCTTGAGGTTCTTGTTGGCGAAGATGCCATATGTCCGTAGGCTAAGATGCTTTGAAGTCGCTATTAAGATGCCAAGGAGATGGTGAAGTCGCTGAGCGGTTGTTGGTGTTGAGCTCTTGACCTTCACGCTCTTGTTGGTGATGGTGTCGATGCCGGCGTGATCTTGCCGGAGATGGTAGCTCGAAGCATGTGCTCTTGAGCGCCTTCTCAAGATGAGGAAGATCGCTTGTAGGACTTGATGAGGGCTTTGATTTCCATTTTAGCTTGCATCTTGCCGGAGTTGTTGTTCATGGCATCGAACTCGCCGTTGTTGTTGTAGACCAAGATGAAATGCCTTGCCTATCCATCACAAGACTCGAGTAGAGGTGAGTAGGAAATGAGATAAACAATACCAAGTTACCTTTTCCCAAAGTTGAGGATGTATCCCGTGTCACCAATGTGAGATGAAAGAATAGTGGAATTGGTACCGACTTGTTCACTCACACCTACAAGTAAAGGCTTATGGTAGAGTTCGTGAGGATAGTGGCACAAAAATTTGATGCAAAATGTTAGCAAGAGTCAATAATGTTGAAAAGATTCAAAATTTGCAAGTTAAACAAGTAGACCAATAGCAAAGAATGGCACACGGAAACACACACACAGATAGATAAATGGGGTCGTGCAACCAAGGAATGAGCTCAAATGTGGAATCCACCAAAACGCCGTGTTGCACAACTCAAGAGAGACGCTAGCACGATTGCTCAATAGGCGGATACTTACACTTGTGCACAACCTATAATATGCAAAATGGATATTCTATCCCAAGTATGCTATGTATGTATGGTTCCCGTGTTTCTCTCAAGCATGATATCATATGATGTAGATTTTGGTATGGCTCTTATTTGCAATGGTGGTATGATGCTATGGCACTTGCTCACGAGCTCTTTGCTCTCTTTTGCTTAAAAGCTTTTTTTTTTCTTTTTTTTCTATATGGCCACTTTTGTACAATGCACAAACTAAGATAGCAATTGTGTATATGCGGAACAAACTTGAGGCACAATGGATGATATGATACCAATATGATACGGTATGTATGCAATGGAAGTTATGGACCACTAATGTGCACAAGTAACGCTGCCGCAATACTCAAATGGCTAGTCTCGATAGGCAAGTAACGCAAAATGGGCTAGGGGTTAACAATGCAATTGCAAGGAATATACAAAGGTGTCGTCGAGGTTACCGCCCTTTGTGATGATGAGTGGCGTGTTCTTGTGTAGATACCAAGATGATGGAGACTCGTCCCTAAGTAGCCAAACACCTTAGGAAACGGAAAACCGCAAACTCAAAATCTCAAATGACAAATGTCAAAATGGTGGTAGCGAAAGCGGTGGTGGTATGCACTTGGCAATGCGGAAGTGGGATGATGGGCTATACACGGTGTAAGAGTTGAAGCACACGGTCCCTAAGTAGCCAAACACCTTAGGAGACACAAGCCACAACTCAAATAAGCTCAAACAACTATTGGGTTAAGTTGGGTTGTCAAGTGTATGGTGGGCAAGGTTATGTGGAAGTGGTGGTGGTGGTGGTGATGAAGAAGCAACTGTCCCTAAGTAGCCTAAACACCTTAGAGACTCAAATCGCAACTCAAACAACCACTAATGCTATAAGGAACAAAATGGGTTAGGTTGCGGAAGTCGGTGGTGGTTATGCGGATGTTGTGGTGGAAGCCCTAGGCAAAGATGCCAAAATTCATCAAATGTGATGGTGTCAAATGATGTTGTAACCTATCTAGGAGGAAGGAGAATGTCAATAGCTTCTCAACGAGCTAAAGAACGCGAAAATCGGACTCCGGATGTGGAAGTTATGGGCAAAACGGTGAAACTCGGAAAGCTGAAACTGGCCAGGGCGGTAGTACCGCTCGGGAGAGCGGTAGTACCGCTCGTGTCGGGATTTTTCGACTGTTTCGGGCGGAACAGGGCCTGGCGGTAGTACCGTTCGTGGGGCGGTAGTACCGCTTGAGGTTCTCAGCGGTAGTACCGCTCTCTAGGGCGGTAGTACCGCCGTGACGGATTTTTCACAGATCGGATCGTGGCGCGATTTTGGGGCGGAAAAGATGATTTCGGGGCAAAATTTGATGGATTTCGTGGATGAAAAGAGGTGAAACTTGGGGAGATGCTAGATCCACTTGAAACCAAGCAAATCCATGGATCAAAATCAACAAAACATCATCAAACCAACAAATCACAAAAATTTTGGGGCTATTTTTGGTGGGATTTTCGAATTTAGGACGAAAACAACAAAATCAAGCTAGAAAACACGGGTAGGGCTCCAAAACGTGATCAACCTGGCTCGATACCATATGATGTAGGTGGAACCCTAATTCGCCGATCTTTCACGCTTGAGGGGATCCTACGGAGAACACGATGAACACGGGAAGAACGGAGAGAAATCACAAGGAAACACTCAAGAACAAGTCCAAATCACACATCCACTAGACAATCAAACACACAAGACCACAAGGTACATGAACAACAAAGGAAAGATACAAGGTAAGGTTCATCTCCAAGAGGAGGTCTTGATGATATCCTAGATGGATCTTCCTCAAGGGGGTCTCATGATATCCCGCAGATCTTCTCACATGGAGGTCTTGAACTCCATGGGAGTGGTAGTCTCTCTCTCAAGAGTAGAGGTAGGAGCAAAGCTCACCTAAGAATGAGCTATCATATTTGCTAACCCTAGAAAGGAGGCGGAGGTGGTCTATTTATAGTCTAAGCCACGTAAGGGGTAAGTGGGGAGGGATATAAGGCCAGGGCCTGCTGCATGCACAAGACAAAGGGGCGGTAGTATCGACTCATGGGCGGTAGTATCGCTGAGCGGTAGTACTGCTTGCTTTGGGCGGTAGTATCGCTTGAGCGGTAGTACCGCTTACTTTGGGCGGTAGTACCGCCTTTCTCGGACTGGCAGGTCCTTCTTCTTCCGCTTCGCTCCATGCTTCCTCGCGACGGTGTAGGTGTTCTTTGGCGCCAGACCTCCTCGTCAGGCGTGAAGTCTCCGACAATACCTATGCATGCACACGAGTGGAGTGTCAAGTAGTATACCATCCTCAAAGGGGTCAAGGAACACGCAAAGGAGAAGATTCACCTTTATGTATGAGAAGTAGAGGTCGCACGTGTCACTTGCCAAACGGACTCTTGACATGGTGATGTCCGTAGGATGCTCCGCATCACCATGTGATCAAACAACTGAAATACCAACAACAATTGAATTAACTGTTGATGCAAAAGAATCAATGTTTAATCGTTTTGATATGACCTCTAATCTTGGTGATGATTCTGTGTCGAATGACTCATTGCATGTTTGCTTATCTAAGCATGTTGTAGCATGTAAATTTGATTCAAATAAGGTTTATTCACCAATGTTGGGATGGTTTAATGATGAACATTGTCAATCTTTTGAAATAAATAAGAGTTTCACTTATATGTGCAAACTGAGTTGTAATATTTTCATGCCTTCTAGTTCTTGTGCTAATTTGTTGGATTTAGATTTTATGAACTATGCAAGTTACTCATCTATTCATGTGCTCTGATACCACTTGATAGAGGCGGGGTGTCCCGATCTTTCGATGAGATGATAACTATCGATTTGGTGGAGACGACTTTGACGATCCGACTACAAACGTGCACGATGTTGCGCCTTAGCAATCGCTAAACCAACTCCGAGAGGTTATTGATCACGCCGAGCACGATCAACTCGACCACGAAGGTCTATTCCTGCAAGCAATCAAGAACAAGCAAGAATATGATAAAAGCAATCTGAATATTGCGAGTATGTATGAAGTATTGATAAAGGTGGGGATCCGTAAGTGGTCTTGGTCTGGTCGTTGGACACAAACGGCACACGGTTGCAATGGCTAACTTTAACTAAACAAATCCCAAGCTTAAAAGCTACTAGATGGATCTACTTATATAGGAGCAAGGTGGCGGCCAAGGAGGTGGAGGACGTCCCAAGGCAGCCTAAAACTAACCCTAGGTCGTACAAGGCCAATGGGCCCAAGTGGAGGTGACGAACACCTTTGGACTTGTAGTTTGACTCGGATTCTGGTGCAGCGTCAGATTGTTTTGTCCACAACTCAACGCCCGGACGGATTTTAAGGTGATTCCAATTGTGCTGGAAAGAGCATGAAATCTACTTTCCAACAAAAAAGAATCACCCAATTCGGAGTCCGTATGAAAAGTTGTTGGCGTTTTGAGTCAGGTATGTCTGCAGTCCGAATCTGAATCCGTAACGTGAGAGACTTGGACTCTATCTTCTTGGGCCAAAAGTGACGTGAGAGGACTTTTTGAACAGCAAATAAACATCTCTTTCTTCCTTATCTTCTTATGTGGATTGTACAAATGTCCCATACACCTGCAATTAGACAAAACACAAAAGTGTGTGAAGTATTTTGTTCGGATAACATAAATAGATTATTGAATAGTTTGCACTAGAAATCACCGACAAATATGCATGTATGCAATATTTTGGTCATATACAAGGTACTCATGTCCTCATCATCTTGATAGAGGCGGGTGTCCCGATCTTCGATGAGATGATAACTATCGATTTGGTGGAGACGACTTTGACGATCCGACTACAAACGCAGCACGATGTTGCGCCTTAGCAATCGCTAAACCAACTCCGAGAGGTTATTGATCACGCCGAGCACGATCAACCTGACTACGAAGGTCTATTCCTGCAAGCAATCAAGAACAAGCAAGAATATGATAAAAGCAATCTGAATATTGCGTAGTATGTATGAAGTATTGATAAAGGTGGGGATCCGTAAGTGGTCTTGGTCTGGTCGTTGGACACAAACGGCAGCACACGGTTGCAATGGCTAACTTTAACTAAACAAATCCTGCTTAAAAGCTACTAGATGGATCTACTTATATAGGAGCAAGGTGGCGGCCAAGGAGGTGGAGGACGTCCCAAGGCAGCCTAAAACTAACCCTAGGTCGTACAAGGCCAATGGGCCCAAGTGGAGGTGACGTAACACCTTTGGACTTGTAGTTTGACTCGGATTCTGGTGCAGCGTCAGATTGTTTTGTCCACAACTCAACGCTCCGGACGGATTTTAAGGTGATTCCAATTGTGCTGGAAAGAGCATGAAATCTACTTTCCAACAAAAAAGAATCACCCAATTCGAGTCCGTATGAAAAGTTGTTGGCGTTTTGAGTCAGGTATGTCTGTGCAGTCCGAATCTGAATCCGAACATGAGAGACTTGGACTCTATCTTCTTGGGCCAAAAGTGACGTGAGAGGACTTTTGAACAGCAAATAAACATCTCTTTCTTCCTTATCTTCTTATGTGGATTGTACAAATGTCCCATACACCTGCAATTAGACAAAACACAAAAGTGTGTGAAGTATTTTGTTCGATAACATAAATAGATTATTGAATAGTTTGCACTAGAAATCACCTGACAAATATGCATGTATGCAATATTTTTGGTCATATACAAGGTACTCATGTCCTCATCACATACGGACTCTAAAAATAGCCTATACTTATGTATTTCGAAATTACATGGGCCTGGCCCAATAATAAGGTGACGCCGCACCTAGAATAGCCTATGGACGAATATTATGAAGTGGCATCTTGTATATTTCGTCCAAGGCTTCATGCACTCCTTATGGTGGCTTAAAAGTCCTGAAATCATCACTTGTAACTCCGTTCTTGATCCCCTTGCGCATGCCATCAACTCCATGCGTGTTCTTGCTCCAATGTTCATCCTTCTCCGCTAGGCCCTTCATTTGTAAGCAAAACAAATGTATCCAATTTAGGCAGATCATATTCTCATGAACATTAGAATCATTACCAAGAAACGAAAGTACCCGGTAATTTAATTGGCGTGCGCGAGCTCTAGTAATTGGTCTCAGATATGGTATTGATGTCCTCATCATTATCTCGCACTGGTGGTAGTGCAGGCCTACCGCGCTAATATATACCGAGGTCGACCTGCCGGTGGTGGTGCCGTGGTCGCACGTAGTTCGATTTTGATCAACCTCATCCTCATAATGGTCCTCCACCTCCGCAGAATGCAGGAGCTGCTGTACACCAACAGCAGAGCAGCCGCACCAGAATTTTGTCCTCGCTCAACAGAACACGCCGTGCTCGCCCATACCGATTCGGCAGGGTCGTTGTTGTAGTTGTTGTTGCTGCAGAGGTGCGATAGGTGCAGCCGGGGTGGTTGTGGAAAACGCACGAGCACGTATGAAATGTAACGCCTCGGCGCGCTATAGCTCCCACGCGTCGGGCACGACTTAGAGGCATAACCGCATTGAAGGCGCTAAGTTGGTATCGAGCCGACCGCGTTACACGGATGGTTGCGACAAAAGCGCGGGTCATGTTGTTCATGACGCCAGACCCGTCAGGCACACGGCATGGCACATGTATCGGACCGATGCACGACGGTTGTGCCAAGAGGGAACGTTCGCGGGTCCGGCAAGGACGCTTGTTCCTCCGAGTGTGGGTGTATGTGATATCCTCGCTTATTAGGGATGATAGACTACTCATATCAATAAGGAATTCTTCTTTCCGGAGCCCATTCGGTCGTAACTCCAAAGTTAAGCGTGCTCACTTGGAGTAGTCTCAGATGGGTGACCGATCGAAGTTGCTCCCTAAAAGCATGAGTGAGGACAAAGTGTGCGTAAAAGACTAGTATTGATCCGTGGGGCCACCTAGATCCCGCCAGAGTAACGACCACCGCGGTGTGTCCGGGCGTTACATTAAACTTGCTATCAAGCTTTGTTTCAACGCCTTCTCAATGTCATCTATCTTCTCCATGGCCTCGCCAAATCTGCTTAGCACATCTTGCACCTGTCCACTCATCATTTGCTGAAATTTATCATGTAGTTGTTTGTTCGCCAGTTCTCCCAATCAGCCTCATTGGCTTGTGATCCTACCATGGTTAGCAGAAATAGAAACACACAAGAATATGATCCTACAGACTACTAAGAAGTGGTGGTGGTGTATCACAAACCCGTGAAGCAAATCTCAAATTCTTACCAGCCTACCCAAAGAAGTAGTGGTGATCGGCAACCGCTAGAAGTCAAAACTCTCAAAGCTTGATAGAGCGATTACTGTGGAGAGTCAAACGACGACGAGATGTATGTGGAGCTCGAAGGTGATGCGAGCATCCTTCCATCATCCCCATGGACTCTACATCAACACCTACAACACCACAAGGACCGATGACTCGAGCACGCAAGAGCTCTTGAAACCGAGGTGACATCACCTCCTCACAACTCTCCTTCGATTCAGATGAGACATGGTTATCGCCACAAACGGAAACTCTATGCATACTGTGCACCAAGGAGTCGACCATGAAGAAGCTAGGAAGCAAGGAGAATAGGAAGCGAAGACACACGCCAAGACGGAGAGGAAGAAGCAACCAGATCAGAGAGGCCGGACGATCCGGACGGAGGTCCGACGATCCGGACAATACCGGATGATCCGGACTCGTCCGGACGATCCGCTAAATCGATCAAGGCAATGAACCTCCACGCTTGCCGGATCATCCGACCCAGCCCGATCATCCGAACCCCGCCTCGACGTCCGGACCTCCACCGGTCATCCGCCCGCCGCCGCCACTCAATCGACCTCCGGCCATCCGGACTCCACCCGATCATCTGATCGCCCGGATCATCCGGACCTCGTCCGGATTATCCGTCAGCCAGGCGCTGCTGTTGGGCTGAGCCCATGTACCCTTCGCCTGCACTCTATATATAGGACCCCTCTCTCACTTTGAGACTCAAGATTGGATTAGCTCATATTTGTGTGTGAGAGCCTTTGCTCATCCACTGCATTTCCTGAGATCGACCTCCGCTTAGGAGAAGATCCATTCGGATTCAAGACCCTACCTAGGGAAGATCCCTCGTGGATTCAAGGCCCCTATCTAGGGAAGAACATCAAGGCCTCCTCTTGGAGATGAACGGTTCCTTTGTATCCTTACCCTAGTTGACTATGTATCTTGTGGATCTCATGTGTATGTTGATCTAGCACTTGTGTGATCGATTCCTTGTTGGTTGAGTGATTTCCTCGCTTCCCCTGTTTCCTCCCGCTCTTCCGCTGCTCTTCGTGTTCCTCCGTAGATCCCTCCAAACGTGAAAGATCGATTTAATTAGGGTTCCACCCTACATCGAAGGCTTATAATATGGTAGCAAAAGGGTCAAGAATAATCAATTTAGAGATGCAAAGTTGAATAAACGCCGCCGACGCATCAGGTCGGGTCCTAGGCTAGACTGTGCTAGAGACGCGAGCCTAGAACACCAACAAAATCACGGCGCAAGACGTAAACAAGGGAGGAGCACACTCTGAATTTTTTCTTTTTTCCTTTTTTGCACTTTTTTTCCTCTTTTTTTTGCTCTCAACAATTTTTTTTTCAAAAGTCTACAAATGGTCTAAAAACTGCCCAGCCGAATTTCCTGCACTTAGTTTTTTATTGAATTTGGAACTATTTCATCATGGGTAGCACGGAAGTTGGGGAGTCCTTCTCGTCCCGACTCGGAGTATGGCGTGATCTCGAAAACCAAAACAGAGTAACAAAATACCGGACTCGAATAGGACCGTGGCGGAGATGAATCTGTGGAACTCGGACCGGTGGCGAGCTGAACTGTGGAACCTTGACAGTGGCGGATATATGTTGCGTGGACTCGGATTGGCGGATGGCGGCGGATATGTGGTGGCGATATGGATTCGGATTACGGTGAATATGTGGTGGTGGTATATGGCAGCAATGACGATGATGATGCGGTGGTGATATATGACAACAAGCGACGGACAACCTCGTGAATGTAACTCAAACTCTAAAAGACTAGACGCTAAGACCAGAACTTGACACGACGATGCAACCGCAAATTCAACAAAGCAAACACGTAAAAGATTATGCAAAGGCTCGATTGGTTCGGATGGGATGAACTAACCCTAATAATTTTTTGGCTTTTTCGTGGACTATAGATATGAAGAACAAACTCGATCTAAACTACTTAAAACTATAAAATCTCACCGAGCAACCTCGGAAATCTAATACCACTTGATAGAGGCAAAGGTGTCCCGCCTTTCGATGAGATGATGGATATCGCTAGGTGGAAATCGACTTTGACGATCCGACCACGAACGGCGAGGACGCCGCTTTAGCAATCGCTAAACCAACTCCGAGAGGTTATCGACCACGCCGAGCACGATCAACCCGACCACGAGGGTCTATTTCCTGCAAGCAAACGAAGAACAAGCAAGAAACTGAGATTGCAATCTGGATATTGCGAATATAAGATGAAAGCTTTATTTATCAAGGTGGGGTTCTGAGACGTCTTTGTCTGGTTGTTGAACACAAACGAAGTACGCGAAGTTGCAGCTATGGCGAACTTTAATCTAAACAAAACCCAAAGTCTAAACGGTGCCCTAAGGGCTGTATATATGGAGGAAGAGGGGGGAATTTCGTGGCCCTTGGTGGAGGGGTCCGAAATCAGCCCTATCTCTTGTTTCCCCACACATACGGACTCTAAAAATAGCCTATACGTATGTATTTCGAAATTACATGGGCCTGGCCCAATAATAAGGTGACGCAGCACCTAGAATAGCCCCGGGACGAAACTTATGAAGTGGCATCTTGTATATTTCGTCCAAGGCTTCATGCACCCATTATGGTGGCTTCAAAGTCCTGAAATCATCACTTGTAACTCCGTTTGTTCCCTTATGCATGCCATCATCTCCATGCTTGTTCGTGCTCCAATGTCCATCCTTCTCCAAGCTAGGACCTTCATTTGTAAGCAAAACAAATGTATCCAATTTAGGCAGCATCATATTCTCATGAACATTAGAATCATTACCAAGAAATGAAAGTACCAGATAATTTAATTGGCGGGCGCTGGTTTCAGTAATTGGTCCAAAGATATGTAGCAAGAGGGGCTGTGGGTGTAACAATGGGATTGATGTCCTCATCAAAATACTCCTACTTTGCGCCAGAGGCCCAGAGTACCTCGAATACGGCCTTAAGGTGACTTTTGGCCCCGAAAGTCAAAGATCATCATCAGTCGCTGTTTTTAAGACAAGTTTCTGAACCCATAGGCACTTTGATGCGGAGCATCCTTCCATCATCCCCATGGACTCTACATCAACACCTACAACACCACAAGGACCGATGACTCGAGCACGCAAGAGCCCTTGAAACCGAGGTGACATCACCTCTCACAACTCTCCTTCGATTCACATGAGACATGGTTACTACCTCAAACGGAAACTCTATGCATACTCAGCACCAAGGAGTCGACCATGAAGAGGCTAGGAAGCAAGGAGAATCGAAGCGAAGACATACGCCAAGACGGAGAGGAGAAAGCAACCAGACTGGGAGGCCGGACGATCCGGACGGAGGTCTTGGACGATCCGGACAGAGTCTTGATGATCCGGACTCGTCCGGACGATCCGCTAAATCGATCAAGGCAACAGAACCTCCACGCTGAAGCCGGATCATCCGACTTCGCCCGGATCATCCGGATCCCGCCGACATCCGGACCGCCACCGGACGTCCGCCCTCAACGCCACAGCAGAAAGACCTGACCATCCGCCCCACCCGGATTATCCGACAAGCCCGGATCATCCGGACTGCCGCCGGATCATCCGCCAGCTGCAGGCGCTGCAGGTTGGGCTGAGCCCATGTACCCTTTGCCCTGCACTCTATATAGGACCCCTCTCCTCACTTTGAGACTTAGCATTGATTAGCTCATATTTGTGTGTGAGAGCCTTTGCTCATCCACCGGCATTTCTCCTGAGATCAGACCTCCGCTTAGGAGAAGATCCATTCGGATTCAAGACCCCTACCTAGGGAAGATCCCCTCGCCGATGCAAGACCTCCTCCGGAGAAGAAAGGCTACCTTTGTATCTTTCCTTTGTTGATTTTGGACCTCACTCGTGCTTCAAGGATCTAGACCTTGTGTGATTGATCTCTTGTCTGCTGAGTGTCTCTCTCGCTCTTCCCTCGGATTTCCTCTCGCTCTTCCGCTCTTCGTGTCCCTCCGAGGATCCCTCCAAACGTGAAAGATCGATTTAATTAGGGTTCCACCTACATCACACTTCCTTTTGAAGGAAATTCGAGAGATTATGTTGATTATAGACATTAGCCCCGGTAGGGACAAGCGCATCTTTCTCGCAGATGCTCTATGATCCGTAATCCCATTTGGTCAGAATTGAAGAAAATCCAGCGGATATATGCCTTATTCTCCTTGTTTTCTCCGATGGCATGTCAGAACTCATGCGCGAAAGCCAAGAACAAAAGGGCATTCCCGCATCGGTCAATATATATGTGGAAACGATATTCCACTATAGAGGACAAGAAATTTTGGGGCCAGCAAAAAGCGCATGAGAAAATGTAGTACTTTTAAGGACTGCCATAGAATGGAGAGATGTTCACTAAAACGGTCATAATTTTGTCATTCGGAGTCCGTGTCGGACCCACATGTACATAAACTGCTCCCCATGAGCGCATGAATCCAAAAGATACCCCCGCCACGCCAGAGGCCCGAGTACCTCAAATTCAGCCTTAAGCAGGAATTTTTGGCCCCGAAAGTCAAAGAACATCATTCATCGCTGTTTTCCGCATAAGTTTCGCACCCATTAGCAATTCCTTTGAAGGAAATTCGAGAGATTATGTTGCTTATAGACATTAGCCACCCGGTAGGGACAAACGAAGTCGCAGATGCTCTATGATCCGGCAATCTCATTTGGTCAGAATTGAAGAAAATCCAGCGGCTATATGTCCGATTCTCCTTGTTTTCCAGATGGCATGTCAGAACTCATGCGCATCAAAGCCAAGAACAAAAGGGCATTCCTGCATCGGTCAATATATATGTGGAAACGATATTCCACTATAGAGGACAAGAAATTTTGGGCAGTCAGCAAAAAGCGCGAATCCAAAAAAATACTCGCTTATGCCAGTGGCCCGAGTACCTCAAATTCAGCCTTAAGAAGGACTTTTGGCCCCGAAAGTCAAAGAACATCATTTGTTGCTGTTTTCCGCATAAGTTTCAACCCATTGGCACTTCCTTTTGAAGGAAATTCGAGAGATTATGTTTCTTAGAGACATTAGCCCCCCTGGTAGAGACAAACGTACCTTTCTGCAGATGCTCTATGATCCGAGAAATCTCATTTGGCCGTAAATTGAAGAAAATCCAGCGGCTATATGCCTTATTCTCCTTGTTTTCACCGTATGGCAAGCTGTAACTCACGCGCGTGAAAGCCAAGAACAAAAGGTGATAGATGCGGAGGTGTCCCGTCTTTCGATGAGATGGTGGATTTCGCTTTGGTGGAAGTCGACTTTGACGATCCGACTACGAAGCGCAGCGAGGACGCCGCTTTTAGCAATCGCTAAACCAACTTCGAGAGGTTATTGACCACGCCGAGCACGATCAACTCCGACCACGAGGGTCTGCTTCGCGAGCAAACGAAGAACAAGCAAGAAACCGAGATTGCAACTGATATTGCGTAATATAAGATGAAAGCTTTATTGATCAAGGTGGGGTTCTGTGACGCTTTGTCCGGTCGCTGAACACAAACGGCACGCCAAGTTGCAGCTATGGCTAACTTTTAATCTAAACAGAACCCAAAGTCTAAACGGTGCCCTAAGGGTTGTATATATGGAGGAAGAGGGGTGAATTTCGTGGCCTTGGTGGAGGGGTCCAAACTAACCCTATCTCTTGTTTCCCCACACATACGGACTCTAAAAATAGCCTATACTTATGTATTTCCAAATTACATGGGCCTGGCCTAATAATAAGGTGACGAAGATCTAGAATAGCCTCCGGACGAAATTTACGGTGGCATCTTGTATATTTCGTCCAAGGCTTCATGCACTCATTATGGTGGCTTCAAAGTCCTGAAATCATCACTTGTAACTCCGTTTGTTCCTCTATGCATGCCATCATCTCCATGCTTGTTCTTGCTCCAATGTTCATCCTTCTCCAAGCTAGGCCCTTCATTTGTAAGCAAGACAAATGTATCCAATTTAGGCAGATCATATTCTCATGAACATTAGAATCATTACCAAGAAACGAAAGTACCGGTAATTTAGTTGGCGCATGCGAGCTCTAGTAATTGGTCCAAGATGTATAGCAGCAGGGTGTGGGTGTAACAATGGTATTGATGTCCTCATCATCCTCCCTTCTTGAAATGAAGTCGCCCTCGACGGAAGTTCATCTTACTCACCCAAATATGGCTTCAAATCTGCAATGTTAAAAGTGGACTAACCCCAAAATCTGCAGCAGCTCAAGTTTATATGCATTATCATTTAGTTTCTCCAACACCTTAAAGGGACCAGCAGCACGTGGCATTAGCTTTGATTTGTGCAAATCAGAAATCTACCTTACGCAAATGTAACCAAATAAGATCTCCAGTGCAAACACAACATGTTTTCTACCCTTATCTCCAAAGAAGTTTATATTTAGCATTCATACACTCAATGTTTTCCTTAGTTAACTCATGCATTTTAAAATCAATTCAGCACGCTCTTTAGCATCAAAATTAACCTTCTCCAAGATGGAAGAGGCAACAAATCAATAGGTGCACGAGGTAGGAAACCATACACAACTTCAAACGGGCACATCTTAGTAGTATAATGCAATGAACGATTATAAGCAAATTCAATATGAGGCAAGCATTCCTCCCACATTTTCTTATTATTCTTTAGAACAGCCCTAAGCATAGTAGACAATGTTCTATTGACTACTTCAGTTTGTCCATCAGTTTGGGGGTGACAAGTAGTACTAAAAAGCAGTTTAGTCCACAACTTAGCCCATATCTCCAAAAGTGACTAAGAAATTTAGTATCACGATCTGAAACAATAGTATTTGGCACACCATGCAAGCTTAATAATTTCACGAAAGTACAAATCAGCAACATTAACAAAGATCATCGCTTTTATGACATGGTATAAAGTGTGCCATTTTCGAGAATCTTTCCACGACAACAAATATGTTATCCTCCCTTCTTTGTTCGAGGTAAACCTAAAACAAAGTCCATAGATATATCCTCCCAAGGAACACTAGGCACAGTAAAGGCATATATAAACCATGAGGATTGAGTCGTGACTTAGCTTTTTGACATGTAGTGCAAATGAGCAATAAAACGCTCAACATCCCGCCGATCTTTGGCCAAAAGAAATGTGTAGCAAGTACGCCCTCCGCCTTCTTCACGCCAAAGTGTCCCATTAGTCCTCCTCCATGCGCCCCGCAACAATAGAAGACGAACGGAGCTAGCTGAATGCATAGCTTGTTAGAACGAAACACAAATCCATCATTAACGATTTAACTTGTTCCATGTTCTACCTTCTTTACAATTCTGCAATACATCGCTAAATTCAGATCATGCACATATTGATCTTTGATGGTCTCCAAACCAAATATTCTAAAGTCAAGTTGTGAAAGCATAGTATAACGACGAGACAATGCATCAAGAATAACATTTTCTTTACCCTTCTTGTGTTTAATGACATAAGGAAAGTCTCAATGAATTCAACCCATTTAGCATGTCTACGATTCAGTTTAGCTTGACTTTTAATATGTTTCAAAGATTCATGATCGTAATGTATAACAAATTCTTTGGGCCATAAATAATGTTGCCATGTCTCTAAAGTCCAAACAAGAGCATATAATTTTTATCATAAGTAGAATAGTTCAAACTAGGCCCACTCAATTTTTCGTAAAAGTATGCAACAGGTTTGCCATCTTGTAATAACACACCTCCTAATCCAATTCCACTAGCATCACATTCAAGCTCAAAAGTCTTATTAAAATCAGGAAGTTGGAGTAAAGGAGCATGTGTCAACTTAGCTTTCAATACCGTGAAGGCTTCTTCCCGTATGGTACCCCAAACAAAAGGCACATCCTTCTTTGTAAGCTCGTTGAGAGGTGCAGAATGGTGCTGAAATCTCTCACAAAACGCCTATAGAAACCAGCAAGGCCAAGGAAACTCCTCACTTGTGTGACTGCTTTGGGCTGCGCCAACTCTCAATAGCTTCAATCTTGGCTTTATCAACTTCAATTCCTCGTGGAGTAACAACATAGCCAAGAAAAGATACTCGGTCGGTGCAAAAGGTGCACTTCCCAAGGTTACCAAACAAACGCATCACGAGAGCATTAAAAACAGCACATAAATGTTCCAAATGTTCTTCCAAAGATTTGCTATAAATCAAGATATCATCAAAATAGACTACCACAAATCGTCCAATGAAAGCACGAAACTTCGCTCATTAATCTCATGAAAGTACTAGGTGCATTAGTTAACCCAAAAGGCATGACTAACCACTCATATAATCCAAACTTAGTTTTAAATGCTGTTTTCCATTCATCTCCCAATTTCATACGAATTTGATGGTATCCACTACGCAAATCAACTTTGGAGAATATTGTGGAGCCACTCAATTCATCAAGCATATCATCTAGCCTAGGAATAGGGTGACGATAACAAATAGTAATATTATTAATGCCTCTACAATCAACACACATACGTGATGTACCATCCTTTTCGCACTAGAATAATAGGAACAAGACAAGGACTAAGGGATTCACAGATATAACCTTTGTCGAGCAGCTCCTAACTTGACGATAATCTCCTTCGCCTCCTCCGGATTGGTACGGTATGGTGCACGGTTGGTAATGATGCACCGAATTAAGTCAATTTGATGCTCAATCCTCGAATAGGTGGTAATCCCGTGACACGCCTTGTGGAAAGATGTCAATAACTCCCGCAAAATGTTAGTGACAAAGGGGGCAAAGAGGAAGGCACGCCCTCTAATGAAAATAATGCCTCTTTGCACACAAAAGCATAGCAAACAGATTTGCTAAAATCTAGCTCATCAATATCAGATTTGGTGGCAAGTAAACATGCACTTTTCAATTTAATTTCGTATAACAAAGAGATGGTTTATTATTAGGCTTCATGTGTCGCTTCAAATTCTTTTGCCACAATCTGATTTTCACTCTTATTTTCTCCTGCTTTTGCTTTATTAGCTCTATTAATATCATCTTTCAAATGGAATCAGAGTCATAGGAAGCAAAGTAATATTTTTATCCCTATGAACAAGAGTATATCGATTGTTTCTACCATGGTGTACAGAATTTTATCAAATTGCCATGGTCTACCAAGTAATAAGGAACATGCTTGCATAGGTACCACATCACAATCAACATAATCAGATATGTAGAGATACCAAAATGCACACCTAACAAGACGTGTTACCTTAACCTTGCCGCTGTTGTTGAACCATTGGATGTAGTAAGGATGTGGATGTGGTCTTGTGGTGAGAGATAGCTTCCACCATCTCCATGCTAGCCAAGTTGTTGCAGCCCCTCCATCTATGATGACACTAATAGAACGCTCCTTCACAACTCCCTTTGTATGGAACAAATTATGCCTCTGATTTTGCTCACTTGTGTAACCTGCACACTCAAAACACGCTGAGCAACTAAACATTCATACCGCCAAGATCTTCAAGAGCCATGTATTGTGTCTCATGATCGTAATCATCTCCACCGTGTTCCTCATGTGTAATAAGAGCCAAAGTCTCTCATCATAGTCACTAGCGGACTCATACCCACCATCCTCAAGAGCAATCATCACACGCTGAGATTTGCATTCTCTCGCAAAAGGTCCTCTTCCTTACAACGACGACAAATAATATCACTTGTGTGCCCTGCTGACGCCATGGAAGAAGAAGAGCTCGGCAGGTCCGCAGTGTGCTCTTGATGATAGTGGTGGTTGGGCCTGCTGTATCACGGTTGGAGGTGGCACCCGACGGAGGTGCCGTGTAGCGTAACGTGGAAGTAGATGATGCACGTGGTGTCCATGATGAAGGTCCACCTGCAGAAAAGTTAGTCCGCCCAATGCCTCGCGATCCTCAAGACTTCACGCTCAGCTTTACAAGCAAGATGGAATAAACGAGTGATATTATTATAATCCTTATAGTCTAGAATGGTCTGAATCTCTATTTAATCCACCCGTAAAACGTGCAAGCATAGCTTCATTCTCCTCAACAATACCACATCTAATCAAGCCAGTTTGTAATTCCTGATAATATTCTTCTACAGAATTTTTTCCTTGTCTTAAACGCTGCAATTTTTGAAGCAATTCACGTAGATAATATGGTGGAACCCAATGAGTACGCATAGCAGTTTTCAAAGCAGCCCAAGTAGCTGAACAGATATAATCTACAATGTTCGCACCACCAAACACATGCAAAGCTAGTGAAAGCACAAACAGCAGCAGAACACGCCTCCTCGTGATATTGTAAACATGTAAATCGTTGTTCAGTTTCTAACTCCCAAGTAAGATATATATCGTGAACATATCTACCCTCAAATGGTGGAATATTCAATTTCAGTTTAGGGAGATGGTCATGATCTCGCACTGAGGGGGAGCCCTAACATTGCCATTATTTGCATGTGGATGACCCGTGGTTGTGGTGCTGGTGGTTGCACGAGTTCGATGTTGATCAACCTCATCCTCGTAATCCCACATAATCATCCTCCTCGAACCAAAGCAGCAGCAGAGCAAGTGAGCCAAAGAAGCACCAACAGCAGAGCATCGGCACCAGAATTTTGTCCCGCTCAATAGGAACACGCCGAGCTCGGCCCATACCGATTCGAAGGGGCGAAGTTGTTGTCATTGCAGAGGTGCGATAGGTGCAGCCATGTGGTTGTGGAAAAGCGCGAGCAATTCATCAAACTTGCTATCAAGCTTTGTTTCAAACGCCTTCTCAATGCCATCTATCTTCTCCATGGCCTCACAAACTGCTTAGCACATCTTGCACCTGTCCACTCATCATTTGCTGAAATTTATCATGTAGTTGTTTGTTCGTCAGTTCTCCCAATCAGCCTCATCGGCTTGTGATCCTACCATGGTTAGCAAAGAAATAGAAACACGTAAGAATATGATCCTACAGAGTACTAAGAAGTGGTGGTGGTGTATCACAAACCCGCAAGCAAATCTCAAATTCTTACCAGCCTACCAAAGAAGAAAGGTGATCGCAATCGCTAGTCAAAACTCAAAGCCTGGATAGAGCGATTACTGTGGAGAGTTGAACGACGACGAGATGTATGTGGAGCTGAAGGCTTATAATATGGTAGCAAAAGGGTCAAGAATAATCAATTCAGAGATGCAAAGTTGAATAAATGCTCAACGATGGTAATCAGGTTGGTCCTAGGCTAGACTGGCTAGAGACGCGAGCCTAGAACACCAACAAAATCACGCGCAAGACGTAAACAAGGGAGGAGCACACTCTGAATTTTTTTTCTTTTTTTCCTTTTTTTGCACATTTTTTCCTCTTTTTTTGCTCCGCAACAAATTTTTTTCAAAAAGTCTACAAATGGTCTAAAACCGCCTAGCCAGAATTTTCCGTGACGTAGTTTTTTTTTGAAACCGAACTATTTTCCTTCATGGATGGCTCGAAGTTGGGGAGTCCTCCGTCACCACGACTCGGAGTATCGCGTGATCTAGAAATCGAAAACAATGCAACAATTATCGGACTCGACTAGGACCGTGGCGGAGATGAACTGATGGAACCTTGACGGTGGCGGGATGAACTGTGGAACCTTGACCGTGGCGAGATGAACTGTGGAACTCTTGACCGTGGCGGAGATGAACTGTGGAACTCGACCGGTGGCGGATATATGTTGCGTGTGGACTCTTGATGGGCGGATGGCGGCGGATATGTGGTGGCGATATGGATTCAGATTATGTGAATATGTGGTGGTGGTATATGGCAAAGGCGACCGACAACCTCGTGAATGTAACTCAAACTCTAAAAGACTAGACGCTAAGACCAAAGAACTTGACACGACGATGCAACCGCAAATTCAACAAAGCAAATACGTAAATGATTATGCAAAGGCTCGATTGGTTCGATGGGATGAACTAACCCTAATTTTTTGGCTTTTTCGTGGACTATAGGTATGAAGAATGACTCGATCTAAACTACTTAAAAACTCGTAAAATCTCACCGAGCAACCCGGAAACTGATACCACTTGATAGAGGCGAGGTGTCCCGCCTTCGATGAGATGGTGGATTTCGCTTTGGTGGAAGTCGACTTTGACGATCCGACCACGAAGCGGCGAGGACGCCACGCCTTAGCAATCGCTAAACCAACTCCGAGAGGTTATTGACCACGCCGAGCACGATAACCTCGACCACAAGGGTCTGCTTCGCGAGCAAATGAAGAACAAGCAAGAAACCGAGATTGCAATCTAGATATTGCGAATATAAGATGAAAGCTTTATTGATCAAGGTAGGGTTCTGTGACGCTTTGTCCGGTCGCTGAACACAAACGGCACGCCGGTTGCAGCTATGGCTAACTTTAATCTAAACAAAACCCAAAGTCTAAACGGTGCCCTAAGGGCTGTATATATGGAGGAAGAGGGGGTGAATTTCGTGGCCCTTGGTGGAGGGGTCCGAAACTAACCCTATCTCTTGTTTCCCCACGCATACGGACTCTAAAAATAGCCTATACTTATGTATTTCGAAATTACATGGGCCTGGCCCAATAATAAGGTGACGCAGCACCTAGAATAGCCTAAGGATGAAATTTATGAAGTGGCAACTTGTATATTTCGTCCAAGGCTTCATGCACTCATTATGGTGGCTTCAAAGTCCTGAAATCATCACTTGTAACTCCGTTCTTGTTCCCTTGCGCATGCCATCATCTCCATGCTTGTTCTTGCTCCAATGTTCATCCTTCTCCAAGCTAGGCCCTTTATTTGTAAGAAAAACAAATGTATCCAATTTAGGTAGCATCATATTCTCATGAACATTAGAATCATTACCAAGAAACAAAAGTACCTGGTAATTTAGTTGGCGTGCGCGAGCTCTAGTAATTGGTCCAGTATGTATAGCAGCAGGGGCTGTGGGTGTAACAATGGTATTGATGTCCTCATCAAAAGGGCATTCCTGGCATCGGTCAATATATATGTGGAAACGATATCTCCTCTATAGAGGACAAGAAATTTTGGGGCAGTCAGGCAAAAAGCGCACGAGAAAATGTAGTACTTTCAAGGACTGCCATAGAATGGAGAGATGTTCAAGAAACGGTCATAATTTTGTCATTCAAGTCCGTGGTCGGACCCACAAGTACTCAAACTGCCTCACGAGCGCTAATCCAAAAAATACTCCCCGCTTATGCTAGGAGGCCCACAGAATCCTCAAATTCAGCCTTAAGCAGGACTTTTGGTTCTCGAAAGTCAAACAACATCATTCGTCATTGCTTTTCCGCATAAGTTTCGAACCCATTAGCATTTCCTTCAAGGAAATTCGAGAGATTATGTTTTTATAGACATTAGCCTCTCGGTAGGGACAAACGACATTTCTCAGATATGCTCTATGATCCGCAATCTCATTTGGTCAGAATTGAAGAAAATCCAATGCTATATGACTTATTCTCCTTGTTTTCACGGATGGCATGTCAGAACTCATGCGCGCGTGAAAGCCAAGAACAAAAGGGCATTCCTGGCATCGCTCAATATATATGTGGAAATGATATCTCCTCTATAGAGGACAAGAAATATTGGGGCAGTCAGGCAAAAACGCACGAGAAAATGAAGTACTTTCAAGGACTGCCATAGAATGGAGAGATGTTCACTAAAACGGTCATAATTTTGTCATTCGGAGCCCGTGTCGGAACCACAAGTACTCAAACTGCTCCCGGCGAGCCTGCGAATCTAGAAAATACTACCCGCTTGCGCAGGGAGGCCCGGAGGACCCTCAAATACGGCCTTAAGCAGGACTTTTTGGCCCTGAAAGTCAAAGAACATCATTCGTCGCTGTTTACAAAACAAGTTTCTAAACTCATAGGCACTTCCTTTTGAAGGAAATTCGAGAGATTTTGTTGCTTATAGACATTAGCCCCCCTGGTAGGGACAAACGATCTTCGCAGATGCTCTATGATCCGGCAATCTCATTTGGTCGTAATTGAACAAAATCCAGCAGCTATATGCCTTATTCTCCTTGTTTTCACGGATGGCATGTCAGAACTCATGCGCGTGAAAGCCAATAACAAAAGGGCATTCTTGGCATCGGTCAATATATATGTGGAAACGATATTCCACCAGAGAGGACAAGAAATTTTGGGGCAGTGCAAAAAGCGACAAGAAAATGTAGTACTTTCAAGGACTGCCATAGAATGGAGAGATGTTCACTAAAACGGTCATAATTTTGTCATTCCGAGTCAGTGTTGGACCCACAAGTACTCAAACTGCTCCCGGCGAGCACACGAATCCAAAAATACTCCCCTGCTTATGCCAGAGGCCCGAGTACCTCAAATTCAGCCTTAAGCAAAGGTTTTTTGGCCCCGAAAGTCAAAGAACATCATTCGTCATTGTTTTCCGCATAAGTTTCAACCTGCTGGCACTTCCTTTTGAAGGAAATTGAGAGATTATGTTGGTTATAGACATTAGCCCCTAGTAGGGACAAACGCATCTTTCTCGATTTGCTCTATGATCCGGAAATCTCATTTGGCCAGAATTGAAGAAAATCCAGCGGCTATATGCCTTATTCTTTTGTTTTCGCCAGATGGCATGTCAGAACTCACGCTGCGGAAAGCCAAGAACAAAAGGGCGCTCTCGCACAGTCAATATATATGTGGAAACGATATCTCCTCTATAGAGGACAAGAAATTTTGGGGCAATCAGCAAAAAGCGCACGAGAAAATGAAGTACTTTCAAGGACCGCCATAGAATGGAGAGATGTTCACTAAAACGGTCATAATTTTGTCATTCGAGTCCGTGGTCGGACCCACAAGTATTAAACAGCTCAAGGGCGAAGCGCTAATCCAGAAAATACCGCTTATGCCAGAGGCCCGAGTACCTCAACACGGCCTTAAGCAGGACTTTTTGGCCCTGAAAGTCAAAGAACATCATTCATCGCTGTTTCTAAAACAAGTTTTTGAACTCATAGGCACTTCCTTTTCAAGGAAATTCGAGAAATTTTGTTTCTTATAGACATTAGCCCCCCTGGTAGGGACAAACGTATCTTTCTGCAGATGCTCTATGTTCCGGGCCATCTCATTTGGTCGTAAATTGAAGAAAATCCAGCGGCTATATGCCTTATTCTGCTTGTTTTCGCCGGATGGCATGTTGTAACTCATGCGCGGAAAGCCAAGAACAAAAGGGCATTCCCGCATCGGTCAATATATATGTGGAAACGATATCTCCTCTATAGAGGACAAGAAATTTTGGGGCAATCAGCAAAAAGCGCACGATAAAATGAAGTATTTTCAAGGACCGCCATAGAATGGAGAGATGTTCACTAAAACGGTCATAATTTTGTCATTCGAGTCCGTGGTCGGACCCACAAGTATTAAACTGCTCCCAAGAGCGGTGAATCTAGAAAATACTACCGCTTGCGCCAGAGGCCGGAGTAATCGATGAGGACATCAATACCATTGTTACACCCACAGCCCCGCCGCTATACATACCGGACTAATTACTAGAGTCACAAGACGCCAACTAAATTACCAGAACTTTCGCTTGGTAATGATTCTAATGTTCATGAGAATATGATGCTGCTTAAATTGGATACATTTGTTTTGCTTACAAATGAAGGGCCTAGCTTGGAGAAGGATGAACATTGGAGCAAGAACACACATGGAGTTGATGGCATGCTAAGGGGATCAAGAACGGAGTTACAAGTGATGATTTCAGACTTTGAAGCCACCATAAGGAGTGCATGAAGCCTTGGACGAAATATACAAGATCCCACTTCATAATATTCGTCCATAGGCTATTCTAGGTGTCACACACCTTATTATTGGGCCAGCCCATGTAATTTCGAAATACATTAGTATAGGCTATTTTTAGAGTCCGATGTGTGGGGAACAAGAGATAGGGTTAGTTTCGACCCTCCACCAAGGGCCACGAAATTCACCCCTCTTCCTCCATATATACAGCCCTTAGGGCACCATTTAGACTTGGGTTTTGTTTAGATCAAAAGTTCGCCATAGCTGCAACTTCACAGATTTCGCTTGTGTTCAACGACTGCATAAAGGCGCCACAGTAACCCCACCTTGATCAATAAAGCTTATCTTAAATTGCAATATCCAGATTGCAATCTCAGCTTGCTTGTTCTTCGCTTGCTCACAGTGAAATAGACCTCGTGGTCGTTGATCGTGTTCTGCTGTGGTCAATAACCTCCTGAGTTGGTTTAGCGACATATATGCTGACGCCCTCGCACGTCAGAGTCGGATCACAAAGTCGACTTCCACCAAAGCGAAATCCACCATCTCATCGAAAGACGGGACACCTTTGCCTCTATCAAGTACCCTCAAATACGGCCTTAAGCAGCACTTTTTGGCCCTGAAAGTCAAAGAACTTCATTCGTCGCTGTTTTTAAGACATGTTTGTGAACCTATAGGCACTTCCTTTTGAAGGAAATTCGAGAGATTATGTTGCTTATAGACATTAGCCCCCCTGGTAGGGACAAACATACCTTTCTGCAGATGCTCTATGATCCGGGCAATATCATTTGGTCAGAATTGAAGAAAATCCAGCGGCTATATGCCTTATTCTCCTTGTTTTCACGGATGGCATGTCAGAATCATGCGCTGAAAGCCAAGAACAAAAGGGCATTCCTGGCATCGGTCAATATATATGTGGAAACGATATCTCCACTTTAGAGGACAAGAAATTTTGGGGCAGTCAGGCAAAAAGCGCGCGAGAAAATGTAGTACTTTCAAGGACTGCCATAGAATGGAGAGATGTTCACTAAAATGGTGATAATTTTGTCATTCGGAGTCCGTGTCGGACCCACAAGTACTCAAGCTGCTCCCGGCGAGCGCGCGAATCTAAAAAATACTCCCCGTTTGCGCCAGGAGGCCTGGAGTACCCTCAAATTCAGCCTTAAGCAGTGTTTTTTGGCCCCGAAAGTCAAAGAACATCATTCGTCATTGTTTTCCGCATAAGTTTCAACCCATTTGCACTTCCTTTGAAGGAAATTCGAGAGATTATGTTGCTTATAGACATTAGCCCTCCGTAGGGACAAACGTATTTTCTCGCATATGCTCAATGATCCGGAAATCTTATTTGGCCGTGAATTGAAGAAAATCCAGCGCTATATGCCTTATTCTCTTTGTTTTCGCCAGATGGCATGTCAGAACTCACGCCTGCGGAAAGCCAAGAACAAAAGGGCGCCTCGCATCGGTCAATATATATGTGGAAACGATATCTCCTCTATAGAGGACGATAAATTTTGGGGCAATCAGCAAAAAGCGACGAGAAAATGAAGTATTTTCAAGGACCGCCATAGAATGGAGAGATGTCCACCAAAAGGTCATAATTTTGTCATTCAGAGTCCGTGGTCGGACCCACAAGTACTAAACCGCTTCCCATGAAAAGCGCTAATCTAGAAAATACTCCCCGCTTGTGCCAGAGGCCCGAGTACCTCAACACGGCCTTAAGCAGACTTTTGGCCCCGAAAGTCAAAGAACATCATTCGTCGCTGTTTTTCAGACATGTTTCTGAACCCATAGGCACTTCCTTTTGACGGAAATTTGAGAGATTTTGTTGCTTATAGACATTAGCCCCCCTGGTAGGGACAAACTTACCTTTCTGCAGAAGCTCTATGATCCGGGCAATCTCATTTGGTCGTAAATTGAATAACATCCAGCGGCTATATGCCTTATTCTCCTTGTTTTCGCCGGATGGCATCCTGTAACTCACGCGCGTGAAAGCCTGATGAGGACATGGCTACCACAGTTACACCCGTAGCCCCTACTGTTTTACCTCTTGGAACAATTGCTAGGGCTTGCATACGCCAATTAAATTATGAGGTACTTTCGTTCCTACGTAATGTTTCTAGTGTTCATGAGAATATGATGCTGCCTAACTTAGATACATTTGTGTTGCTTGCAATTGAAGGGCCTAGCACGACAAGAAGGATGAGCATTGGAGCATCGCTGCACGGAGATGAAGATGCATGCCAAGAGAACAAAAACTGAGGTTCAAGTGGAGATTTTGACTTTGAAGCCACCATGATGACATACAAGAAGATGGATTTAAATATACAAGACGACCTTTCATAAATTTCGGCCCATAGCTTATTATTGGTGTTATGCCACCTTACTTTGGACCAGGCCCATGTAATCTATTTTAGAGTCCATATTGTAGGAAATGACTTAGGAGGTGTTTTAGTCCCACCTTGCCAAGCGTGGACAAAATCCCTCTCTTTCCCTATAAATATAGCCCTTAAGGCATCGCTTAGACTTGGGTTTTATTTAGTTAAAAGTTAGCCATCGCTGCAACTTCGTACTTCGCTTGTGTCCAACGACTGCACTCAAGACCGCTTATGAAACCCCACTTTCATCAATACTTCATCCATATTCGCAATATTCAGATTGCTTAATCATATTCTTGCTTGTTCTTCGATTGCTTGCGTGAATCGACCTTCGTGGTCGTTGATCGTGCTCCAACGTGGTCAATAACCTTCGGAGTTGGTTTAGCGATTGCTAAGGCGCAACGTCAGGCACGCTTGTAGTTGGATTGTCAAAGTCGCTCCACCAAATCGATAGTTATCATCTCATCGAAGATCGGACCCTCGCCTATCAAGTGGTATCGCCAGTTGCTCGTGAGATTTCCAGCCGTAGTCTAGATTGCATCTGTTCTTCATACCTAGAGTCCAAGAAAAGCCACAAAAAATATAGATTTGTTCATCCGTGTCCTGCATACCCGAGCCTTCGCTATTATCACTTAATTTCTGCATTGTTGAATTTTCGTTGCATCGTGTCGAGTTGTGGTTTTAGTGTCTAACCTATTAGAGTTTCGAAGTTCTAGTCACCTTTTGTTCACCCCAAGATCAAGCACGCACATTGTCCACTTCATTGACATCTTCCGCGCCACATCTAATATGAATAGCCATTACCATATCCATCTCGCCATTGTCATTCTAGCCATCATCTTTCGCTCATTGCCATCTTTGATTCATCTTGGAAAGAGAGGAAACAATCTGACAAAAAGGTGATCTGTGTCGTTAGGGATCAGGGGAAAGTTTGGATCGCTAGAAAAATTAGTTGTGCTGCCTTTAGTAGTTGCCACGCTTGGAGTTTGGAAAAGAAGAATAAAAAGCTGTTCAGATTGGAGTCCTAGCCATTCACGCTTTTGGAAAGTGACTTTAAAAGAGAGAGAGAAAGACTCACAAGGAAAGTGCTAGTCGGTTTTTGCTTGGAAGGATCTTGATGATTGAGTCAAAAGAGAGAGAAAAGGCAAGTAAAGATCAGCCATAAAAACGTGAAGAGTGCCTAGTTTGAGGCTGTTCACGCCAGTTTGAAGGTGCTAAAATGTAATCATTTTCTATTGGAAGGCAACTGCTAATCGGTTTGGTTGGCAGCCAATTTTGTTGGGCAGTTCGCTATTAAAAAAAAGATACAAGGAAGGGCGTGAACTGTGTGCTACTATTTGGAAAGTAATACGCAAAAAAAAAAAGATTTGGCATCATCGGATCTGGGTATCCTACTGTGGCACGTTTGATGTTTTAAAAGCAGGAGCAGAATCCATTACGGGAGAAGTGAAGATCGCAGCAAAAAAAGGAAAGAAGAGTTACATCCGGATTGGAATTTGTTTTGGAAAGAGTGAAAAAAAAGTGCACCGTTTGAGGTTGCCTTATCTCTTACGTGGTGTTTGTTTAAAAAAAAGGTAAGTTATTTCGGTGGGGAAAGAGCAATCACCGCACGGTTCAGATTTTGTTGCCAAGTTCCGCTTGCAAAAAAAGGGAGCAGCCAAACTGGATCATGTTTTTAGGAGAAAAAAAAGAGAGGAGGAATTATAGCAGATCAGCTTGTCTTTTGGGACGCTACAACAAGGAAAGATAGAAGAGAAAATTGAGAGAGATTTGGAAAGATTCTGCCATAATTGCTGCGATTTTTTTTGTGCTGTTGGGTTGCTTGGAAGGGCACGTTCGGTCCTGTTGAAAAGGCAAGTCTGATAAAAAAATAGAATAATTCAATGAGATATTAGAGAGAGTAGTAAGGAAGAAAAAAAAGGAAGTGCACGGGTATTTGTTGCCTTGGAGTTGAGCATCACGTTGGAGATAAAAAAGGAAGGATTGCAAGTTGGCTGATTCGGTTTGGATTCCCAAGAAAGGTGTACGTGCAGTTCAGATTTGTTTTTTCTTTTGGAGAATCCTAGTGGAGACGTTTGGACTTTGGAGAGAGAGAGAGAAAAATTAGTGGTGCTTTGTTGTGCTATAAACAGTACGCACTAATTACTTTGGAGTGGAAAAAAAGTGGAAGGAGGCTTGTACCAAAGTGTGATGTTGGCAACATCTTGTGAATTGCTCTGTCTTAGGCTCGCTGCTCTAACACGGCCCAGCCTAGGGCCAGACTCACCACTTTAAACGAATTTTCAGCTTGCATTAATTAACGGGTGTAGCATTTTTTCCCACATATATAAAGCCAACCCAGCTCCACATATTTCTACACCGCATACGTGACGCCACCGGCAATCGCTTACCCAACTCTTCAAGTTATTTGACATTGTTGGTTGCCGTCACCACCGCCGCATGGTAAGAACTTGTAAGACTTTGATATTTGCTATACTCGTGAGCGCTTTTACCACCACTTCCCAAAGAGTTCATAGGAACATTATTTTCGGATTTTGTTTCTTGTTTCTACTAATCATGACAAGATCCAGAGTCAATTCATGGGCTTTGTCGATCATGGGAGACGTGCACCACCTATGCAAATTCCACAACGATCACGAGAGGGGCATAATGCACATGAGGTTAATGTTCCTATACCATCATTTAATGGCCGCTTTAGACCTCCTTTATATATTGAATGGGAGTTCGACATAAATAATATATTTGCTTCCCATAATTTTGATGAACATAAAAAGTTAAGGTTATGTTGGTTCTTTCACCGGTTATGCTTTAGTTTGGTGGAGTGAATATTGTCGATTACACCCTGATTATATACCTATTACATGGGATGATTTGAAACTTGCCATGCGACATACATTCATCCCCGCTTATTATACTCGAGACATGATTAAAAGTTGCAACATTTGAAACAAGGTAGTGACTCAGAATCTAAATATTATGATGATTTACAAACTACCTTGTTGCATTCCTCTTTAGAAGAAATCAAGATGATTTTATGGATAGATTTTGGGGAGGATTAAACCATGATATTCAGGAGATACTAATTCATGAACAGTGTTATCCTATGGACCGCTTTGTTTCATCTTGCTTGCAAAGCTGAACAGAGATAAAAAGACATGTTGCCCGAAGACAAACAAGCGGAAGGTGCAAATCCCAAAAGTTGCAACATACTGTTCCTTCCACCATCAAGGCTTACTATGACAACAACATCCATTGTTGTGAGCACTACATCACCTCCACGACGTGACTGTCGCCACCTAGAGTGCCTACATCATCTGAGTTAACCATAATAGGTAATGACAAAGGTATTAATCTTCCACCTCCACATGAGTATGATGAATGCCTTGTTAATTTAAATGCACCATGCCATGAGCTACCTACTACTTTGATCACACCAGCTATTTTAGAGGACTCGTTGATGATTTGACTTTGCTATGTGATCAAACAATTTTGAGTGAACCCATTGAATTAACTATTGATGCGAAAGAACCATGTGAATCGGGGAATAACTCAAATTTGGATCAAATATGCTTGAAAATAATTGTGCCAATGTTTAATCATTTTGATATGACCTCTAATCTTGGTGATGGTTCATCAATGTTGGGATGGTTTAATGATAAGCATTGTCAATATTTTGATATGAATAAGAGCTTCACTTATATGTGCAAACTGAGTTGCAATATTTTCATGCCTTTGACTTCTTGTGATAATATATTGGCTTCATATTTCACTTAATTTTGAAGGGTGCTCTTCTATAACCATGTCACATGTGCCACAACCGAGATCAAGAAAATGGATGACATATACATATACAACGTGTACACCTTGTCTCTTTTGTTAGCCCCATTTCAGACTAGGCAACGCCGAGGACGGCTATGTTTTCAAGAAGGGGAGGATGATGAGGACATGGCTACCGCAGTTACACCCGTAGCCCCTACTGTTTTACCTCTTGGAACAATTGCTAGAGCTTGCATACGCCAATTAAATTATGAGGTACTTTCGTTCCTACGTAATGTTTCTAGTGTTCATGAGAATATGATGCTGCCTAACTTAGATACATTTGTGTTGCTTGCAATTGAAGGGCCTAGCACGGACAAGAAGGATGAGTATTGGAGCATCGTCAAGCACGGAGATGAAGATGCATGCCAAGAGAACAAGAACTGAGGTTCAAGTGGAGATTTTGACTTTGAAGCCACCATGATGATGATACAAGAAGATGGACGAAATATACAAGAAGACCTTTCATAAATTTCGTCCATAGCTTATTATTGGTGTTATGCCACCTTACTTTGGACCAGGCCCATGTAATCTATTTTAGAGTCCATATTGTAGGAATGACTTAGGAGGTGTTTTAGTCCCACCTTGCCAAGCGTGGACAAAATCCCTCTTTTCCCTATAAATATAGCCCTTAAGGCATCATTTAGACTTGGGTTTTATTTAGTAAAAGTTAGCCATCGCTGCAACTTCGTACTTCGCTTGTGTCCAACGACTGCACTAAGACCGCTTATGAAACCCCACTTTCATCAATACTTCATCCATATTCGCAATATTCAGATTGCTTAATCATATTCTTGCTTGTTCTTCGATTGCTTGCGTGAATCGACCTTCGTGGTCGTTGATCGTGCTCAAATAAGTGGTCAATAACCTTCGGAGTTGGTTTAGCGATTGCTAAGGCGCAACGTCAGGCACGCTTGTAGTCGGATCGCCAAAGTCGCTCCACCAAATCGATAGTTATCATCTCATCGAAAGATCGACCCTTGCCTCTATCAAAGCCAAGAACGAAAGGGCATTCCTGGCATCGGTCAATATATATGTGGAAACGATATCTCCTCTATCGAGGACAAGAAATTTTGGGGCAGTCAGGGTAAAAGCGCGCGAGAAAATGTAGTACTTTCAAGGACTGCCATAGAATGGAGATATGTTCACTAAAACGGTCATAATTTTGTCATTCGGAGTCCGTGTCGCACTCCACAAGTACTCAAACTACTCACCGTGGAGCGCGTGAATCCAGAAAATACTCCGCTTGCGCCAGAGGCCCGAGTACCTCAACACGGCCTTAAGCAGGACTTTTGGCCCCGAAAGTGAAAGAACATCATTCGTCCGCTGTTTTCCGCATAAGTTTCAACCCATTGGCACTTCTTTTTGCAGAAATTCGAGAGATTATGTTTCATATAGACATTACCCCGTAGGGACAAACGATCTTTCTACAGATGCTCTACGATCCGAGCAATCTCATATGGTCAGAATTAAAGAAAATCCAGCTGCTATGTGCCTTATTCTCCTTGTTTTCACGGATGGCATGTCAGAACTCACGCTGAAAGCCAAGAACAAAAGGGCATTCCCGCATCGATCAATATATATGTGGAAACGATATCTCCTCTATAGAGGACAAGAAATTTTGGGGCAATCAGCAAAAAGCGCATTTAAAAATGAAGTACTTTCAAGGACCGCCATAGAATGGACAGATGTTCACTAAAACAGTATAATTTTGTCATTCGAGTCCGTGTCGACCCACAAGTATCTAACCGCTCACGGCGAGCACGCTAATACAGAAAATACTCGCTTATGCCAGAGGCTCGAGTACCTCAACACGGCCTTAAGCAGGACTTTTGGCCCCGAAAGTCAAAGAACATCATTCGTCATTGTTTTTCAAACAAGTGTCTCGAACCCATTGGCACTTCCTTTTGAAGGAAATTCGAGAGATTATGTTGCTTATAGACATTACCCTCGGTAGGGACAAAGGTACCTTTCTCGCAGATGCTCTATGATCCCGCAATCTCATTTGGTCAGAATTGAAGAAATCGAGCGCCATATGCCTTATTCTCCTTGTTTTCACGGATGGCATGTCAGAATCACGCTGCGGAAAGCCAAGAACAAAAGGGCATTCCTGGCATCGGTCAATATATATGTGGAAACGATATCTCCTCTATAGAGGACAAGAAATTTTGGGGCAGTCAGGCAAAAAGCGCACGAGAAAATGTAGTACTTTCAAGGACTGCCATAGAATGGAGAGATGTTCACTAAAACGGTCATAAATTTGTTATTCGGAGTCCGTGTCGGACCCACAAGTACTCAAACTGCTCCCGGCGAGCATGCGAATCTAGAAATCGTCCCCGCTTTCGCCAGGAGGCCCGGAGTACCTTCAAATATGGCCTTAAGCAGGACTTTTTGGCCCTGAAAGTCAAAGAACATCATTCGTCGCTGTTTTTCAGACATGTTTCTGAACCCATAGGCACTTCCTTTTGAAGGAAACTCGAGAGATTATCTTGCTTATAGAGATTAGCCTCTGGTAGGGACAAACGTGTTTTCTCGCAGATGCTCTACGATCCGGGTAATCTCATTTGGTCGTAAATTGAAGCCTTATTCTCCTTGTTTTCCCTGGATGGCATGCTGTAACTCATGCGTGTCAAAGCCAAGTGATAGAGGCAGAGGTGTCCCGTCTTCGATGAGATGGTGGATTTCGCTTTGGTGGAAGTCGACTTTGACGATCCGACTACGAAGCGCGAGGACGCCGCGCTTTAGCAATCGCTAAACCAACTCCGAGAGGTTATCGACCACGCCGAGCACGCATCAACCCGACCACGAGGGTCTATTTCGCGCGAGCAAACGAAGAACAAGCAAGAAACTGATATTGCAATCTGGATATTGCGAATATAAGATGAAAGCTTTATTGATCAAGGTGGGGTTCCGTGACGCTTTGTCCGGTCGCTGAACACAAACGGCACGCGGTTGCAGCTATGGCTAACTTTTGATCTAAACAAAACCCAAGCAAAAAGCTACTAGATGGATCTACTTATATAGGAGCAAGGTGACGGCCAAGGAGGTGGGAGAACGTCCCAAGGCAGCCTAAAACTAACCCTAGGTCGTACAAGGCCAATGGGCCCAAGTGGAGGTGACGAACACCTTTGGACTTGTAGTTTGACTCGGATTCTGGTGCAGCGTCAGATTGTTTCGTCCACAACTGAACGCCTGAACGGCTTTTAAGGTGATTCCAATTGTGCTGGAAAGAGCATGAAATCTACTTTCCAACAAAAACGAATCACCCAATTCGGAGTCCGTATGAAAAAGTTGTTGACGTTTTGAGTCAGGTATGTCTGTGCAGTCCGAATCTGAATCCGTAACGTGAGAGACTTGGACTCTATCTTCTCTTGGCCCAAAAGTGACGTGAGAAGACTTTTCTAACAGCACCTAGACTTCTCCTTTTCCTTATCTTCATATGTGGATTGTACAAATGTCCCATACACCTGCAATTAGACAAAACACAAAAGTATGTGAAGTATTTTTGTTCGATAACATAAATATATTATTGAATAGTTTGCACTAGAAATCACCGAGAAATATGCATGTATGCAATATTTTTGGTCTTATCCAAGGTAGTCATGTCCTCATCATCCTCCCCTTCTTGAAAACAAAGCCGTCCTCGGCGTTGCTTAATCTGAAATGTGGCTAACAAAAGAGACAAGGTGTACATGTTGTATATGTATACGTCATCCATTTTTACTTCCCTTGATTTTTGCATATATGACACATGAATAGATGAGTAACTTGCATAGTTCATAAAATCTAAAGCCAACAAATTAGCACAAGAACTAGAAGGCATGAAAATATTGCAACTCAGTTTGCACATATAAGTGAAGCTCTTATTTATTTCAAAAGTTTGACAATGTTCATCATTAAACCATCCCAACATTGGTGAATAAACTTTATTTGAATCAAATTTACATGCTACAACATGCTTAGATAAGCAAACATGCAATGAGTCATTCGACACGTAATCATCACCAAGATTAGAGGTCATATCAAAATGATTAAACATTGATTCTTTTGCATCAACAGTTAATTCAATGGGTGCACTCAAAATTGTTGGTATTTCAGTTGTTTGATCACATGATGCATTCATGATAGTTTCAAGATTCTCTAAAATAGGTGATGTGCTCAAATCACTGTGTAACTCAACACATGATGCATTCAAGTTAACTACGGATGCATCATTCTCATGTAAAGTTATATCATCAAGACTTTTATCGTTACCTTGTCGCAAAGACGAGCTGATGTAGGTACAGACGTAGACAATGCACCATGCTCTTGAGATGATGCTGCGCCATAATCCGAGGTGGGGCTGCTCTAGTAGGTGCAACGGTGGAGGAACCAACCGCGTGATGAGCATGAACTGGAATAGTAGTTGTTGTAGTCACCCAATGCATCCTCCTCAGATTCTGCTCTCAAAGGTACAAGCACGAACATACATACCAAGAATGCAACGAGGAATATACTCAAATCTTTCCTGAATATCATGGTTCAAACCACCAAAAATCTATTCATTGTAGCATCCTTAGATTCTTCTATGTCACAATGATGCATATAAGATTTGAACTCTTTGTAGTAAGCATGAACAGTGTTGTTGCCTTGTTTAAATTGTTCGAATTTATGGCAATTCACGATTTATAGTAAGGAGGGAAAAATGTTGTCTCATTACATCTTTCAAATCTTTCCAAGTTGTGGGTTGGTTATCAATATTTTTCTTACAATGCACACTCCACCAAACTGAAGCAAAACCAGAATGCTCTAGTGGCAGCTCAGATCGCCAAGTTCGTAAAAGTCATGGTTACTAAAAACTTGTTCTACTTCAAACTCCCAAGCTAGATAAATAGCAGGATTAAATCTACCTCAAATGACGGTAAAGAGATCATCCACCATGTGGTTGTGTGTGTTGTCCCAACTCTCGTGATGGTGAAGATGTGTCCGTCGTCCAAGAACTTCTATCTCCGTAACTCTGTCATGATTAGTAGAAACAAGAAACAAAATTCCGAATAATGTTCCTATGAACTACTAGGATGTGGTTGTAAAGTGCTCACAAGAAAGCAAATATCAATATCTTACAAGTTCTTACCATGCGGCAGTGGTGACAGCAACCAGCGATGTCAAATAACTCAAGATTGTGTAAAGCGATTGCCAGGGAACGTATATATACACGGTGTAGAAATATGTGGAGCTGGGTTGGCTATATATGGTAGCAAAAGATTAGCAATAAAAATTCAGAGATGCAATGTTGAATAAATGCTCAACGACGGTATCAGGCTGGTCCTAGGCTAGACCGACTAGAGACGCGAGCCTAGAACACTAATGAGGTCACGGCGTAGCACAACTAGCATCAATGAAGGTTACTAAGTAGCTCTTGACAGCAAGATATAAGTGAAGATCACAACGTAGTGAAGATAATGATGAAAAACAACTACCAAGCAGGACATACAACAACTCTCTCTCCAACTTTCCTCTTGAAAAGTTTGAGCCAATTTTCTAATAAATTCTTTCAAAGAATGCTACTAACTCAAGCTTTCCAATGCAAAAAGAATCACTCAATTCCGAGTTGATATGAGGAGTCAAAGAATTCTAAACTGGCCTGAAAAAGTGGAACAAGCTGTGTTCACGAACTTCAGAGGGCAAAAAGACCTATTTAGAAGCCGATTTTGAGGTGTCAAATATTGAACTAGCTTCTGCAACTATTTAGATGCGGCTCGTCACTAGCTTTAATTTGAGTACTCACGGAGTCAAAACGGACTTCGATGAGGAAGATACACCTGTTTTACTGAACAGTGCGCAAAACAGATTCCAATCCGAATTCAGGTACGAGATTGATTCTAGATAGATCCGATTTTTTTCTTCTTTTTTCCTCACACTTTTTTTTTCTTTTTTCTCTCTTTTTTTTTTCTTTCCTTTTTTCTTTTTTCTCTTTTTTTCTCCTCTTCCAAGACAAACTAGATAAGATGCAGATTGATCCGCGAAGATGTGAATGACCTCAACTATGATTATGACAATGAACAGCGCGTAGCACGTGGTGGAAATTAATAGATGAGATGGTGGACAACGGAAGGCATAATGATGCAGCGGCGGCGTGACTAATGTGAACAGAACTCAAAACTCTAAAGGAACTAGACACTAAGACCAGCAACTCAACACTTCGATGCAACCGATAATTCAATAATGCAACCAATGAAAAGAAAATTGCAAAGGCTCAGAGTGGCTTGGAAAAAGGGTGAATAGATCTAACTATTTTTTGTGGCTTTTTCTTGGACAATAGGTAAGAAAATAAATCTAATCTAGGGAAAACTGGAAATTCTCACCGAGCAACCTGAAAACTGATACCACTTGATAGAGGCAGAGGTGTCCCGCCTTCGATGAGATGGTGGATTTCGCTTTGGTGGAAGTCGACTTTGACGATCCGACTACGAAGCGCAGCGAGACGCCGCGCCTTAGCAATCGCTAAACCAACTCCGAGAGGTTATTGACCACGCCGAGCACGATCAACCCGACCACGAGGGTCTATTTCCTAAGAGCAAACGAAGAACAAGCAAGAAACTGATATTGCAATCTGGATATTGCGAATATAAGATGAAAGCTTTATTGATCAAGGTGGGGTTCCGTGACGCTTTGTCCGGTCGTTGAACACAAACGGCACGCGGTTGCAGCTATGGCTAACTTTTGATCTAAACAAAACCCAAGCAAAAGCTACTAGATGGATCTACTTATATAGGAGCAAGGTGACGGCCAAGGAGGTGGGAGAACGTCCCAAGGCAGCCTAAAACTAACCCTAGGTCGTACAAGGCCAATGGGCCCAAGTGGAGGTGACGAACACCTTTGGACTTGTAGTTTGACTCGGATTCTGGTGCAGCGTCAGATTGTTTCGTCCACAACTCAACGCCCGAACGGCTTTTAAGGTGATTCCAATTGTGCTGGAAAGAGCATGAAATCTACTTTCCAACAAAAACGAATCACCCAATTCGAGTCCGTATGAAAAAGTTGTTGACGTTTTGAGTCAGGTATGTCTCGCAGTCCGAATCTGAATCCGTAACGTGAGAGACTTGGACTCTATCTTCTTGGCCCAAAAGTGACGTGAGAAGACTTTTCGAACAGCACCTAGACTTCTCCTTTTCCCTTATCTTCATATGTGGATTGTACAAATGTCCCATACACCTGCAATTAGACAAAACACAAAAGTATGTGAAGTATTTTTGTTCTGGATAACATAAATATATTATTGAATAGTTTGCACTAGAAATCACCTGACAAATATGCATGTATGCAATATTTTTGGTCTTATCCAAGGTAGTCATGTCCTCATCACCAAGAATGAAAGGGCATTCCTGGCATCGGTCAATATATATGTGGAAACGATATCTCCACTATAGAGGACAAGAAATTTTGGGGCAGTCGGGCAAAAAGCGCACGAGAAAATGTAGTACTTTCAAGGACTGCCATAGAATGGAGAGATGTTCACTAAAACGGTCATAATTTTATCATTCGGAGTCCGTGTGATAGAGGCAAAGGTGTCCCGTCTTTCGATGAGATGGTGGATTTCGCTTTGGTGGAAGTCGACTTTGATGATTCGACCACTTAACGCATAAGACGCCGCGCTTTAGCAACCGCTAAACCAACTCCGAGAGGTTATTGACCACGCCGAGCACGATCAACTCCGACTGCCGGTGTCAAACCGCGGATCTCGGTAGGGGGTCCCGAATCAGCGCCTAGGCGGATGGTAACAGGAGACGAGGGACACAATGTTTTACCTGTGTTCAGCCCTCTCGATGGAGGTAATACCCACGCCCCGCTTGATTAATATTGATGATATGGGTTGTGCAAGAGTAGATCTACCACGAGATCAATGAGGCTAAACCCTAGAAGCTAGCCTATGGTATGATTGTTGAGATGTAATGTTGTGTCCTACAGAGTACAGCCCTCCGGTTTATATAGACACCGGAGAGGCTAGGGTTACACAGAGTCGGTTACAATGGTAGGAGATCTACATATCCGCATTGCCAAGCTTGCCTTCCACGCCAAGTAAAGTACCTTCCGGACACGAGCCGAGTCTTCAATCTTCTATCTTCGTAGTCCGGGAGTCCGGCGGATATTGATAGTCCGCTATCCGGACACCCCTAGTCCAGACTCCTCAAGAGTCTCTCGAACCAGCCTTCAATGACGATAAGTCCGCGCGCATAATGTTCGGCATTGCAAGGCGGGTTCCTCCCTTGAATAATCCAGAGAAGATAATGAACACCGTGATAGTGTCCGCTCGCAAAATAATTTCCACATTCCAACGAGAGAATAAAATACACACTTAATTCATTCTCGCGACGACACGCAGCGGATGTCACACCGCTGCCAAGCCCTCGCTTGAATCGCTTTTATTGTTCCGCCAAAGACGCTTAGCGGCGGCTCCTTGGCACGCCCCGTCAAGCACGATCGTGTTCCCTTTATTCCGGGATCCTCATCAATACGCGCGGGTAACCCAACCGCTCCGCCGCCACGCCTCTATCGGCGGGGAATTTAACGGTCACGAGACGGCCCTTGGTATTATTTCCCTTTATAAGAGGACCAAGGCCTGTCCTTGTCTTTTAACCTCGTGATCGAATCTTTCCTCTCGCTCCCGCCCAACACCAAGAGCTTCAGACTCGAGCACTTCGGATCTGTAGTAATGTCCGTTCCGACCTCCGTGGCCGGTGACGGAGGAGGACATATTGAAGTTGCGTGAGGCCAAGCACCGCCTATGAAGTTTCAAGACAGGTTGCCTGCCCTGTGGCAGGCCGTGCAAGCCTCGAGCCCCGCGAATACGCTGTTGTGATCTCACCTCCGCCGGGGTTAGGCTTCCGACGGATCCCTTCGTGAGGGGGCTCTGCTCTACTACGGGCTGGACTTCCATGACTTGGCTCCGAGTCTATCCTCCATATCTCCGCATTCATTATCGCTCATGGCCTTCCTCCGCCATCCCCACTTCGCCTGTGGCTGAAAACATTCAAGGTGGAGCCAAGATGATCGGGGCGCTAAGCGAGTCTTGGCGGGGGGCGACCATAAGCAAGAAGGTCGATGCCCTGTGGTTCAAGGTTCCTTCCAAGAGGAACAGGATTGTGGCAGCAGGAGTGGTTCTACATCACCGCCCCAAGGCAGCAAAGCGTAAGCCGCCGCCTCCTTCCGCCTCGGACCTCCACAAGAATCGATGTCGTGTCAACCAAGGGCTCAACTGGGGCCGCCCAAGGACGTGCCCGCACCGCAGGCCGGATTCGGGACCTCCAAACAAGGGAGATTGATCTCGTCAAGGTGATGCAGTCATGCTAACTAGGCACCTCCTACCTCGCAAACGCCGCCCTCTTCGCTTATGGGAGTTCAATCCGAGGGACCTCGATCCTCCAAAGATTTCATGGGTGCGACACCCTTGGAGATGTACGAGCTGTTCTTCGCACCGCAAGTGGCGCTGTCCGGATTCGCCGAGGATGCGGACTAAGCCGCGATCGTCCGGATACTCGTAAATAGCTCAAAGCCCGACATCCTATTTTATATGCCTTTCAAGAGATCGCCTCCTGACCCTTTGTTCTTTTACAGAATGGGTGGCGCGATCAAAGCTGATAAGGTGTCCGCCCTCCCAGAGACCGTGACTGAGCCCGTGGCTGGTCGTAATGTTGGAGGTTGCGCCCACCGATGAGGACATCAATACAATTGTTACACCCACAGCCCCCGCTGCTATACATACTGGACCAATTACTAGAGCTCACAAGACGCCAACTAAATTACCGTGTACTTTCGCTTCTTGGTAATGATTCTAATGTTCATGAGAATATGATGTCGCTTAAATTGGATACATTTGTGTTGCTTACAAATGAAGGGCCTAGCTTGGAGAAGGATGAACATTGGAGCAAGAACAAGCATGGAGATGATGGCATGCAAGGGGACAAGAATGGAGTTACAAGTGATGATTTCAGACTTTCAAGCCACCATAATGAGTGCATGAAGCCTTGGACGAAATATACAAGATGCCACTTCATAAATTTCGTCCAGAGACTATTCTAGGTGCTGCGTCACCTTATTATTGGGCCAGCCCATGTAATTTCGAAATACATTAGTATAGGCTATTTTAGAGTCCAGATGTGTGGGGACACAAGAGATAGGGTTAGTTTCGACCCTCCACCAGGGGCCACGAAATTCACCCCTCTTCCTCCATATATACAGCCCTTAGGGCACCGCTTAGACTTTGGGATTTGTTTAGTTAAAAGTTAGCCATTGCAACTTCGTGTACTTCGCTTGTGTCCAACGACTGCACTCAAGACCGCCACGGATCCCCACCTTTATCCATACTTCATACATACTCGCAATATTCAGATTGCTTTTATCATATTCTTGCTTGTTCTTCGATTGCTTGCGTGAATAGACCTTCGTGGTCGTTGATTGTGCTCCGCGTGGTCAATAACCTCCTGAGTTGGTTTAGCGATTGCTAAGGCGCAACGTCGTGCACGCTTGTAGTCGGATCGTCAAAGTCGCTCCACCAAATCGATAGTTATCATCTCATCGAAAGATCGACACCCCGCCTATCAAGTGGTATCAGATTTCCGTGTTGCTCGGTGAGATTTTACGCTTTTCGTAGTTTAGATCGAGTCTGTTCTTCATACCTATAGTCCACTTAAAAGCCAAAAAATTAGGGTTAGTTCATCCCGTCCAACCAATCTGAGCCTTTGCATAATCTTTTCTCAGATTTGCTTTGTTGAATTTGCGGTTGCATCGTCGTGTCAAGTTGCTGGTCTTAGCGCCTAGTCTTTTAGAGTTTCGAGTTCTGTTCACAAAGTTGTCACGCCGCCGCCGCCATATACCACCACCACATATTCACCGCCAATCAATCCATATACGCCACCACATATCCGCCGCCATAACGCCCATCCGAGTCCACCGCAACATATATCCGCCACCAATCCGAAGTTCCACCAGATTCATCTCCGCCACCATCCGAAGTTCCACCAGATTCATCTCCGCCACCATCCGAAGTTCCACCAGATTCATCCCCGCCACCCGTCCGAAGTTCCATCAGATTCATCTCCGCCACCACCCTAGTCCGAAAAGAATTGTTGCATTGTTTTCGATTTCTAGATCACGCGACATTCGAATGTGACAAATGAGGACTCCCCAACTTCCGAGCCATCCGCAGTATGAAAATAGTTCCGCTTCAAAAAAACTACGCCCGAAAATTCGCTAGGCAGTTTTAGACCATTTGTAGACTTTTTCAAAAAAAATTTGTTGCGAGCAAAAAAAAGAGGAAAAAATGTGCAAAAAAAGGAAAAAGAGAAAAAAATTCAGAGTGTGCTCCTCCCTTGTTTACGTGTTGCCACCGTGATTTTGTTGGTGTTCTAGGCTCGCCTCTAGCACGCCTAGCCTAGGACCAAAGACAAGCATCATCGTTGAGCATTTATTCAACTTTGCATCTCTGAATTGATTATTGTCAATCTTTTTGCTACCATATTATAAGCCTTCCCAGCTCCACATACATCTACGCTGTATGCTCAACTCTCCCCGTAATCGCCTATCCAAAGCTTTCGTAGTTTTGACTACAACGATTGCCGATCACCGCCGTCTGGGTAAGAACTGTAAGAATTTGAGATTTGCTTGACGGGTTTGTGATACACCACCACCACTTCTTAGTACTCAGAGGATCATATTCTTCGTGTTTCTATTTGCTGCTAACCATGGTAGGATCACAAGTCGATGAGACTGATTGGGAGAACTCGACTAACAAACAACTACATGATAAATTTCAGCAAATGATGAGTGGACAGTGCAAGATGTGCTAAACAGATTTGACGAGGCCATGGAGAAGATAGATGGCATTGAGAAGACGCTTGAAACAAAGCTTGATAGCAAGTTTGATGAATTGCTCGCTTTTTCCACAACCACCGCCGGCTGCACCTATCGCACCTCTCGCAATGACAACAACTACGCCCTTCCGAATCAAGATGGACGAGCTCAGCGGTTCCTATTGAGCCAGACAAAATTCGTGCCGATGCTACCGCTGTTGGTGCTTCTTTGGCTACCGCTATCGCTGCTGCTGGTTCCGAGGAGGATGATTATGTGGATTACGAGGATGAGGTTGATCAACATCGAAACCACGCGCAACCACCAAAGCACCACAACCACCGTGTCATCCACATGCAAATAATGGCAATGTTAGGGCTCCCCTCAGTACGAGATCATGACCATCTCCCTAAACTGAAATTGAATATTCCACCATTTGAGGGTAGATATGTTCCCGATATATATCTTACTTGGGAGTTAGAAACTGAACAACGATTTACATGTTTACAATATCCCGAGGAGAGACGTGTTCTCGCCATTGTTTGTGCTTTCACTAGCTTTGCATGTGTTTGGTGGTCTCAACATTGTAGATTATATCCTGCTCCAGCTACTTGGGCTGCTTTGAAAACTGCTATGCGTACTCATTGGGTTCCACCATATTATCAACGTGAATTGCTTCAAAATTGCAGCGTTTAAGACAAGGAAAAATTCTGTAGAAGAATATTATCGAATTACAAACCGGCTTGATTAGATGTGGTATTGTTGAGGAGAATGAAGCTATGCTTGCACGCTTTCTCGGGTGGATTAAATAGAGAGATTCGACCATTCTAGACTATAAGGATTATAATAATATCACTCGCTTATTCCATCTTGCTTGTAAAGCTGAACGTGAAGTGCAGGATCGATGTGCATTGGCGCGACTAACTTTTTCTCGCAGTGGACCTTCATCATGGACACCACGCATCATCTACTTCCACCGCACCATCACCTCCTTCAAAGCCACCTCCAACCGTGATACAAGAAAGGTGCACAACCACCACTATCCGCCAAGAGCACACCGCCGGCCTGCACAGAGTTCTTCTTCTTCCATGGCGCCAACAGGCACACAAGTGATATTATTTGTCGTCGCTGTAAGGGAAGAGGACATTTTATGAGAGAATGCAAATCTCAGCGGTGATGATTGCTACCGAGGATGGTGGGTATGAGTCCGCTAGTGACTATGATGAGGAGACTTTGGCTCTTATTACACATGAGGAACACGGTGGAGATGAGTCTGATCATGAGACACAATACATGGCTGTCAAGATTCCGACAGTATGAATGTTTAGGTTTTCAACGTGTTTTGAGTGTGCAGGTTACACAAGTCGAGCAAAATCAGAGGCATAATTTGTTCCATACAAAGGAGTTGTGAAGGAACGCTCTATTCAGGCCATCATAGATGGAGGGAGCTGCAACAACTTGGCTAGCATGGAGATGGTGGAGAAGCTATCTCTCACCACAAGACCACATCCACATCCTTACTACATCCAATGGTTCAACAACAGCAAGGTTAAGGTAACACGACTGCTCGTGTGCATTTTAGTATCTCTACATATGCTGATTATGTTGATTGTGATGTGGTACCTATGCAAGCATGTTCCTTATTACTTGGTCGACCATGGCAATTTGATAAAATTTCAGACACCATGGTAGAAACAATCAAGATACTCTTGTTCATAAGGATAAAATATTACTTTGCTTCCTATGACTCCTGAGTCCATTTTGAAAGATGATATTAATAGAGCTAATAAAGCAAAACAGAGAAAATAAGAGTGAAAATCAGATTGTGGCAAAAGAATTTGAGCAACATATGAAGCCTAATAGTAAACCATCTAGTGTTGTTTCTGAAAATAAATTGAAAAGTGCATGTTTACTTGCCACTAAATCTGATATTGATGAGCTAGATTTTAGCAAATCTGTTTGCTATGCTTTTGTGTGCAAAGAGGCATTATTTTCATTCGAGGACGTGTTTTCCTCTTTGCCCCTCGCTGTCACTAACATTTTGCAGAGTTCACCGACGCCTTTCCACAAGACGTGCCACCGGATTACCACCTATTCGAGGGATTGCGATCAAATTGACTTAATTCCTGTGCATCATTACCCAACCGTGCACCATACCGCACTCAATCCAGAGGAGACGAAGGAGATTATGCGTCAAGCACAGAGCTGCTCGACAAAGGTTATATACGCGAATCCCTTAGTCCTTGTGCTGTTCCTATTATTCTAGTGCCAAAAAGGATGGTACATCACGATGGGTGTTGATTGTAGAGGCATTAATAATATTACTATTCGTTATCGCCACCCTATTCCTAGGCTAAATGATATGCTTGATGAATTGAGTGGTTCTACAATATTCTCCAAAGTTGATTTATGAGTGGATACCATCAAATTCGTATGAAATTGGGAGATGAATGGAAAACAGCATTTAAAACTAAGTTTGGATTATATGAGTGGTTAGTCATGCCTTTGGGTTAACTAATGCACCTAGTACTTTCATGAGATTAATGAACGAAGTTTTACGTGCTTTCATTGGACGATTTGTGGTAGTCTATTTTGATGACATAGTGATTTATAGCAAATCTTTGGAACAACATTTGGAACATTTACGCTCTGCTTTTTAATGCTCTACGTGATGCACGCTTGTTTGGTAACCTTGGGAAGTGCACCTTTGCAATCAATTTAGTATCTTTTCTGGCTATGTTGTTACTCCACAGGAATTGAAGTTGATAAAGCCAAGATTGAAGCTATTGAGAGTTGGCCACAGCCCAAAACGGTCACACAAGTGAGGAGTTTCTTGGCCTCGCTGGTTTCTATAGGCGCTAGAGAGATTTCAGCACCATTGCTGCACCTCTCAATGAGCTTACAAAGAAGGATGTGCCTTTTGTTTGGGGTACCGCACAGAAGAAGCCTTCACGGTATTGAAAGATAAGTTGACACATGCCCTTTACTCCAACTTCCTGATTTTAATAAGACTTTTGAGCTTGAATGTGATGCTAGTGGAATTGGATTAGAGGTGTGTTATTACAAGATGGCAAACCTGTTGCATACTTTTCTAAAAATTGAGTGGGCCTAGTCTGAATTACTCTACTTATGATAAAGAATTATATGCTCTTGTTCGGACTTTAGAAACATGGCAACATTATTTATGGCCCAAAGAATTTGTTATACATTCTGATCATGAATCTTTGAAACATATTAAAAGTCAAGCTAAACTGAATCGTAGACATGCTAAATGGGTTGAATTCATTGAGACTTTCCCTTATGTCATTAAACACAAGAAGGGTAAAGAAAATGTTATTGTTGATGCATTGTCTCGTCGCTATACTATGCTTTCACAACTTGACTTCAAAATATTTGGTTTGGAGACCATCAAAGATCAATATGTGCATGATGCTGATTTTAAAGATGTATTGCAGAATTGTAAAGAAGGAAGAACATGGAACAAGTTTGTCGTTAATGATGGATTTGTGTTCCGTGCTAACAAGCTATGCATTACAGCTAGCTCCGCTCGCCTTTTGTTGTTGCAGGAGGCGATGGAGGAGGACTAATGGGACACTTTGGCGTGAAGAAGACGGAGGACGACTTGCTACACATTTCTTTTGGCCAAAGATGAGACGGATGTTGAGCGCTTTATTGCTCGCTGCACTACATGTCAAAAAGCTAAGTCACGACTCAATCCTCATGGTTTATATATGCCTTTGCCTGCACTCTAGTGTTCCTTGGGAGGATATATCTATGGACTTTGTTTTAGGTTTACCTAGAACAAAGAAGGGAGGATAGCATATTTGTTGTCGTGGATAGATTCTCTAAAATGGCACACTTTATACAATGTAATAAAAGCGATGATGTCAGCAATGTTGCTGATTTGTTCTTTCGTGAAATTATTCGCTTGCATGGTGTGGCAAATACTATTGTTTCAGATCGTGATACTAAATTTCTTAGCCACTTTTGGAGATGTTTATGGGCTAAGTTGGGGACTAAACTGCTTTTAGTACTACTTGTCACCCCAAACCGATGGACAAACTAAAGTAGTCAATAGAACATTGTCTACTATGCTTAGGGCTGTTCTAAAGAATAATAAGAAAATGTGGGAGGAATGCTTGCCTCATATTGAATTTGCTTATAATCGCTCATTGCATTCTACTACTAAGATGTGCCCTTTAAAGTTGTGTATGGTTTCCTACCTCGTGCACCTATTGATTTGTCGCTTCTTCCATCTTCGGAGAAGGTTAATTTTGATGCTAAAGAACATGCTGAATTGATTTTGAAAATGCATGAGTTAACTAAGGAAAACATTGAGCGATGAATGCTAAATATAAACTTGCTGGAGATAAGGGTAGAAAACATGTTGTGTTTGCACCGGAGATCTTGTTTGGTTACATTTATGTAAGGATAGATTTCCGATTTGCGCAAATCAAAGCTAATGCCACGTGCTGCTGGTCCCTTTAAGGTGTTGGAGAAAATAAATGTTAATGCGATAAACTTGAGCTGCCCGCAGATTTTGGGGTTAGTCCCACTTTTAACATTGCAGATTTGAAGCCATATTTGGTGAGGAAGTTGAACTTCCGTCGACGCATTTACTTCATTTCAAGAAGGGAGGATGATGAGGACATCAATACAATTGTTACACCCACAGCCCCCGCTGCTATACATATCGGACCAATTACTAGAGCTCACAAGACGCCAACTAAATTACTGTGTACTTTCGCTTGGTAATGATTCTAATGTTCATGAGAATATGATGTCGCTTAAATTGGATACATTTGTGTTGCTTACAAATGAAGGGCCTAGCTTGGAGAAGGATGAACATTGGAGCAAGAACAAGCATGGAGATGATGGCATGCTAAGGGGGACAAGAATGGAGTTACAAGTGATGATTTCAGGACTTTCAAGCCACCATAATGAGTGCATGAAGCCTTGGACGAAATATACAAGATGCCACTTCCTAAATTTCGTCCAGAGACTATTCTAGGTGTCACACACCTTATTATTGGGCCAGCCCATGTAATTTCGAAATACATTAGTATAGGCTATTTTAGAGTCCGTATGTGTGGGGACACAAGAGATAGGGTTAGTTTCGACCCTCCACCAAGGGCCACGAAATTCACCCCTCTTCCTCCATATATACAGCCCTTAGGGCACCGCTTAGACTTCGGATTTGTTTAGTTAAAAGTTAGCCATTGCAACTTCGTACTTCGCTTGTGTCCAACGACTGCATCAAGACCGCTTACGGATCACCACCTTTATCCATACTTCATACATACTAGCAATATTCAGATTGCTTTTATCATATTCTTGCTTGTTCTTCGATTGCTTGCGTGAATAGACCTTCGTGGTCGTTGATTGTGCTCCGGCGTGGTCAATAACCTCTCGGAGTTGGTTTAGCGATTGCTAAGGCGCAACGTCAGCACGCTTGTAGTCGGATCGCCAAAGTCGCTCCACCAAATCGATAGTTATCATCTCATCGAAGATCGGGACACCCGCCTATCACCCACAGAGGGGGGCGACGGGAGATAAAGAAGCTAATACTTCGTCTAGGGGCGATCAAGAGGAGGGAACCAAGGATCCTCCCTTCGTGGGGAGAAGAGGACCACCTCCAAGATCCGGAGGCCCCAGCCCCTAAGCTGGGAAGAAATCCCCACGGGGGTCCGGCTCCGCAGAATCCGGACGCGCAATCATCGCCTAAGGACCAGCCTCCAACGAGCCGTGAGTATGAAAGAGGAAGTTTAATAAAAGGTACCTTCGCTTATGCTTCAGAGGTAATCAAATATTTATATCGCAGCTCGGATCTCAGAGCCGCCTCGTATGAGTTCATCCTCGGGGATCTTCTTCCGAGATGATGGAGAGCGACACGCCCGTCCGACGCGCCGCCAGATGAGGCAAAGCAGCCCAAGTGTCGCCACGGAGGGCGCCCCGAGTCCGAGGGGTCAAGAGTTCAACACCCACCAGAGCCCGCCGAGAACTCAAGAGTTTGCTTGAGAGGGCGCCCATTTCGTAAGATCACCGCTGCTAATGCGCACGGTGGTTGAAGGATTTCGTCCACGAAAGCGGATTGCGTGATGTCGCGATGAGCTTGTCAGCGGATTTGAGGTATGCGAAAATAGCGCACTTTGCTTTTTAACAGCAGTATATAAAAGATGCGCTCAGAGAGATAGTAGCCCCGAGACTCGTAGGTTGTCGAAGACGACAGCAGCCGAGGATCGAAAATCTAAATATCTCGTAATAAATATCGCTGCTCGACATAGTGGCGATAGTCCGGGGCCAGCCGGATCGATCGGGCTTGTTTAATCGAGTCGGCAATCGGACATGGCGATGCCGACATAGCACTTGTCAATCAGCGACTTGACGAAGTCGCAAGGTAAATAAATTCTCCATAGCCGCTTTATTGAGTGGGTTAAAGCCCTCCTCCGATAAGTTATATGCTGTTTATACGCATAAAGGCCGCTGTGGAGAGACTTCGCCGAGCTTGCACAAGCCAAGGAACAAGCCCGGGAGTGATGCGGCGCCGCGAGGGCGGCCGAGGAGTTGAAGGTCGAAAAGGTCGCGCGACCGCCTAAGTAGGCGGAGGTGGCGGATTGGCCAAGAAATTAAGGGATGCTACCGATCGAAGCGAGGCTCTTGAAAAGGAGCACCTATTGGAGCGGGAAGACCGTAAGAAGGCCACCGCTAAGACCAAGGATGCCCGCCTGCAATGCGGGCTATGAAGGAGGAGCTGCGCCAAGCCGAGAAATCACGGTGGCAGCCCGCTTTGCGCGCCGCCGGTTTATGGATGCCAAGTATGCCCAATTTGAAAAGCAAAGGAGTTCGGAAGATCCTTACATGGACTTGGTCATGAAAAGGGCGACGCCGCTAAGCACTTCCGGAGCCGGGGATCACGAGGTGGAAGAGTTATATTGACTCAATTCCACAACCGGATCGCCTCTTCCGCCGCTTCGGACAGGTTGGCCGAATGGGCCGAATCAATAGATCGTCCGGCCGGCGATGATCGACATCGCGGCCTATGTGGCCGAGAGGTCCAAGGCGACGAGCTATTTTGGCCTCATCGCAGTTAGCTTCCTTGGGCGGTGCCGCATATCAAGGAGAGGAAGCGGTCGGCCTGCATAGAGGGTGCGCGGATGGCTCGCCCGTAAAGGCGCAATGTCCGGATGGATGCCACCGCTGTTGCCGCCCATGGTTCGATGGGAACCGCTTCCCGCCAACATTATTTCAGGGAAGTTATGCGCGCGCCAGATAATAGAGTCGCAGTGTTCGAAGAATGTAACGCTCAATTGAACGCATTAACTTGTTTACGAATGATTATAGTATGAATGCTTTTTATACTTGTGCTTCCAAGTAGTAATACTTCTCCTTGCGGCCGCTTACGATACTTGTGTATAACCCGAAGATGCGCTTTTCGCCAAATTTCTTTGCACAAGGTGCTGGGTGTTCGCAAAATAGCGCTTTTTCACACTTTAATCCGATGTCTCGGTCCTGTTATAAGGAGGTGGTAGCGAGCTTAACGAGGCAATCCGACTATAATGCTTTATCTCTTTCACTTAGCCAATGGAGCTCGAGGGTGGGCTACGACATAGCCCCTAATGGCACCGCACATCTCCGGATTCGGGTGCGATGTGCCTGACCGAAGCGGCCCTTCGTCAAAGAGGGAATTCTAAACATTCCGTGGTCGATCAAGTGGTCGACTGACTCGCTATATCATGACACCGGTTTGCTTTCATCGAGGTGCTCACCCAAATTAATCGGGCCACAATCGCAGAGTTCTTCCGGTGCCGTGTTAGCCGGGTGATACGGAACGTAAGGCGGCAAAACACAGGAGCCGCAGACCCAACATTTGACCAAAGACATGATTCGAGCTGATGCATATAGTGCCCAATCTTGAGACGCCAACACTCCGAGGTGTTCGGACTTTATGATAACGGGCAGAATTATACCCTAAGCCCCTTGTGTCCAGTGTACGAGCATTGTCTCTCGACGCGCCAATGCCAAATCGTTGTGCTCCGCCTCGGCTATAGGAAGAAGCCGAGGCCGATTTAGCAACAAGAGACAAGAATAAAAGGTCTACGAGGGTCTTAATCAAAAGAATCCTTGCGACGGGTCCCTACCGCACGCCTCGCTACCAGGTTCCGCGTTGCCGTTATCCCGACGGGTACGCACGTTGTTCATCTCAGAGAAAGAGAGGAACATTTCAAAAACAGTTCGCGCGAAAATAATGCAAAAGAATAAGCGAATAATTAAGGTTAGGTTTATATGAAACCGATGTTAGTCGTATGCGCAGCCCCTTGTGAAAGGGTATGCGCTAGGGAGCCCCTAGCTCGCTGAGTCCGGATTTGTCTATCCGAACCGGTCTTTAAGTGACCTCGACCAAATGGTGCCATGTGGACCGGCATCTTAAGTGTAAGACACGCGTAATGCGGTATGGCGCTGAAGCGACAAAAGCCGTCATCCTAATAGTGCTTGATGTTCACTTTTAAATGGGACGATATGGAAAATTAACTTTTCTCGCCGGAAATTGTTCGATGATCCAACACGACTTCGAGTAATATCGAGCCTGCACTTGGCGAAGGGCCGGGCGAACTCCTTTGAAGGAAGTGCGGCTGTGTCGAATTTTGGTAGGGTCTATCCCCATCCGACGGATTGTGCTTGAGTATAGCAGGTTTAAGTCACCGCCTCCGCCCATTAGGACGCTTGTGAATTGTAGTCCGCCTATTATCGGATTCAATATCGGGAGTCCGCCCCGCCGTTCAACACTTTTGAATAATCCCGTGGTCGAAAGTGATTGGTTTTGATATCCAATTCTATGGTTTATGGGCCGACCGCAAAGCTCTTTTTAGAAAGGCCGACTGTTTTTCCGTGTCCTCACATGAAGTGAGTTTATCGCTTCCTTGTGGGAAAGTCTTTTGTTTTCCGTGCCCTCGCTGGCGGGTTTATCTTCTTCGCTGACGCCGAGCCCCTTTGCGTCGGGCGCTTAGTCGGCCGGACTGTTTGAAAACCCAACAATCCTCGTGGTGTGATTTGCGTGCCTTCCGGGTACTGTGGATTTGATGATCCGACCCAGGATTTTGTGTAGATTAGACAGCTCGTCATTGCCGCCCTTGATGGGTTGAACTTTATTATTCGCCGTGAGCTTTAAATCCAGCGCCGATCGCCGTGTTTTGGGCTTTTTCTTTATTTCGCTACCGATCTTTTCGCCGTGATTTTCCGCTTCCATCTCTTATCTCGGATGTACTTGGGTCACTGGTGTCGCTTCTTGCCAACCACCTGTCCTCTCCTCGCAAAAAAGCGGTCATGAGGCTTGTTAACGCGGTCATTGTCCTCGCTTTCTCTTGATCGAGGTGTCTCGCGAGCTATTCGTCTCGGACATTGTGCTTAAAAGCTGCTAAGGCTTCAAGGTCCTGGACAATGACTATTTGGTTCTTTTGGTAAGGAACCTGCTCCTGCATTTCCGCTACCGACTTTCCGGGCTGTTGAGTTATATGACTTAGGTCGTCTCAGATCCTGAGGCCGGACATAAGTCCCTTGAAAATTTGCTCTAAACGCTTCCTCGAGCTCTTCCCAACTTCCAACAAAGTGTTTTCTCGGGAGGCTTTTGAGCCAATGACGGCTGGCCCTTTGAGCTTGAGGGTAGATATTTTATGGCGTGAGATCATCTCCTCTAGCCATATGTATATGCAGATATAGTCTTCTATCCGCACTCTGTGGTCTGTTGTTCCATCGTAGGCTTCTATGTTGATGGGTTTAAACCCTGCTGGGAATTCATGTTCCAAAGACTCGTCTGTGAAGCATAGTGGGTGTGCGGCGCCTGCATTTGTATGCGTTGCTATCGCCGGACACTTGACGTGTTCCTTTGCTTATTGGGGCTTTCCTTTTGGGTCCATAGATGGACCTGGCTGGGCCATTTGACGGCGGAGGCTTTATGGCCTCTTCGTCAATTCTCGGGAGCAGCTTGCGCTCGGGTAGCTCTTCGTTGGTGGCTGTTGCCTTGTTTGTCTCAAGGGTTTTGAGCACTTTGCTCCATCTTATCCGGAGCGCTGCTTCCGCTGTGTTGAGCTTCCGCTTTTCCTCCTTCAGCTTCTTGTCAGAAGCGATGAGCCTGCGCTTGCAAAGATCTTGTTCGACGGGCTCTTCGAGTTCGTCGTCATCGGGCTTGGTTCATCCTGAGGGAGGTACATAGTTGTGATCCTCAACCTTTTCTTCCGCCGCCTTTCGTGAGGGCTTGCTTCTACATCCTCCTTCATGAGTCTTGCCGGAGGGGTTTTTCTTAGGCACTCTCCGGAGTGTTATTATCTCCGTGTCGGATTCTCCATTCTTGTTGTGGCGGATTTAGAGCGCGCCACGGGCGCTTGGGTTGCTTCTTTAGAGAATCTTCCTCCGCCGCTTTCGCCATCCCCTTCTTTTGGGGTATCCACCATGTAGACGCTCAGATGACGAGGTGGCCTTCCAAAGGTCCCATGGGCACTGGTCTCGATCGCCTCCCGCATCATCGCCCATAGCGCCGATGTCCTCGGAGTCGTAGTCTAGCATGTCGGTTAGATCCTCGACAAGGGCTACAAAGTGGGTGGTGGGTGGGCTCCAATTTCTTCGTCGTCCGAATCTCCAACCGCCCCGCCATAGTCCGCCAGATTCTTCCGATAGCGAGAGATGCTTCAGAGATTCAAGATATCGCCAAAAGGCGAGTGTTGAAAGATGTCCGCGGCGGTGAATTCCATAACCGCGCCTAATCTGCTTAATTGGCGGGCGCGGAGGCTCGAGTCCGGCGAGGAGTCCGCGCCGGGATCACGAAGTTCGCAAGGGACAAATCGGTATTCGCCCATCGCCAGATGTTGAAGCCCCGGCGGCGTTCATCCACCGCCCGCGTCATGGGCAATCGGCCCGGATAAGTAGTCGGGCGGATTCGAGAGCGCCACCAAAGCACCGCTCGGTGGCGAGCTAGATCATGGCCATCGCCGCAGATCTTGCGGCTTGGTCAGGGCTCGAGTTCGTCAAGATCAAGTCTCCGCGTCATCGGCCGTGAAGTTTAGGCTTCGAATCGACCGACGGCCAGGGCGAAGCTGATCTGCTCCAGATGGCCAAGAGAATTGGCCCGCAGACAAAGCCGCCGAATGAAGATCTGTCCGGGAGAAAAGTCTCACCCCGGACAGCGTTGAAGGTTGAAGATGCCATCGAGCCTATTGGCGCATTTACACGAGGAACTCTCAATGAAAGCACCAATGTCGGTGTCAAAACCAGCGGATCTCGTAGAGGGTCCCGAATCGCGCGGCCTAGGCGGATGGTAACAGGAGACGAGGGACACAATGTTTTTACCTGTGTTCAGCCCTCTCGATGGAGGTAATACCCTACGTCCTGCTTGATTAATATTGATGATATGGGTAGTGCAAGAGTAGATCTACCACGAGATCAATGAGGCTAAACCCTAGAAGCTAGCCTATGGTATGATTGTTGAGATGTAATGTTGTGTCCTACGGACTACAGCCCTCCGGTTTATATAGACACCGGAGAGGCTAGGGTTACACAGAGTCGGTTACAATGGTAGGAGATCTACATATCCGCATTGCCAAGCTTGCCTTCCATGCCAAGTAAAGTACCTTCCGGACATGAGCCGGAGTCTTCAATCTTCTATCTTCGTAGTCTGGGAGTCCGGCGGATATTGATAGTCCGGCTATCCGGACACCCCCTAGTCCAGGACTCCCTCACTGACCACGAGGGTCTGTTTCCTGCGAGCAAACGAAGAACAAGCAAGAAACTGAGATTGCAATCTGGATATTGCGAATATAATATGAAAGCTTTATTGATCAAGGTGGGGTTCTGTGACGCTTTGTCCGTCGTTGAACACAAACGGCACGCGGGTTGCAGCTATGGCGAACTTTTAATCTAAACAAAACCCATTGTCTAAACGACGCCTAAGGGCTGTATATATGGGGGAAAAGGAGGGAATTTCGTGGCCCTTGAGGATGGGGTCCAAACCAACCCTAACTCTTGTTTCCCCACACATACGGACTCTAAAAATAGCCTATACTTAAGTATTTCGAAATTACATGGGCCTGGCCCAATAATAAGGTGACGAAGACCTAGAATAGCCTATGGACTAATATTATGAAGTGGCATCTTGTATATTTCGTCCAAGGCTTCATGCACTCCTTATGGTGGCTTCAAAGTCCTGAAATCATCACTTGTAACTTCGTTCTTGATCCCCTTGCGCATGCCATTAACTCCATGCGTGTTCTTGCTCCAATGTTCATCCTTCTCCAAGCTAGGCCCTTCACTTGTAAGCAAAACAAATGTACCCAATTTAGGCAGCATCATATTCTCATGAACATTAGAATCATTACCAAGAAACGAAAGTACCTGGTAATTTAATTGGCGTGCGCGAGCTCTAGTAATTGGTCCCGTATATGTAACAGTAAGGGCTGTGGGTGTAACAATGGTATTGATGTCCCCATCATCCTCCCCTTCTTGAAATGAAGTCGTCCTCGACGGAAGATCATCTTCCTCACCCAAATAAGGCTTCAAAACTGCAATGTTAAAAGTGGGACTAACCCCAAAATCTGCAGGCAGCTCAAGTTTATATGCATTATCATTTATTTTCTCCAACACCTTAAAGGGACCAGCAGCACGTGGCATTAGTTTTGATTTATGCAAATCAGAAATCTACCTTACCCAAATGTAACCAAACAAGATCTCCAGTGCAAACACAACATGTTTTCTACCCTTATCTCCAAAGAAGTTTATATTTAGCATTCATACGCTCAATGTTTTCCTTAGTTAACTCATGCATTTTAAAATCAATTCAGCACGCTCTTTAGCATCAAAATTAACCTTCTCCAAGATGGAAGAGGCAACAAATCAATAGGTGCACGAGGTAGGAAACCATACGTAACTTCAAAAGGGCACATCTTAGTAGTAGAATGCAATGAACGATTATAAGCAAATTCAATATGAGGCAAGCATTCCTCCCACATTTTCTTATTATTCTTTAGAACAGCCCTAAGCATAGTAGACAATGTTCTATTGACTACTTCAGTTTGTCCATCAGTTTGGGGGTGACAAGTAGTACTAAAAAGCAGTTTAGTCCCCAACTTAGCCCATAAACATCTCCAAAAGTGACAAGTAGTACTAAAAAGCAGTTTAGTCCCCAACTTAGCAAATCAGCAAAATGTTAGTGACAGCAGGAGGCAAAGAGGAAGGCACGTCCTCGAATGAAAATAATGCCTCTTTGCACACAAAAGCATAACAAACAGATTTGCTAAAATCTAGCTCATCAATATCAGATTTAGTGGCAAGTAAACATGCACTTTTCAATTTAATTTCAGAAGCAACACTAGATGGTTTACTATTAGGCTTCATGTGTTGCTCAAATTCTTTTGCCACAATCTGATTTTCACTCTTATTTTTCTCCTGCTTTTGCTTTATTAGCTCTATTAATATCATCTTTCAAAATGGACTCAGGAGTCATAGGAAGCAAAGTAATATTTTTATCCTTATGAACAAGAGTATACTGATTGTTTCTACCATGGTGTACAGAATTTTTATCAAATTGCCATGGTCTACCAAGTAATAAGGAACATGCTTGCATAGGTACCACATCACAATCAACATAATCAGATATGTAGAGATATCAAATGCACACTAACAAAGACGTGTTACCTTAACCTTGCCGCTGTTGTTGAACCATTGAATGTAGTAAGGATGTGGATGTGGTCTTGTGGTGAGAGATAGCTTCTCCACCATCTCCATGCTAGCCAAGTTGTTGCAGCTCCCTCCATCTATGATGACGCTAATAGAACGCTCCTTCACAACTCCCTTTGTATGGAACAAATTATGCCTCCGATTTTGCTCAGCTTGTGTAACTCTGCACACTCAAAACACGCTGAGCAACTAAACATTCATACCTGTCACAAGATCTTCAAGAGCCATGTATTGTGTCTCATGATCGTAATCATCTCCACCATGTTCCTCATGTGTAATAAGAGCCAAAGTCTCCTCATCATAGTCACTAGCGGACTCATACCCACCATCCTCGTGAGCAATCATCACACGCTGAGATTTGCATTCTCTCAAAAAATGTCCTCTTCCCTTACAACGACAACAAATAATATCACTTGTGTGCCCTATTGACGCCATGGAAGAAGAAGAGCTCTGTGCAGGTCCGGCAGTGTGCTCTTGGCGATAGTGGTGGTTGGGCCTGCTTTCATGTATCACGGTTGGAGGTGGCACCGACGGAGGTGCCGTGTAGCGAACGTGGAAGTAGATGATGCACGTGGTGTCCATGATGAAGGTCCACCAGAAAAAGTTAGTCCGCGCCAATGCCTCACGATCCTGACTTCACGCTCAGCTTTACAAGCAAGATGGAATAAACGAGTGATATTATTATATAATCCTTATAGTCTAGAATGGTCTCAATCTCTCTATTTAATCCACCCGAAAACGTGCAAGCATAGCTTCATTCTCCTTAACAATACCACATCTAATCAAGCCAGTTTGTAATTCCCGATAATATTCTTCTACAGAATTTTTCCTTGTCTTAAACGCTGCAATTTTTGAAGCAATTCACGTTGATAATATGGTGGAACCCAATGAGTACGCATAGCAGTTTTCAAAGCAGCCCAAGTAGTCGGAACATGATATAATCTACAATGTTCGCACCACCAAACACATGCAAAGCTAGTGAAAGCACAAACAAAGCAGCAGAACATGTCTCTCCTCGGGATATTGTAAACATGTAAATCGTTGTTCAGTTTCTAACTCCCAAGTAAGATATATATCAGAACATATCTACCCTCAAATGGTGGAATATTCAATTTCAGTTTAGGGAGATGGTCATGATCTCGCACTGAGGGGAGCCCTAACATTGCCATTATTTGCATGAGGACGACCTGGTGGTTGTGGTGCTGGTGGTTGCACGTAGTTCGATGTTGATCAACCTCATCCTCGTAATCTCCCACATAATCATCCTCGCTTGTACCAAAGCAGCAGCAGAGCAGGAGCCAAAGAAGCACCAACAGCAGAGTAGCAATGCACCAGAATTTTGTCCTCGCTCAATTTGAACACGCTGAGCTCGGCCCATACTGATTCGGAAGGGGCGAGTTGTTGTCGCTGCAGAGGTGCGATAGGTGCAGCCGTGGTGGTTGTGGAAAACGCACGAGCAATTCATCAAACTTGCTATCAAGCTTTGTTTCAAACGCCTTCTCAATGCCATCTATCTTCTCCATGGCCTCGTCAAATCTGTTTAGCACATCTTGCACCCGTCCAATCATCATTTGTTGAAACTTATCATGTAGTTGTTTGTTCGTCGTTCTCCCAATCAGTCTCATCGGCTTGTGATCCTGCCATAGTTAGCAGCAATAGAAACACACAAGAATATGATCCTCACAGACTACTAGGAAGTGGTGGTGGTGGTGTGGTGGACACCAAAAATCCGTCAAGCAAATCTCAAATTCTTACCAGTTCTTACCAAAGAAGAAAGGGTGATCGCAAACCGCTGTAGTCAAAATTCTCAAAGCTTGGATGTAGCGATTACCAAGGAGAAACAAACGCAGGACCTAGATGTATGTGGAGCTGGGAAGGCTTATAATATGGTAGCAAAAAGGTCAGCAATAATCAATTCAGAGATGCAAAGTTGAATAAACGCCAACGACGATCGGTGTTGGTCCTAGGCTAGACCGTGCTAGAGACGCGAGCCTAGAACACTAACAAAATCACGGCGCTGCACGTAAACAAGTTAAAAGCACACTCTGAATTTTTTTTTCGCTTTTTTTTGCACTGCTTTTTTTGTTTTTTTTTTGCGAAAAATCACTATAATGGCGAGTGTCTCAAAACTCTTCCTGTGTCAAATCGACAGATGGGCTCAAAAAATTTGACCAATTTTTTTTCGACGCCTGACCCAAAAACTGAAAACGGGTCAAAAAACTTTCTATAACGGCGATCGCTCAATACGCTTAGAAACACCAAAAATAGGATAGCCGTAAAATTTTTGTCCCGCATTTTTGGAAAATTTTGGGCCTAAACGGAGGGTGGTTTCCTGACTTTTTTTTGGAAACCAACCTCTTCTACAGACGGCAAATGATTGCTGAATCAAACCTACTCGCATAAGGAAACACGAATTGAAATTAGATGGATCCCAAAACAAACCTAATATGCAAGGAACTCGGATTGGTGGTAGGATATGGCAGCGTGGTGGTATATGATAGCGGTGGTGGTATATGGATACGGATTCAAGCGGTGGCGGATAAGCGGTGTTGGTAGATGGCGGGGCAATGATGATGAAAGCGGCGGCGGCGTGACAACTTATGACCGTAACTCAAACTCTAAAAGACTAGACTCTAAGACCAGAACTAGACACGACGATGCAACCGCATATTCAACAACGCAAATACGTAAAAGATTATGCAAAGGCTCGATTGGTTCGGATATGATGAACTAACCCTAATTTTTTTGTGGCTTTTTCGTGGACCAGAGGTATGAAGAATGACCGATCTAAACTACGAAAACTGTAAAATCTCACCGAGCAACCCGGAAATCTGATACCACTTGATAGAGGCGGAGGTGTCCTGCCTTCGATGAGATGGTGGATTTCGCTTTGGTGGAAGTCGACTTTGACGATCCGACTACGAAGCGTGCGAGGACGCCGCGCTTAGCAATCGCTAAACCAACTCCGAGAGGTTATTGACCACGCCGAGCACGATCAACCCGACCACGAGGGTCTATTTCCTGCGAGCAAACGAAGAACAAGCAAGAAACCGAGATTGCAACTGGATATTGCGAATATAAGATGAAAGCTTTATTGATCAAGGTGGGGTTCTGTGGACGCTTTGTCCGTCGTTGAACACAAACGGCACGCGCGAAGTTGCAGCTATGGCGAACTTTTAATCTAAACAAAACCCAAAGCCTAAACGACGCCCTAAGGGCTGTATATATGGGGGAAAAGGAGGGAATTTCGTGGCCCTCGAGGGTGGGGTCCGAAACCAACCCTATCTCTTGTTTCCCCACACATACGGACTCTAAAAATAGCCTATACTTAAGTATTTCGAAATTACATGGGCCTGGCCCAATAATAAGGTGACGCAGCACCTAGAATAGCCTATGGACGAATATTATGAAGTGGCATCTTGTATATTTCGTCCAAGGCTTCATGCACTCCTTATGGTGGCTTCATGATGCGGAGCATCCTACGGACATCACCATGTCAAGAGTCCACTTGGCAAGTGACACGTGCGACATCTACTTCACATACACAAAGGTGAATCATCTCCTTTACACGTGCTCACTTGACACTCTCGAGGATGGTATACTACTTGACACTTCTCCCGTGTGCATGCATAGGTATTGTCGGAACATCACGGATGTCGAGGAGGAGTGCGAGCGCAAGTGCACGTCTACACCATCCGCGAGGGAAGCATGGAAGAGAAGACGAAAGAAAGGAGAAGAAGACGGAGCAGCGGCTGAAGATAGCCCGGACGTCCGGACCGCCGTCCGGATCATCCGGACCCAGCCGGATCATCCGGGTCCACCTCCGGATCATCCGGACAAATCGTCCGACGACAACAGAAGGGTCCTCCTGAAGCCGGATCATCCGGGTCACCTCCCGGATCATCCGGACGACGGCTGGATCATCCGGACCCCCATCCGGATCATCCGGGCCTCGCCTGCCTGCGCGCAGAATCGGGCCCAAAGCCCATGTATCCCTTCCCCACTCACCCCTTCGTGGCTAAGACTATAAATAGACCCCCTCCACCTCCTTTCTAGGGTTAGCAAAGTGATAGCTCATTCATAGGTGAGCTTTGCTCCTACCTATCTCTTGAGAGAGAGACCACTACTCCATTGGAGGCCAAGACCTCCATCTAGGAGAAGATCCCCTAGCGGATGCAAGACCTCCGTCTAGGAGAAGATCCCCTTGCGGATTCAAGACCCCTCTTTAGGGAAGATCCATCTAGGATATCATCAAGACCTCCTCTTGGAGATGAACCTTACCTTGTATCTTTCCCTTTGTTGTTCATGTACCTTGTGACCTGGTGTGTTTGATTGTCTAGTGGATGTGTGATTGGACTTGTTCTTGAGTGTTTCACCTTGTGATTTCTCTCCGTTCTTCCCCGTGTTCATCGTGTTCTTCGAGGGATCCCACTCCAAACGTGAAAGATCGACGAATTAGGGTTCCACCCTACATCATTATGGTATCATGAGCCACGTTGATGCGGAGCATCCTTCCATCATCCCCATGGACTCTACATCAACACCTACAACACCACAAGGACCGATGACTCGAGCACGTGCAAGAGCTCTTGAGACCGAGGTGACATCACTCCTCTCACAACTCTCCTTCGATTCACATGAGACATGGTTACTACCTCAAACGGAAACTCTATGCATACTCAGGCACCAAGGAGTCGACCACGAAGAGGCTAAGAAGCAAGGAGAATCGGAAACGGAAGACATACGTGAAGACGGAGAGGAGAAAGCAACAAGAACCAGGGAGGCCGGACGATCCGGACAGAGGCCCGGACGATCCGGACAGAGCCCGGATGATCCGGACCCCGGTCCGGACGATCCGGCTAACTCCACCGAAGGCAACAGAACCTCGGCTGAAGCCGGATCATCCGACCAGCCCGGATCAACCGGACCCTGCCGGACGTCCGGACTCCCAACCGACATCCGCCCATCGCCGCCACTCAACCGACCCTCCGGCTCATCCGGACTCCACCCGGATCATCCGGACCGTCCGGATCATCCGGACCTCATCCGGATCATCCGCCAGCGCTGGCGCTGGCGTGTTGGGCTGAGCCCATGTACCCTTCACCCCAAACTCTATATATAGGACCCCTCTCCTCACTTTGAGACTTAGCATTGATTAGCTCATATTTGTGTGTGAGAGCCTTTGCTCATCCACGGTACTTCTCCTCGAGATCGGGACCTCCGCCTAGGAGAAGATCCATTCAGATTCAAGACCCTACCTAGGGAAGATCCCTCGTGGATGCAAGACCTCCTCCGGGAGAAGAACGGCTACCTTTCTATCTTTCCTTTGTTGATTTTGGACCATGTATAACTCGTGCTTCGATGATCTAGACCTTGTGTGATTGATCTCTTGTCGGTTGAGCGCCTCTCGCTTCTTCCCCGTGATTTCCTCTCGTTCTTCCGCTGCTTCTTCGTGTTTCCTCCGTAGGATCCCTCCAAACGTGAAAGATCGACGAATTAGGGTTCCAGCCTACATCATATGGTATCATGAGCCACGTTGATCACGTTTTTGGAGCCCCTACCTCGTGATTTCTAGCTTGATTTTGTTGTTTTCGTCCTAAAAACCCAAAAATCCCCACAAAAATACCCCCAAATTTTTTTGTAATTTGTTAGTTTTGATGATGTTTTGTTGTTTTTGATCCGTGGATTCGGTGTGTAACTCGTGGATCTTGTGTTTCCCCACCTCCTCCCCCTCGAAATCCACCCAAAATCCCCGAAATCGTCAAATTCCACCCCATTTTCGTGTTCTTCCCGAGCCAATCCCGTGCGTGGTTGACCTGCCCGGATCATCCGGACCAAGTCCCGGATTATCCGGACTCGCCCGGATCATCCGGCACCTGCCCCGGATCATCCGGCTTCCTCTGCCGAATCTGCAGATTCTGCAGCCCCATCCTCCACCACCACCACCCACACTATCATACATACTCCCCACCACATCCACCACCAGTTCCACTCGCCAAACCCCAAGACACAACCTCCGTACTACCATTCGAATTTGAGTTCGACAATTTGAGTGAGATTTCCGTGTCCTCTTGTGTTTCGGCTATTTAGGCGCGGTGTGACATCAACAACAAACGCTCACGTTGGTCGGCTACTCATCTTTGCTATGGACGGTAACATCGACGACATCTTTGTCATACCTTGCAATTGCATTGATAGCCATCATATACCATCTTTAGCGTATTGCCGGCCACCATCCGCACACATATACACCCTCCACATCCCATCCACCACCATTTCCACTTGCCAAACCCCAAGACTCAACCTCCGTACTACCATTCGATTTTGAGTTCGACAATTTGAGTGAGATTTCCGTGTCCTCTTGTGTTTCGGCTATTTAGGCGCGGTGTGACATCAACAACAAACGCTCATTTTGGTCGGCTACTCATCTTCGCTACGGACGGTAACATCGACGACATCTTTGTCATACCTTGCAATTGCATTGATAACCATCATATACCATCTTTTGCGTTGCTTACCCATCGAGACTAGCCATTGAGTATTGCCGGCAACGTGACTTGTGCACATTAGTTGCATACATCATATCATACATACAATCGAGGTGCATATCTCGGAATCAACTTGTGTGTCACAAAGTTGTCATTGCATACACAATTGCTATCTTAGTTCGTCAAGTTTGCATAAGAAAAGAGCTCAAAAGAGAAAGAGCCACTCAAGCTTTTAAGCAAAGAGGAAAGATAAGCAAAGAGCTTATAAGCAACAAGCATAGCATCATACAACATTAAGATTGTCATATAAGATCATCTTGGATCATTGCACCGAAATACCATACATATAGTATACTTGGGATAGAGATTGTTGCATTTTTGCCTAGTAGGTTGTGCACAAGCTCCGTATCCGCCTATTGTGCAATCGTGCTAGCGTCTCTCTAGTATTGTGCAACAAGAGCATTTTCGTGGATTCCACATTTTGGCTCACTTTTGGTTTGCACAATCCCATTTATCTATTTGCGTGTATGTTTCCGTGTACCACTACTTGCTTGGTCTACTTGTTGCATATGCGAATTTGCGAATCTTCTTCAACACTTTTGAGTCAAGCTAACAATCGCAATCAATTTTGTGCCACCATCCTAACCAAGCTCCACCAAAGGCTGTAGGTGTGAGAATCGACAAGGATCGGTACCAATAGTGCTATTTCATTGTCCGCATTTGAGTGAACTTGATTCATTTTCAACTTCGGTCAAAGGTACATTGGTATTCATTCTTCTCCTTCTACCACTCACAATTTGCTTGAAATGATGGATAGGCCAAGTTCTTCTACAAATCCACTCTTCATCGAGCAAGACGACGACATGTCATCATACGTCACCAAGAGCCACCTCTTTGGCGCGCAAAGAGCTCTCCATCAAGAGCAACAAGCATTGAGCGAGCGCATCGACAACCTATCCACCGACTTGCGACTCTCCGAGAAACGTACACGAGATTACTTCGACAACAAACTTGACGCGCACAAGAAAGAGAATGATGCAAGAATGGACGAGATTCGCGCTTTGTTGGTGAACCGCGATTTCTACCTCTTCACACTCAAGACGGAGCCACTCAAGTCGCCATCTCGATGACTCCTTCTCCGACACAAGTACACCGTCATCGAACATTCTCCGTCGAGCAGCAAGGCCAAGACCGCTATGCATCTCGCAACCCGCTACACGACAAGAATCTCCAAGAGCAAGTTGATGAAGAAGTTCCTCGTCCTCAATCTAGCAAAATGGCGCTTGCTCAAGCTCAAGAACGACAACGCCTTCGCTACCAACAAGAACAAGAACGAAGCGCCTACACTAAGAGCAACAAGACGCCGGGCTCAACGCCTACAACAACAACGAGAAGCACAAGCTCTTGAGGCGAACGCGCTTCAAGCATCAAGTCGAGCTCGCCAACCGCAATCGCGAAGGCGCAATCAAGGGAAGCCCTTCGAGAAGAAATACAAGAGAGGAACTACCATACACGCGTGCGCACCGTCAAGCCCCACAAGCTCCTCCACAAGCTCCTCAAGCTCATCCTCAACCTCAAGGTCAACAAGGGCAAGTTGATCATGGACTTCCTCCTCGCCAAGAGCAACATGAGGATGATTACCCTCCACATCAAGAACGTCATCATCAACATCGACCTCAACACAATGATGAACAACGCTATGGCAAGCTCAAGTTCACAATGCCCAAGTTCAATGGAACAAATGATCCCGAAGAATACCTCTCATGGGCATTGAAGGTCGACAAAATCTTTCGTTTGCACAACTATGATGAAGAAAAGAAGATCGCTATGGCATCACTTGAGTTCCAAGACTATGTGCCCATATGGTGGGAACAAATCCTTGAGCGCCGACAAGCAAGAGGTGAACCTCCAATCACCACTTGGGCTCAAATGAAGGATGTCATGCGAGCACGCTTTGTGCCCACCTACTACAACCGTGATCTCTTCAAGAAGCTACAACTTCTAAAGCAAGGAACAAAGAGTGTTGAAGAATACTACAAAGAAATGGAGATTGCCATGATTCGAGCCAATGTCAAGGAAGATGATGAGCAAACAATGGCACGATTCTTGAATGGACTCAACCATCCCATCAAGAAGATCGCCGACTTCCAACCCTACTCCAACCTCATTGAGCTCGTGCACCAAGCTACAAAGGCGGAACGACAAGTGCAAGATGACTTCAAGTACGCCAAGTACTCATCCAAGACATACGGCCTCTCCAACAACCAAGCTTCAACAACTACTCCAACTTCGACATCAACCAAGCCTTTTCCAAGCAACGACGACAACTCAAGTTACAAGAAAACTTCTACAAGTTCAAGTCGTCCTCCTCCTACTACAAGCAACTACAAGCCGAGTGCTTCATCATTTACTCCAACCGATGAGACCGTCAAGACAAGCTCCTTCAAGTGTTTTACTTGCGGCGGCCGAGGCCACAAGTCATATGAATGCACCAACAAGCGTACCATGATACTCAACGACGATGGCACCTACGACTCAATGAGTGAAGATGAAATGGACGCTATTGAGCAAGTGGCCATGCACCGGCAAGCATCAACGAGGATGAAGATGACCAAGTCTTTTGTGATGAAGATACAAGCCCCGCTCTTGTTGTCTCCAAAGTCTTGACACTTCAACATCACCAAGAAGAAGACCAACGATGCCATATCTTCCACACAAAGGCCGGCATCAATGGGAGATCTGTCAAGGTCATCATCGATGGAGGTAGTTGCCACAACTTGGCAAGCGAAGTACTATGCTCCAAGCTCCAATTGGTCAAGAAGAAGCATCCGCAACCATACAAGGTTCAATGGCTAAGTGACTCCGGCACTATACGAGTTGAGCATACGGTCCAAGTATCCTTCAAAATCGGTGCATATGAGGACACTTTGGAGTGTGATGTGGTCCCAATGACCGTTTGCCACCTCCTCCTTGGTCGGCCATGGCAATTCGACCGTGGTGTCTACCACAATGGGCGTACAAACCACTATAGCTTCAAGATGAAAGGCAAAGAATATGTTTTACGACCCATGTCTCCAAGTCAAGTGATTGCCGACAAACAAGCCACCAACCAAAGAGAGAAGAGTGAGAAAGTGAGCCACCAAAAAGTGAGTGAGAGCCACAAGCCAAATTTGAGCGCCTCTTCACCTAGAGAGAAAAACCTCATACTATTCGCCACCAAACATGAGATGAGAGAAGTGTGCGAGAACCCATCAAGTGTGATGCACTTTGTCCTTGTGTGCAAGGATGGATAACCAAAAACTAACACCACTCATGAGCTACCTTTGGTGTTTCAATCTCTTTTGCAGGAATTTCAAGATGTTTTCCCCGATGAGCTACCTCCGGGTCTACCTCCTCTTCGAGGCATTGAGCATCGAATCGACCTCATCCCCGGAGCGCCACTTCCAAACAAAGCTCCCTACCGTGTCAATCCCGAAGAAACCAAGGAGATTCAACGGCAAGTACAACAACTACTCGACAACGGTCATGTACGTGAAAGCTTAAGCCCTTGTGCCGTGCCGTTATACTTGTGCCTAAGCCCGATGGAAGTTTCCGCCAGTGCTCGATTGTAGACCCATAAATGCTATCACCGTGCGCTATAGGCATCCCATTCCTCGCTTAGATGATATGCTTGATGAACTTAGTGGAGCCAACTTTTCTCAAAATTGATCTTAAAAGTGGCTATTATCAAATCCGCATTCATGAGGGTGATGAATGGAAAACTGCTTTCAAAACAAAATTTGGCTTATATGAATGGTTGGTTATGCCCATGGGTTTGTCGGAAGCTCCTGGAACTTTTGTGCGCCTTATGCATCATGTACTTAGCCCATACATTGGAATATTTGTTGTGGTTTACTTGATGACATTCTTGTGTTTAGCAAAACCATGAAAGAGCATCTTGATCACGTTAAGCTTGTTTTGCAAACACTTCGAAAGGAAAGTCTTTATGCCAACTTGAAGAAATGCACTTTTGGAGTTGACAAAGTGGTTTTCTTGGGTTTCGTTGTCTCCTCCAAGGGTGTCCATGTTGATGAAACTAAGATCAAAGCAATTAAAACTTGGCCCCAACCCACCAATTTGCAACAAGTGCGAAGTTTCCTTGGTCTTGCAGGTTTTATAGCCGCTTTGTGAAAAACTTTAGCACTATTGCAGCCCTTTGCATGCTTTGAGTAAGAAGAATACTCCTTTTGTTTGGGGACCTTTGCAATCAAACGCTTTTGATGAGCTCAAGTCTTTGCTTACTCATGCTCCAATTCTTGCTTTGCCCAATTTTGACAAAACTTTTGAGGTCCATTGTGATGCAAGTGGTACCGAATTGGCGGAGTTTTAATGCAAGAAAACGAGTCATTGCTTATTTTAGTGAAAACTCTCCGGTGCTCAACTTAACTATCCTGTATGACAAAGAATTGTATGCTTTAGTGCGTGTGCTAAATGTTTGGGAACATTATCTTAGACCTCATGAGTTTGTCATCCATACCGATCATGAAACGCTTAAGTACTTAAAAGGTCAAACTAAATTGAACAAGCGTCATGCCAAATGGAGTGAATTTATTGAATCTTTTCCATATGTGATCAAGTACATTAAGGGCAAGGAAAATGTAGTTGCCGATGCACTTTCACGAATATGCACGCTTGTCACCCAACTTGAGTTGAATGGTATTGGCTTTGAGCACATAAAAGATTTGTATGCTAGTGATCCATCTTTTGCACCTCATTATGCTAAATGTTTGACGCATACATCTTGGGAACAATATTACCTCAAGGATGGTTATCTTATGAGAGCTAACAAACTTTGCATACCCGAGTCTTCTCTTCGTTTGCTACTTTTGCAAGAGGCTCATGGAGGTGGACTCATGGGACACTTTGGACGCGACAAGACTTTCGCCACGCTCTCCAAGAGCTACTTTTGGCCAAAGATGTTTCGAGACATTTCACGCTTCACCATCCGATGCTCCACATGCCGCAAAGCTAAGTCAAAAGCTCAATCTCATGGTCTTTACATACCTCTCCCAATTCCATATCAACCTTGGGAAGACATTAGCATGGACTTTGTACTTGGTTTGCCTAGAACTCAAAATGGAAAGGATTCCGTGTTTGTGGTTGTAGATCGATTTTCTAAGATGGCACACTTTATTCCTTGCAACAAGGTAGACGATGCTTCACATATTGCAAATCTCTTTTGTAGGGAAATCTTGTGCCTTCATGGAGTACCAAAGTCAATCGTCTCCGATCATGACGCCAAGTTCTTGAGTTACTTTTGAAGACTCTTTGCGCCAAGCTCGCATCAAGCTCATGTTCTCATCCGCATACCATCCTCAAACCGACGGCCAAACGGAGGTGACGAACCGACGCTCTCCACTCTACTTGCGTGTTGATCAAGAAGAACATCAAGGAGTGGGAGACATGTTTACCCATCGCCGAAAGTACGCCTACAACCGCAAGAAGACATTCAACGACCGGCAAGTCCCCCTTCGAGGTCGTCTACGGCTTCAACCCATTGTTCCCATTGGACATCCTACCTCTACCTCTACAAGAGCGCACCAACCTCGACGCAAGTGCCCGTGCAAGCTACATGAAGAAGATGCATGAAGATACAAGAAACACCATCGAGCGCCAAGTACAACGACTAGCGACCAAGCTCAACATCAACAAGCAACCCATGATCTTCAACATAGGCGATCTAGTGTGGCTACACCTTCGCAAGGAACACTTCCCCAACGAACGCAAGTCCAAACTTCTACCTCGAGCCGATGGACCCTTCAAGGTGCTAGCACGCTACAACAACAACGCCTACAAGCTCGACCTACCAAGCGACAAGTACAACGTGAGCGACACCTTCAACGTCAAAGACCTCTCGCCTTTCCATGGTGATGAAGAACTAGATCCGAGGTCGGATCCTTTCAAGGAGGGATATGATGCGAGCATCCTTCCATCATCCCCATGGACTCTACATCAACACCTACAACACCACAAGGACCGATGACTCGAGCACGTGCAAGAGCTCTTGAGACCGAGGTGACATCACTCCTCTCACAACTCTCCTTCGATTCACATGAGACATGGTTACTACCTCAAACGGAAACTCTATGCATACTCAGGCACCAAGGAGTCGACCACGAAGAGGCTAAGAAGCAAGGAGAATCGGAAACGGAAGACATACGTGAAGACGGAGAGGAGAAAGCAACAAGAACCAGGGAGGCCGGACGATCCGGACAGAGGCCCGGACGATCCGGACAGAGGCCCGGACGATCCGGACAGAGCCCGGATGATCCGGACCCCGGTCCGGACGATCCGGCTAACTCCACCGAAGGCAACAGAACCTCCGCGCTGAAGCCGGATCATCCGGACCAAGGCCCGGATCATCCGGACCCTTCCCGGACGTCCGGACCCCCAGCCGGACATCCGGACCGTCGCCGCCACCAGCCGACCCTCCGGCTCATCCGGACCGGTCCGGATCATCCAGACCCTCGTCCGGATCATCCGTGGCGCTTTGTCTTGCGTGTTGGGCTGAGCCCATGTACCCTTCGCCCCAAACTCTATATAGGACCCCTCTCCTCACTTTGAGACTTAGCATTGATTAGCTCATATTTGTGTGTGAGAGCCTTTGCTCATCCACCGGTACTTCTCCTCGGAGATCGGGACCTCCGCTCTAGGAGAAGATCCATTCGATTCAAGACCCCTACCTAGGGAAGATCCCCTCGTGGATGCAAGACCTCCTCCGGGAGAAGAACGGCTACCTTTGTATCTTTCCTTTGTTGATTTTGGACCATGTATCACTCGTGCTTCGATGATCTAGACCTTGTGTGATTGATCTCTTGTCGGTTGAGCGTCTCTCTCGTTCTTCCCCGTGATTTCCTCTCGTTCTTCCGCGCGTTCTTCGTGTTTCCTCCGTAGGATCCCCTCCAAACGTGAAAGATTGACGAATTAGGGTTCCACCCTACATCACACGTTGATCACGTTTTTGGAGCCCCTACCCCTCTTTTTCTAGCTTGATTTTGTTGGTTTCGTCCTAAATCCGAAAATCCCCACCAAAAATAGCCCCAAATTTTTTGTGATTTGTTGGTTTTGATGATGTTTTGTCGATTTTGATCCATGGATTTGCTTGGTTTCAAGTGGATCTAGCATCTCCCCAAGTTTCCCCACCTTCCATCCACGAAATCCCTCAAATTTTGCCCCGAAAATCATCCATTTCCGCCCAAAAATTCGTCCCCGAGAGGAAATCCCGAGCAGTTTGGCTTGCCCGGATCATCCGGACCTTCTCCCGGATCATCCGGACCAAGCCCGGATCAGCTGGACCCTCTCCCGGATGTCCGAATAAATCGTGCACCCGAAAAACAGAACCGGCGCTGACGAACCCGGATCATCCGGATGTCCTCCCGGATCATCCGGACATAGCCCGGATGAGCTGGACCTCCTCCCGGATGTCCGGTTACACTGAAAACTGACTTCGGCTGATTTGTGTTTTGTCCATAACTAATTCATCCGAACTCCGATTTTGACGTTCTTTAGCTCGTTTTGAAGCTATTGACATCCCCTATCCCACAAAAATACCACCAACACCATTTGACTCCATCATATTTTCTGAAATTTGGCAAGTTTGCCTAGGCCCTCCACCATATCATCCGCATTACCACCGCCGACTTCCGCAACCTAACCCATTTTGTTCCCCATTGCATATGTGGTTGTTTGAGTTGTGATTAGAGTCTCCTAAGGTGTTTCGGCTACTTAGGGACAATTACTTCTTCATCAACCACCACCACCATTTCCGCATAGACGTGTCCACCATACATTTCCACCCCCAACTTAACCCAATTTTCTTTGAGTTGTGATTTGTGTCTCCTAAGGTGTTTCGGCTACTTAGGGACGGCAACTTCAACTCCGACTCGTGTATAGCCCATCATTCCACTTCCGCATTGCCTAGTGCAACACCACCACCGCTTTCCGCTACCACCATTTGACATTTGTCATTTGAGATTTTGAGTTTGCGGTTTTCCGCTTCCTAAGGTGTTTGGCTACTTAGGAACGAGTCTCCATCCTCTTGGTATCTACACCAAGAACACCGCCACTCATCATCGCAGCGACGGTAACCTCGACGACACCTTTGTATATTCCCTTGCAATTGCATTGTTATCCCTAGCCCATTTTATGCCACTTACCTATCGAGACTAGCCATTTGAGTATTGCCGGCAACGTTACTTGTGCACATTAGTGGTCCATACCTTCCATAGCATACATACCATATCATATTGGTATCATATCATCCATTGTGCCTCAAGTTTGTTCCCACATATACACAATTGCTATCTTGGTTTGTGCATTGTACAAAAGTGGCCATAGAAAAAAAAAGCCTTTAAGCAAAAAGAGAGCAAAGATCTCGTGAGCAAGTGCCATAGCATCATACCCCATTGCGCATAAGATTGTCAAATCTACATCATATGATATCACGCTTGAGAGAAACACCGGGAACCATACATATATAGCATACTTGGGATAGAAAGAATATCCATTTTGCATCTATAGGTTGTGCACAAGTGTCGTATCCTCCTATTGAGCAATCGTGCTAGCGTCTCTCTTGAGTTGTGCAACACGAGCGTTTTGGTGGATTCCACATTTTGTGCTCATTCCTTGGTTGCACGACCCCATTTATCTATCCGTGTGTGTGTTTCCGTGTACCTTTCATTGCTATTGGTCCATTTGTTTCACTTGCGAATTTGTGAATCTTTTTCAACATTATTGACTCTTGCTAACATTTTGCATCAAATTTTTGTGCCACTATCCTCACCGAGCTCTACCATAAGCTTTACTTGATAGGTGTGAGTGAACAAGTCCGGTACCAATTCCACTATTCTTTCATCTCACATTGAGTGAAACGAGATACATCCTCAACATTGGGAAAAGGTAACTTGGTATTGTTTATCTCATTTCCTACTCACCTCTACTCGAGTCTTGTGATGGATAGGCAAGGCATTTCATCTTCGGTCTACAACAACAACGACGAGTTCGATGCCATGAACAACAACTCCGACGCCAAGATGCAAGCTAAAATGGAGGAGATCAAAGCCCTCATCAAGTCCTACAAGCGATCTTCCTCATCTTCGAGAAGACGCTCAAGAGCACATCCTTCCGAGCTACCATCTCTGGCAAGATCACATCGGCATCGACACCATCACCAACAAGAACGTGAAGGTCAAGAGCTTAACACCAACAACCGCTCAACGACTTCACCATCTCCCTTGGCATCTTCGCCAAGCGACTTCAAGGCATCTTCTCCTACGGACATATGGCATCTTCGCCAACAAGAACCTCAAGACTACACTCAAGAGAAGCTACCCAAGCTCAAGTCCGCGACTTCCACGAGCTACTACGACCTCGACACCGACCACGTGATTCCTTTCTATGGGACTCAAGAACCCGAGGAGTACCTCGAGTGGGAGCGTTTGATGGATGACTACCTCAAGCTACATCAAGTTCCTCCCGAAGATCAAGTGAAGTGCGCCACAAGAAACTTCCACGACTACGCATTGGCATGGTGGCTTCACACACCTTCGGAGTACTACGACATGAGTTGGCCCAAGACGAAGAAAGCTTTGCGGCGAGAGTTTGTGCCTCCAACCTACACGGAACAACTTCGACGCCAATTGGAGAACACCACCCAAGGATCCAAGTTCATCGACAAGTACTTCAAGGAGATGATGATTGCATTGCGACGAGCCGGCGTGGACGACCCCATTTCGATGAAGTTCCACTTCATGATGGGATTGCACAACGACATCTCCAAGACCATCGTCCTCAAGAACTACAAGTCCATCGACGACTACTACATTGGTGCTCTCAAGGCGGAACAAGAACTCATGAAGGCCAAGGCTTCTCCACCCCAAGCAAACTTCGCGGCGACCAAGCTCTACGACAAGCATGAGGCTAGTACCACCAAGATGTCCAAGCCCGACGAGCTCCAAGACGATGCTCCCAAGGACCAAGATTTGGAGGCTAGCGACAAAGTGGCGAGCAAGGATGATGCTTCCATCTTAGGAGGCGAGAGTGATGATGTGCCATCTTCGGCCTTCATCCACGGCGACCACGACGAGATGGTTGAGCATGGGACTTGCCCTTCGACCACGGCGATGTATGATGACTTGAGTGACTTTTGCCACCATATTGAGAGTGATAGTGACTTCACCACTAGCCCCATATATGATGAGTTGCCAAAGTTCCCATGTGAGGAGAGCCACAACCCCCACCACTTGAGTGAGATGAGTGACTCCACCATACGTGAGTTTGAGTGCACCTATTTTGAGGGAGTGAGTGAACCACCACATAGAGAGAGTGAGATAGTTGATAGGTCTCGTGAGGCCATTTGCATTTCTAACAACTTGACCTCTACATCTATTGTGTCTTCTCGTTTGGTGCTAGGTCCCATTGATGATGACGCCGATCCTCGATTTACTTCGCCCTCCCTTTGGACAAGACGATGGCCATGGTGGTATATGATGCACCCCCACATGGTTCCATCAAGATGAAGATGACCACCATTTGGTCTTTCCCACCTCACCTACACCACTTGAGTGGAATGGCAAAGGTAACATAGGTGAAGGTGATGCTCTAGTCCCACTAGTGGACATACGTGACATTGATTGCTTGCATGATGTTGATCCACCTATTGCCATGCTTCATTCTAGTATGATTTCCCCATGCGATGATTTGCCCATTTATGATGAGTATGATGATTCTCTTGTGGAGTCTATTAGTTGTGATGCCATGTTACATAGGATTTCTTGTGACAATTCTTTAGGTCACATCATGTTTGCTAATCCGCTTGACTTGTCATATGCTATGCATGAGATCAATCATATGTCTTATTTGCAATCTCTTTATAGTGACTATGCATATGCCATTAAAACAAACCCAATTTGCACATATGGCATAGATGACAAGCCAATGGTTATTGGCATTTGTTTCTCTTGTGATGATATTGATATGCTCCCTTTGCATCATTTATCTCATATGCCATGCCATGACCACCTAGCTTCGGATATGCATTGTTTTGGATGTTGTCCATTTTCTCCATATGATGTTTCCGATATTGCTCATGAGGAGGCCCCCATAGTTTCCTCATACATGTTAGGAGAATTTGATCCATCCCATTCATTGCATGATCACAATACTTGTGTGCACCATATGCTCCCCATGAATAAACAAAATTTTGATGTGCCATATACTTGTTTGCTCAATTTGTGTCCCCAACGTGTCATACATAATAACTATTCTTTCATGATGGATGACATGTTCTTATACCATGCATCAAATTTCTTTGAGCGATGCTTATCTTGTGCTAACTCACACGTGCACATACACATCATGATGGATGATGTGTACATTTACCACGCGCACAATTTCTTTGGTTTGTGTCTCTTTTGTGTAGGTACCCATGAATACTTGTCAACCTCGCAATCCCACGAGTTGACAAAACGAGCTCTTGGGAGCAATGACGATTTGGGATCCCGTGGACTATCCTTACCACCATTCCCTTCGCGCAACGACTACGCGCAACTCCTCTACATGGCTATCACACGGCTATGGGCCATTTACCACTTGTCAACTTATGCTCATTTTACCGTGTTCACTTTGCATGCTATGCTTGCTCCTATGCCTTTGCCATGCAATTGTGACCCTTGCTTGCATCTATGTTTCATCATTATGCTACTTCTATGGGTATTTGCATGCTTGGTAGAGATCCTTGTTGCTATTGCCATGTTTATCATGTGCCCCATGCTATTGTCCTCATATCTTGCTTGCATGCTTATGCTATGACATGTGAATTGTTCATGCCCACTATTTGCACCAATGACATGATTGCCATGATTTCCTCTAGTATGTTGCATCTTCGCACTACTAGCTTGCTTGATTTGATAGCTATGAATGCTCGATATGTTGCATCACCCATGTTCCACTTCTTGCTTTCTTGGGTTGATGACATATATACCTTGTGTGTTGCATCCAATTCTTGGAATACTTGCTACTATCATATGGTTGGTTGCACCAATATCATTTCTTCACATATGTCATGTCCCTTTGCTTGTCACATGCTTGACTTCATTGCCTCAAACATGATGAACAATTGCTCTCTCTATTGTGTTGAGTGCCACACTATATTCACTACACCCTATGCACATTATGCTTCAATTGTCTTGCACTTGACCCATGTGTTTAGACATCTTATCATCTTTGGTGTTGTGAATGATTCCTATGCCTACCATAGACCTTTCATTGAGCGCTGTGCCCATGTTTGCTATGAACTTGAGGTGGATGCTTATGCTCTTGTCACACATATTTGCATCTCTACCTCACATTTACATGCGTGGCCCCATGATATCTTTCCTTGTGCTCAATTTATGTGCTTACATGCCATGTCACAATTCTTTGTCAAACAATACGCTATGCTTGATGACAACACTTGTTTGGTGAGTCACCTCTTGAATGCTTGGTTTTGCACTAACGCTAACCACATTGGTTTTTCCAAGTGTTTGTTGTCCTTGATCATTTTGAAGGAATCCCAAGACGGTGTGACATTGGAGAGTGCCCATTGCGAGATTGAAGATGACGAGTACTTGGTGAACGTCCACTTCCTCACGGCGAAGCCATCTCTTTCCCATGGTGATTTGGTTTTCGATCCGAGGTCGGATCTTTCCCAAGGGGAGGGATGATGCGAGCATCCCACGACATCACCATGTCAAGAGTCCACTTGGCAAGTGACACGTCGACATCTACTTCACATACACAAAGGTGAATCATCTCCTTTACACATGCTCACTTGACACTCTCAAGGATGGTATACTACTTGACACTTCTCCCGTGTGCATGCATAGGTATTGTCGAACATCACGGATGTCGAGGAGGAGGCGAGCGCAAGTGCATGTCTACACCATCCGCGAGGGAAGCATGGAAGAGAAGACGAAGAAAGGAGAAGAAGACGGAGCAGCGGTCAAGATAGCCCGGACGTCCGGACCGCCGTCCGGATCATCCGGACCAGCCGGATCATCCGGGTCCACCTCCGGATCATCCGGACAAATCGTCCGACGACAACGAAGGTCCTCCTCTGGCCGGATCATCCGGTCACCTCCGGATCATCCGGACGACGGCCGGATCATCCGGACCATCCATCCGGATCATCCGGGCCTCGCCTGCCTGCGCGCAGAATCGCGCCCAAAGCCCATGTATCCCTTCCCCACTCACCCCTTCGTGGCTAAGACTATAAATAGACCCCCTCCACCTCCTTTCTAGGGTTAGCAAAGTGATAGCTCATTCTTAGGTGAGCTTTGCTCCTACCTATCTCTTGAGAGAGAGACCACTTGATGTAGGGTGGAACCCTAATTCGTCGATCTTTCACGTTTGGAGGGGATCCTACGGGGGAAACACGAAGAACACGCGGAAGCACGAGGGGAAACACGGGGAAAACGAGAGGAAATCACTCAACCAACAAGGAATCGATCACACAAGTGCTAGATCAACATACACACATGAGATCCACAAGATACATAGTCAACTAGGGTAAGGATACAAAGGAACCGTTCATCTCCAAGAGGAGGCCTTGATGTTCTTCCCTAGATAGGGGCCTTGAATCCACGAGGGGATCTTCCCTAGATAGGGGTCTTGAATCCGAATGGATCTTCTCCTAGACGGAGGTCCTGATCTCCGAGGAGAAGTACTGGTGGATGAGCAAAGGCTCTCACACACAAATATGAGCTAATCCAATGCTGACCCTCAAAGTGGGGAGGAGGAGGTCTATTTATAGTGCTAAGCCACGAAGGGGTAAGTGAGGGCGAGGTACACGGCCTCGGCCCAAGTCACAAGCCACAAAGTGGGTCCGGATGATCCGGATGGCGCCCGGATGATCCGGTGTCGGGGTCCGGATGATCCGGCGACCGTCCGGATGATCCGGCCGTCGAGGGGCTTCGTAGTCTTGGCGCCGATGCGGATGATCCGGGAGGGTCCGGATGATCCGGCCGACCCGGATGATCCGGCTGGGTGTCCGGATGATCCGGCAACTCCGCCTTGCTCCATTCTTCTTCTTCTTTCTCCTCTTCCATGCTTGGCCTTGGTCCTGGATTCTCCATGGTCATCTTAGTTGTACCCGAGTGTATGCAAGGTCCATGCATGAGGTAGTAGCCGTGTCTCATATGCGAAAGTGACGGTTCAAGAGGAGTGAATTCACCTTGTGTCCGATGGCGCATAGTCGAGGTCTCATCTTATGTATCCTCGGGCTTGGAGAGTAGTCGGTGTGTACATGGGGATGAACGTGGATGCTCCGCATCATATCCCCCTTGGGAAAGATCCGACCTCGGATCGTGATCCTCGCCACCATGGAAACGGTTGTCGAGACGGACTTGTAGTTGGACGAAGTTGAAGGCATGGTGCAATCCGTGTAGTCCAAGGTGTCGCGAGTGATAGACATGCAAAAGAGCAAACACGAGCAACACTCGAAATACAATGGTTAGCGCACACAAAGTGTCCATCATGTAAGAATGAGTCCGTGCGGCAAGATTGGTTGTGACAAAGCGCATGAAGCTTATCAAGATGATCTAGAATGAGATGCAAAGCATTCATGGGAGGAAATGCAATCATTGTGCACACAAATGTGTTGTAAATATGATCAATGCAACCACGGTGCAAAATGATGTCATAGTGAGACGGTTTATCAATAGCATGAATATGGCAATGGATGCTCCATATGTATATGTTATGATGCAATTGATGATGGACAATATGATCATGATGTATGAATATGCCTTCAAGGTAGATCACAACAAATTTGCTAAGGAAATGCGCAAGCTCATATATCATGGATGACATGGGAATACAAGATGCAATAAGGCAATCACAATGTGAGTCAATCCATGCATAGGGTGCAAACTTGTGGTGAGTATGATATGTCCATCGAGCATGACATGTGTGAGCACACTCAACAAATATGAATGTGTTGGTGTACCAAAGCTGGATGTCGAGGCATGAGTGGAGTGCCGAAGTTGCATTCAATAAGTGCAAGCGCTCCTCAATGTGAAGGTCCATGTAGCCAATCTCCAATGTCGCTCTTCCGTTCACGAGATGTATCATGGAGACAACAAGAAGGAAACAACAATGAAAGAGTGACCCATCCAATATGCATATTTGAGGATTGCTCAAAGAGAAGGAGTTCACCTTTATGAGAATGTCGAAAATGTTGGTGTCGCACATCATGTATGCCTTGACATAACCAATATGTCGCATAACGGCATCGCCTTGTGAAACCTCCAAAATGAAAGGACATGACAAACACTCGGAAAAAAAAATGAGGTTAGCGGAAATGCAAAACCTATCATTCGTGTGGTAAGATACCGAACAAGTGTATGCATCATGCTCATCATAAGAAAGTACAAGGGAGCGTGTCATAGTATGGAGGCATATGATGCAAGAACATCCAAATACAAGAGGCTCAATCAAACAAGCATGCATCACAAGTATAGTGTCCAAGTCTCCGAGATCAATAAGCATAGCAAGTTGGCACTCAATACAAGGTGATATGAGAGATGCAACTAATGGAGACAAGAGACAATGATCATGACAAATCAAGTGAGAGGCATGAGCATATATGTCATCAACCCAAGAAAGCAAGTAATAGTGGAACATGGGTGATGCAACATAGCAAGCAATTATAGTGATCGAGTTAAGTAAGCTAGTAGTGCGAAGATGCAACATAGTAGGAGGAATCATGGCAAGCATGTCATGTGTGCAAATAGTGGGCATGAATAATTCACATGACATATCACAAGCATGAAAGCAAGATGTGAGAAAAATAGCGTCAATAGCATGAGGCACATGATAAACATGGCAATAGCAACAAGGATCTCCACCAAGCATGCAAATACACATAGAAGTAGCATAATTGTGAATCATGGGTAAATGCAAGCAAGGGTCACAATTGCATGGCAAAGGCATAGAAGCAAGCATAGTATGCAAAGTGAACACGGTAATATGAGCATAATGTGAGAAGTGGTAAATTGCCCATAGCCGTGTGAGAGCCAAGTAGAGGAGTTGCGCGTAGTCCTTGCGCGAAGGGAATGGTGGTAAGGATAGTCCACGGATTCCAATTCATCATTGCTCTCAAGAGCTCGTTTAAATCAACTCTTGGGATTGAGAGGTCGATTTAGTATACATGAGTACCTACACAAAACAATGGCAGAGGGAAAATTGTGTGTGCGTGGTAGATGTACACATCATCCATCATGATGCATACGTGCGTGTGTTTGTTAGCACCAAATATCCAACGCTCAAATAAATGAGATACGTGATATAGAAACATGTCATCCATCATGATAGGTTTGTTATGATGTGTGTCATAATGGAGACTCAACGGATGTAATGCATGATGAGAAATATCGAGAGCATTGTTATTCATGGAATGCATATGGTGCAAGCAATTATGTGAATCATGCAAAGTATGGAATGCATCAAAGTCTCCTAATATGTATGAGGAAACTATGGGGGTCTCCTCATGAGCAAGAGTAGTAACATGTGGAGAATATTGACAACATCCAAAACAATGAATATTTGGAACATTGTGATCATGGCATGACATATTGGATGAATTGCGCAAATCATGTAAAGGAAGCATGGCAATATCATCACATGAAAAACAAAAGCCAATGACCATCATCTCGTCATCTATGCCATAAGTGCAAATGGGATTGATTTTAATGGGGCATGCATAGTTACTATGTTGAGATTGAAATGAGGTAATATGGGAGATCTCACTCATAGCATATGACAAGTTCAATGGATTGTCAAACATGAAGTGACCAATAGAATTTTCACATGATATCCTATGAAGCATAGCATCACAACTAGGCAACTCAACATGCTCATCATCATATTCATCATAAATAGGTAAGTCAAGGCGTGGAGAAGTCTCACTAGCATGAAGCATGGTAATAGGTTGGTCATCATCATGGGAGCAATCATCGTCAAGAGAGTCCACTAGTGGGACAAGACAAGCACCATCACCTATGTTACCTTTGGAGCATCGCTCATGTGTTGTAGGTGAGGTGTTGAAGATCGTCTCGTTGTCATCTTCATCTTGATGGAACCATGTGGGGGGTGCATCATCGTCCATCATGGCCATCGTCGTATCCATAGGAGGTATGGACTCATCAATGGTAGGCGTGTCATCATGTAGGAGACCTAGCACCATAGAAGAAAACACACTAGGAGTAGAGGTTAAGTCGTTAGAAATCATGGTGGCCTCACATGCCGTGTCAACTACCTCACTCACTAAGTGTAGTGGCTCACTCACTCCCTCAAAGATGCTCTCACCATATGGTTGGTGGGGTCACTCAAGTGGCGCCAACCTCATATAGGATGTGTGGAATGCTCTCATGTGTGGGGCTAGTGGTGGTCACACTCATCCTCTCAAAGGAAATGCTCTCAATGTCACATATGGTGGAGTCACTCATGTCTCTCATGTGGTGGTGGCTCTCCTCACATGGCACTTGGGGCATCTCGACATATGTGGGTGTCGGAGGGATGTAGGTGCAAATGTCTCCATGCTCAACTCCTATCGCCGTGGTCGAAGGGGATGGCCCTTGCTCGACCTTCTTGTCACCGTCTTGGTGTAGGAGGCCCATATGATGTGGCACCTCATAGCTCGCCTCCATGACCGAAGGGAGTTTCCCATGCTCGCCATCTTCCTTGAGGGGCTTCCAAGATGGAAGTGTCACCCTCTCTCGTAGGTAGTCGCCTTGGACTTGATGAAGTCGATGTAGGCGCATTAAGTGGGAAGTAGGCGAAGATGCCGTACATCCAAAGGCGAAGATGCCTTGATAGCACTTGGCGAAGATGCCAAAGTGGTTGGTGTAGCCGTAGCGCCGTCTTGGTGGTGGTCGTCTCGCGGTCTTCTTTTGTGCTCTTGAAGCTTGGACTTGGCGTGAAGTAGGGCTTGTTGGGACTTGTGCATTTGCGCTTGTGGAGCATCTTCATGACGATGATGTCGTTGTTGTGCTTGAGCTCGTCGTAGATGTCGTTCGTCGTTGTCGTGCACATGATGCTTGGGGGTGACTTGCTCTTCATGGCGGTGATGATCATGAATGTGATGTTGATCGCCATGTAGATGTGGACGAGGACGATTTGCACTTGCATCTTTTTCGTGCTCCGAAGACTTGTGGCTTGATCGTCGTCGTCTTGAGGATGATGAAGGGGAAGAAGACTTGATCAAGGCTCTAATCTCCTCCATCCTTGCATCTTGCTCCTCTTTATGTGCGGCAAGCTTCTTGTCGATGTAGTCCCTTTTCCTTGCTTCGGAGTGACGAATGTCGATGGAGATATTCTCGATGCGCTCTCGCAATCTTGATTGTGCGCCTTGTATTTGTCGTTGTAGATCGAAGATAGACGCTTTGGAGATGTAGTTGTTCACGCCGTCGTTGTTGTCGAGATCGGAGAGGGAATGCCTTGCCTATCCATCACAAGACTCGAGCAAATATGAGTGGGAGAAAGAGAAGAACGTATACCAATGTACCTTTGACCAAAGTTGAAGATGAATCAAGTTCACTCAAATGTGGACAATGAAATAGCACTATTGGTACCAATCCATGTCAGTTCTCACACCTACACAAGTAAAGCTTATAGTGGAGCTCGGTGAGGATAGTGGCACAAAAATTTAATGCAAAATGTTAGCAAGAGTCAATAATGTTGAAAGAGATTCACAAATTCGCAAGCGAAACAAGTAGACCAATAGCAATGAAAGGTACACGGAAACACACACACGGATAGATAAATGGGGTCGTGCAACCAAGGAATGAGCTCAAAATGTGGAATCCACCAAAACGCTCGTGTTGCACAACTCGAGAGAGACGCTAGCACGATTGCTCAATAGGCGGATACGACACTTGTGCACAACCTATAAGATGCAAAATGGGTATTCTTTCTATCCCAAGTATGCTATGTATGTATGGTTCCCGGTGTTTCTCTCAAGCATGAGATCATATGATGTAGATTTGACAATCTTATGTGCAATGGGTATGATGCTATGGCACTTGCTCACGAGCTCTTTGCTCTCTTTTTGCTTAAAAGCTTTTTTTTTCTATGGCCACTTTTGTACAATGCACAAACCAAGATAGCTATTGTGTATATGCGGGAACAAACTTGAGGCACAATGGATGATATGATACCAATATGATATGGTATGTATGCTATGGAAGGTGTAGACCACTAATGTGCACAAGTAACGTTGCCGGCAATACTCAAATGGCTAGTCTCGATAGGCAAGTAACGCAAAATGGGCTAGGGGTTAACAATGCAATTGCAAGGGAATATACAATGGTGTCGTCGAGGTTACCGTCCTTTGCGATGATGAGTAGCGGTGTTCTTGGTGTAGATACCAAGATGATGGAGACTCGTCCCTAAGTAGCCGAAACACCTTAGGAAACGGAAAAACCGCAAACTCAAAATCTCAAATGACAAATGTCAAAATGGTGGTAGCGGAAAGCGGTGGTGGTTTGCACTTGGCAATGCGGAAGTGGAATGATGGGCTATACACAAGTCGGAGTTGAAGTTGCCGTCCCTAAGTAGCCGAAACACCTTAGGAGACACAAGCCACAACTCAAACAAGCTCAAACAAAATTGGGTTAAGTTGGGGGTGGAATTGTATGGTGGGCACGGTTATGTGGAAATGGTGGTGGTGGTTGATGAAGAAGCAATTGTCCCTAAGTAGCCTAAACACCTTAGGAGACTCAAATCACAACTCAAACAACCACTAATGCTATGGGGAACAAAATGGGCTGGTTGCGGAAGTCGGTGGTGGTAATGCGGATTATGTGGTGGAGGGACTAGGCAAACTTGCCAAATTTCAGAAAATATGGAGTCAAATGATGTTGGTGGTATTTTTGTTGGAAGGGGGATGTCAATAGCTTCAAAACGAGCTAAAGAACGTCAAAATCGGAGTTCGGATGAATTAGTTATGGACAAAACAAAAATCTGCCGAAGTCGGTTTGAGGTAAACCGGATGATCCGGAGGAGGTCCAGCTCATCCGGGCTATGTCCGGATGATCCGGGAGGAAATCCGGATGATCCGGGTTCGCGGCGTCGGTTCTGCTTTTCGCGCTGATTTATCCGGACGTCCGGGCGCCCAATGATCCGGCTTGGTCCGGATGATCCGCCAAGTCAACCCGCCGGGATTTGCTCTCGGGACGAATTTTTGGGCGGAAATGGATGATTTTCGGGCAAAATTTGAGGATTTCGTGGATGGAAGGTGGGAAACTTGGGGAAAAGCTAGATCCACTTGAAACCAAGCAAATCCATGGATCAAAATCAACAAAACATCATCAAAACCAACAAATCACAAAAAATTTTGGGGCTATTTTTGGTGGGGATTTTCGGATTTAGGACGAAAACAACAAAATCTAGCTAGAAAACACCGGTAGGGGCTCCAAAACGTGATCAACGTGGCTCATGATACCATATGATGTAGGTGGAACCCTAATTCATCGATCTTTCACGTTGGAGGATCCTCGGGGAAACACGAAGAACACGCGAAGCACGAGGGAAACACGGGAAAACGAGAGAAATCACTCAACCAACAAGGAATCGATCACACAAGTGCTAGATCAACATACACACATGAGATCCACAAGATACATAGTCAACTAGGGTAAGGATACAAAGGAACCGTTCATCTCCAAGAGGAGGCCTTGATGTTCTTCCCTAGATAGGGGCCTTGAATCCACGAGGGGATCTTCCCTAGATAGGGGTCTTGAATCCGAATGGATCTTCTCCTAGACGGAGGTCCTGATCTCCGAGGAGAAGTACCGGTGGATGAGCAAAGGCTCTCACACACAAATATGAGCTAATCCAATGCTGACCCTCAAAGTGGGGAGGAGGAGGTCTATTTATAGTGCTAAGCCACGAAGGGGTAAGTGAGGGGCGAAGGGGTACACGGGCCTCGGCCCAAGTCGCGCCACAAAGGGGTCCGGATGATCCGGATGGCGGCCGGATGATCCGGTGTCGGGGTCCGGATGATCTGGCGACCGTCCGGATGATCCGGCTTCGTCGAGGGCTTCAGTAGTCTTGGCGCCGATGCGGATGATCCGGGAGGGTCCGGATGATCCGGCTGGACCCGGATGATCCGGCTGGTGTCCGGATGATCCGGCAACTCGCCTTGCTCCATTCTTCTTCTTCCTTCTCCTCTTCCATGCTTGGCCTTGGTCCTTGGATTCTCCATGGTCATCTTGGTTGTACCTGAGTGTATGCAAGGTCCATGCATGAGGTAGTAGCCGTGTCTCATATGCAGAAAGTGACGGTTCGAAGAGGAGTGAATTCACCTTGTGTCCGATGGCGCATAGTCGAGGTCTCATCTTATGTATCCTTGGGGCTTGGAGAGTAGTCGGAGTGTACATAGGGATGAACGTGGGATTCTCCGCATCACCACTACTCTATTGGAGGCCAAGACCTCCATCTAGGAGAAGATCCCCTAGCGGATGCAAGACCTCCGTCTAGGAGAAGATCCCCTTGCGGATTCAAGACCCCTCTTTAGGGAAGATCCATCTAGGATATCATCAAGACCTCCTCTTGGAGATGAACCTTACCTTGTATCTTTCCCTTTGTTGTTCATGTACCTTGTGACCTTGTGTGTTTGATTGTCTAGTGGATGTGTGATTGGACTTGTTCTTGAGTGTTTCCCCTTGTGATTTCTCTCCGTTCTTCCCCGTGTTCATCGTATTCTTCGAGGGATCCCACTCCAAACGTGAAAGATCGACGAATTAGGGTTCCACCCTACATCACTTCAAAGTCCTGAAATCATCACTTGTAACTCCGTTCTTGATCCCCTTGCGCATGCCATCAACTCCATGTGTGTTCTTGCTCCAATGTTCATCCTTCTCCAAGCTAGGCCCTTCATTTGTAAGCAAAACAAATGTATCCAATTTAGCCAGCATCATATTCTCATGAACATTAGAATCATTACCAAGAAACGAAAGTACCTGGTAATTTAATTGGCGTGCGCGAGCTCTAGTAATTGGTCCCGTATATGTAACAGTAGGGGCTGTGGGTGTAACAATGGTATTGATGTCCTCATCACCGTTTTGGCTCCGTGAGTACTCAAATTGAAGCTAGCGACGAGCCGCATGTAAATAGTTGCAGAAGCTAGTTCAATATTTGACACCTCAAAATCGGCTTTTAAATAGGTCTTTTTGCCCTCCGAAGTTCGTGAACACAGCTTGTTCCAATTTTTCAGGCCAGTTTTAGAATTCTTTGACTCCTCATATCAACTCGGAATTGAGTGATTCTTTTTGCATTGGAAAGCTTGAGTTAGTAGCATTCTTTGAAAATTTATTAGAAAATTGGCTCAAACTTTTCAAGAGGATAGTTGGAGAGAGTTGTTGTATATCCTGCTTGGCGCTTGTTTTTCATCATTATCTTTACTGCCGCCAGGATCTTCACTTATATCTTGTTGTCCGAGCTACTTAATATCCTTCATCGATGCTAGTTGTGCTACGCCGTGACCTCATTAGTGTTCTAGGCTCGCGTCTCTAGTCCGGTCTAGCCTTTGACCAAAGACAAGACTGTCGTTGAGCGTTTATTCAACATTGCATCTTTGAATTGATTATTGCTAAATATTTTGCTACCATATATAGCCAACCCAGCTCCACATATTTCTACACCGTGTATACATATGTTCCCCTGTCACCACCTGCCGCATGGTAAGAACTTGTAAGATATTGATATTTGCTTTACTGTGAGCACTTTACAGCCACATCCTAGTATTTCATAGGAACATTATTCTCAAATTTTGTTTCTTGTTTCTACTAATCATGATAGGTTTTGGAGATAGAAGTTCTTGGACGACGAACACATCTTCACCATCACGAGAGTTGGGACAACACACACAAGCACATGGCCAGGTTAGCTCTTTACCGTCATTTGAGGGTAGATTTAATCCTGCTATTTATCTAGCTTGGGAGCTTGAAGTAGAACAAGTTTTTAATCACCATTTTTTTCTGAACTTGAGCGAGTACGAGCTGCCACTAGAGCATTTACTGGTTTTGCTTCTGTTTGGTGGAGTGTGCATTGTAAGAAAAACATTGATAACCAACCCACAACTTGGAAAGATTTGAAAGATGTAATGAGAAAACAGTTTTTCCCTCCTTACTATCATCGTGAATTGCTTCGCAAATTTGAACAATTTAAACAAGGCAATAACACTGTTCATGCTTACTACCAAGAGTTCAAATCTTATATGCATCATTGTGGCATAGAAGAATCTGAGGATGATACAATGAATAGATTTTTTGATGGTTTGAACCATGATATTCAGGCAAGATTTCAGTATATTCCTCGTTGCATTACTGGTATGTATGTTCGTGCTTGTACCTTTGAGAGACAGTTACAGGAGGATGCATTGGGTGACTACAACAACTACTATTCCAGTTCATGCTCACCACCGCCAGTTGGTTCCTCCACCGTTGCACCTACTAGAGTAGGCCCACCTCAGATTGTGAGCACGACATCATCTCAAGAGTATGGTGCATTGTCTACGTCTGTACCTACATCAGCTACGCCTTTGCGACAAGGTAACAATAAAGGTATTGATGATATAACTTCACATGAGAATGATGCATCCCTAGTTAACTTGAATGCATCATGTGTTGAGTTACCCGTGATTTGAGCACATCACCTATTTTAGAGAATCTTGATACTGTCATGAATGCGCTATGTGATCAAACAACTGAAATACCAACAATTTTGAGTGCACCCATTGAATTAACTGTTGATGCAAAAGAATCAATGTTTAATCATTTTGATATGACCTCTAATCCTGGTGATGATTCTGCGTTGAATGATTTATTGCATGTTTGCTTATTTAAGCATATTGTAGCATGTAAATTTGATGCAAGTAAGGTTTATTCACCAATGTTGGAATGGTTTAATGATGAACATTGTCAATCTTTTGAAATAAATAAGAGCTTCACTTATATGTGCAAACTGAGTTGCAATATTTTCATGCCTTCTAGTTCTTGTGCTAATTTGTTGGCTTTAGATTTTATGAACTATGCAAGTTACTCATCTATTCATGTGTCATATAGGCAAAAATCGAGGGAAGTAAAAAATGGATGACCTATACATATACAACATGTACACCTTGTCTCTTTTGTTAGCCACATTTCAGATTAAGCAACGCCGAGGACGGCTTTGTTTTCAAGAAGGGGAGGATGATGAGGACATGACTACCTTGAATAAGACCAAAAATATTGCATACATGCATATTTGTCAGGTGATTTCTAGTGCAAAGTATTCAATAATATATTTATGTTATCCAGAATAAAAATACTTCACATACTTTTGTGTTTTGTCTAATTGCAGGTGTATGGGTCATTTGTACAATCCACATACGAAGATAAGGGACAAGGAGAAGTTTAGGTGCTGTTCAAAAAGTATTCTCACGTCACATTTGGGCCAAGAGAAGATAGAGTCCAAGTCTCTCACGTTCTGGATTCAGATTCGGACTACACAGACATACCTGACTCAAAACGCCAACAACTTTTTCATATGGACTCCGAATTGGGTGATTCTTTTTTTGTTGGAAAGTAGATTTCATGCTCTTTCCAGAACAATTGGAATCACCTTAAAATCCGTCCGGGGCGTTTATTTATGGACGAAACAATCTGATGCTGCAGCAGAATCCGAGTCAAACTACATGTCCAAAGGTGTTACGTCACCTCCACTTGGGCCCATGAGCCTTGTACGACCTAGGGTTGGTTTTAGGCTGCCTTGGGACATTCTCCCACCTCCTTGGCCGTCACCCCTTGCTCCTATATAAGTAGATCCATCTAGTAGCTTTTTTTGGGGATTTGTTTAGTTAAAAGTTAGCCATTGCAACTTCGTGTACTTCGTTTGTGTCAAACAACCAGACCAAGACCGCTTACAGATCCCCACCTTTATCAGTACTTCATATATATTCGCAATATTCAGATTGCTTTATCATATTCTTGCTTGTTCTTCGATTGCTTACAGGAAGAGACCTTCGTGGTCAGGTTGATCGTGCTTCGGTGTGGTCAATAGCCTCTCGGAGTTGGTTTAGCGATTGCTAAGGCGCAACGTCGTGCACGTTTGTAGTCGGATCGTCAAAGTTATCTTCACCAAATCGATAGTTATCATCTCATCGAAAGATCGGGACACCCCCGCCTCTATCAACTTGCGCCAGGAGGCCTGGAGTGCCCTCAAATACGGCCTTAAGTAGGACTTTTTGGCCCCGAAAGTCAAAGAACATCATTCGTCGCTGTTTTTCAGACAAGTTTCTGAACCCATTGGCACTTCCTTTTGAAGGAAATTCGAGAGATTATGTTGCTTATAGACATTAGCCCCCCTGGTAGGGACAAACTTACCTTTCTGCAGATGCCCTATGATCGGGGCAATCTCATTTGGCCGTAAATTGAAGAAAATCCAGCGGCTATATGCCTTATTCTCCTTGTTTTCGCCGGATGGCATGCCGTAACTCACGCGCGTGAAAGCCAAGAACAATAGGGCATTCCTGGCATTGGTCAATATATATGTGGAAACGATATCTCTTCTATAGACAACAAGAAATTTTGGGGCAATCAGGCAAAAAGCGCACGAGAAAATGAAGTACTTTCAAGTACTGCGATAGAATGGAGAGATGTTCACTAAAACGGTCATATTTTGTGATTCGGAGTCCGTGTCGGACACACAAGTACTCAAACAGCTCGCGGCGAGCGCGTGAATCCAGAAAATACTCCCCGCTTGCGCCATGAGGCCCAGAGTGCCCTCAAATACGGCTTTAACCAGGACTTTTTGGCCCTGAAAGTCAAAGAACATCGTTCGTCGTTGTTTTTCAAACAAGTTTCTAAACCCATTGGCACTTCCACTTGAAGGAAATTCGAGAGATTATGTTGCTTATAGACATTAGCCCCCCTGGTAGGGACAAACGTACCTTTCAGCATATGCTCTATGATTCGGGCAATCTCATTTGGCCGTAAATTGAAGAAAATCCAGCGGCTATATGCCTTATTCTCCTTGTTTTCGCCGGAGGGCATGCTGTAACTCACGTGCGTGAAAGCCAAGAACAAATGGGCATTCCTGGCATCGGTCAATATATATGTGGAAACGATATCTCCTCTATAGAGGACAAGAAATTTTGGGGCAATCAGGCAAAAAGCGCACGAGAAAATGAAGTACTTTCAAGGACTGCCATAGAATGGACAGATGTTCACTAAAATGGTCATAATTTTTTCATTCGGAGTCCGTGTCGGACCCACATGTACTCAAACAGCTCGCGGCGAGCGCACGAATCCAGAAAATACTCCCCGCTTGTGCCAGGAGGCCCGAAGTGCCCTCAAATACGGCCTTAAGCAGGACTTTTTGGCCCTGAAAGTCAAAGAACATCATTCGTTGTTGTTTTTTAGACAAGTTTCTGAACCCATTGGCACTTCCTTTTTGAAGGAAATTTGAGAGATAATGTTGCTTATAGACATTAGCCCCCTTGGTAGTGATAGAGGCGGACGTGTCCCGTCTTTCGATGAGATGGTGGATTTCGCTTTGGTGGAAGTCGACTTTGACGATCCGACTACGAGCGTGCGAGGACGTCGCGCCTTAGCAATAGCTAAACCAACTCCGAGAGGTTATTGACCACGCCGGAGCACGATCAACCTGACCACGAGGGTCTGTTTCCTGCGAGCAAACGAAGAACAAGCAAGAAACTGAGATTGCAATCTGGATATTGCGAATATAAGATGAAAGCTTTATTGATCAAGGTGGGGTTCTGAGACGTCTTTGTCTGGTCGTTGAACACAATCGATGTACGTGAAGTTGCAGCTATGGCGAACTTTAATCTAAACAAAACCCAAAGTCTAAACGGTGCCCTAAGGGCTGTATATATGGAGGAAGAGGGGGTGATTTTCGTGGCCCTTGGTGGAGGGGTCCGAAACTAACCCTATTTCTTGTTTCCCCACACATACGGACTCTAAAAACAGCCTATACTTATGTATTTCGAAATTACATGGGTCTGGCCCAATAATAAGGTGACGCAGCACCTAGAATAGCCTCTGGATGAAATTTATGAAGTGGCATCTTGTATATTTCGTCCAAGGCTTCATGCACTCATTATGGTGGCTTCAAAGTCCTGAAATCATCACTTGTAACTCCGTTCTTGTCCCCTTACGCCGCCATCATCTCCATGCTTGTTCTTGCTCCAATGTTCATCCTTCTCCAAGCTAGGCCCTTCATTTGTAAGCAAAACAAATGTATCCAATTTAGGCAACATCATATTCTCATGAACATTAGAATCATTACCAAGAAACGAAAGTACCGGTAATTTAGTTGGCGTCTTGTGAGCTCTAGTAATTGGTCCAAGATGTATAGCAGCAGGGGCTGTGGGTGTAACAATGGTATTGATGTCCTCATCATCCTCCCTTCTTGAAATGAAGTCGCCCTCGACGGAAGTTCATCTTCCTCACCCAAATATGGCTTCAAATCTGCAATGTTAAAAGTGGGACTAACCCCAAAATCTGCAGCAGCTCAAGTTTATATGCATTATCATTTACTTTCTCCAACACCTTAAAGGGACCAGCAGACGTGGCATTAGCTTTGATTTGCGCAAATCAAGAAATCTATCCTTACGCAAATGTAACCAAACAAGATCTCCAGTGCAAACACAACATGTTTTCTACCCTTATCTCCAAAAGTTTATATTTAGAATTCATACGCTCAATGTTTTCCTTTGTTAACTCATGCATTTTTAAAATCAATTCAGCACGTTCTTTAGCATCAAAATTAACCTTCTCCAAGATGGAAGAGGCAACAAATCAATAGGTGCACGAGGTAGGAAACCATACACAACTTCAAAAGGGCACATCTTAGTAGTAGAATGCAATGAACGATTATAGGCAAATTCAATATGAGGCAAGCATTCCTCCCACATTTTCTTATTATTCTTTAGAACAGCCCTAAGCATAGTAGACAATGTTCTATTGACTACTTCAGTTTGTCCATCGGTTTGGGGGTGACAAGTAGTACTAGAAAGCGCTTTAGTCCCCAACTTAGCCCATAAACATCTCCAAAAGTGGCTAAGAAATTTAGTATCACGATCTGAAACAATAGTATTTGGCACACCATGCAAGCGAATAATTTCACGAAGAACAAATCAGCAACATTAACAAAGATCATTGCTTTTATGACATGGTATAAAGTGTGCCATTTTCGAGAATCTATCCACGACAACAAATATGCCATCCTCCCTTTGTTCTAGGTAAACCTAAAACAAAGTCCATAGATATGTCCTCCCAAGGAACACTAGGTACAGTAAAAGGCATATATAAACCATGAGGATTGAGTCGTGACTTAGCTTTTTGACATGTAGTGCAGCGAGCAATAAAACGCTCAACATCCCGTCTCATCTTTGGCCAAAAGAAATGTGTAGCAAGTACGTCCTCCGTCTTCTTCACGCCAAAATGTCCCATTAGTCCTCCTCCATGCGCCTCCTGCAACAACAAAAGACGAACGGAGCTAGCTGGAATGCATAGCTTGTTAGCATGGAACACAAATCCATCATTAACGACAAACTTGTTCCATGTTCTTCCTTCATTACAATTCTGCAATACATCTTTAAAATCAGCATCATGCACATATTGATCTTTGATGGTCTCCAAACCAAATATTTTGAAGTCAAGTTGTGAAAGCATAGTATAGCGACGAGACAATGCATCAAGAATAACATTTTCTTTACCCTTCTTGTGTTTAATGACATAAGGGAAAGTCTCAATGAATTCAACCCATTTAGCATGTCTACGATTCAGTTTAGCTTGACTTTTAATATGTTTCAAAGATTCATGATCGAATGTATAACAAATTCTTTGGGCCATAAATAATGTTGCCATGTTTCTAAAGTCCTAACAAGAGCATATAATTCTTTATCATAAGTAGAATAATTCAGACTAGGCCCACTCAATTTTTCGTAAAAGTATGCAACAGGTTTGCCATCTTGTAATAACACACCTCCTAATCCAATTCCACTAGCATCACATTCAAGCTCAAAAGTCTTATTAAAATCAGGAAGTTGGAGTAAAGGAGCATGTGTCAACTTATCTTTCAACACCGTGAAGGCTTCTTCCTATGCGGTACCCCAAACAAAAGGCACATCCTTCTTTGTAAGCTCATTGAGAGGTGCAGCAATGGTGCTGAAATCTCTCACAAAACGCCTATAGAATCCAGCGAGGCCAAGAAAACTCCTCACTTGTGTGACCGTTTTGGGCTGCGGCCAACTCTCAATAGCTTCAATCTTGGCTTTATCAACTTCAACTCCCTGTGGAGTAACAACATAGCCAAGAATAGACACTCGGTCGGTGCAAAAGGTGCACTTCCCAAGGTTACCAAACAAACATGCATCACGTAGAGCAATAAAAACAACACGTAAATGTTCCAAATGTTCCTCCAAAGATCTGCTATAAATCAATATGTCATCAAAGTAAACTACCACAAATCGTCCAATGAAAGCACGTAAAACTTCGTTCATTAATCTCATGAAAGTACTAGGTGCATTAGTTAACCCAAAAGGCATGACTAACCACTCATATAATCCAAACTTAGTTTTAAATGTTGTTTTCCATTCATCCCCAATTTCATACGAATTTGATGGTATCCACTACGCAAATCAACTTTGGAGAATATTGTAGAGCCACTCAATTCATCAAGCATATCATCTAGCCTAGGAATAGGATGACGATAACGAATAGTAATATTATTAATGCCTCTACAATCAACACACATACGCGATGTACCATCCTTTTTCGCACTAGAATAATAGGAACAGCACAAGGACTAAGGGATTCGCGTATATAACCTTTGTCGAGAAGCGCTTGTACTTGACGATAATCTCCTTCGTCTCCTCTGGATTGGTACGGTATGGCGACGGTTTGGCGGTGAAGCACCGAATTAAGTCAATCGATGCTCAATCCTCGAATAGGCGGTAATCCGGTGGCGCCTTGTGGAAAGACGTCGTGAACTCTGCAAAATGTTAGTGACAAAGAAAGGCAAAGAGGAAGGCACGCCCTCGAATGAAAATAATGCCTCTTTGCACACAAAAGCATAGCAAACAGATTTGCTAAAATCTAGCTCATCAATATCAGATTTAGTGGCAAGTAAACATGCACTTTTCAATTTAATTTCGAAGCAACACTAGATGGTTTACTATTCGCTTCATATGTTGCTCAAATTCTTTTGCTACAATCTGATTTTCACTCTTATTTTTCTCCTGTTTTGCTTTATTAGCTCTATTAATATCATCTTTCAAAATGGACTCAGAGTCATAGGAAGCAAGTAATATTTTATCCTTCGAACAAGAGTATACTGATTGTTTCTACCATGGTGTACAGAATTTTTATCAAATTGCCATGGTCGACCAAGTAATAAGGAACATGCTTGCATAGGTACCACATCACAATCAACATAATCAGCATATGTAGAGATACTAAAATGCACACGAACAGTACGTGTTACCTTAACCTTGCCGCTGTTGTTGAACCATTGGATGTAGTAAGGATGTGGATGTGGTCTTGTGGTGAGAGATAGCTTCTCCACCATCTCCATGCTAGCCAAGCTGTTGCAACTCCCTCCATCTATGATGACGCGTATAGAACGTTCCTTCACAACTCCCTTTGTATGGAACAAATTATGCCTCTGATTTTGCTCAGCTTGTGTAACCTGCACACTCAAAACACGTTGAGCAACTAAACATTCATACCACAAGATCTTCAAAGCCATGTATTGTGTCTCATGATCGTAATCATCTCCACCGTGTTCCTCATGTGTAATAAGAGCCAAAGTCTCCTCATCATAGTCACTAGCGGACTCATACCCACCATCCTCAGTAGCAATCATCACACGCTGAGATTTGCATTCTCTCGCAAAATGTCCTCTTCCCTTACAACGACGACAAATAATATCACTTGTGTGCCCTGTTGACGCCATGGAAGAAGAACACTGCAGCAGGCCAGCGGTGTGCTCTTGGCAGATAGTGGTGGTTGTGCCTGCTTTCTTGTATCACGGTTGGAGGTGGCACCTGAAGGATGTGATGGTGCACTGGAAGTAGATGATGCACGTGCTGTCCATGATGAAGGTCGACCTGCAGAAAAGTTAGTGCGCGCCAATGTCTGTTGATCCTGCACTTCACGTTCAGCTTTACAAGCAAGATGGAATAAACGAGTGATATTATTATAATCCTTATAATCTAGAATGGTCTGAATCTCTCTATTTAATCCACCCAGAAAACGTGCAAGCATAGCTTCATTCTCCTCAACAATACCACATCTAATCAAGCCAATTTGTAATTCCTGATAATATTCTTCTACTGAATTTTTTCCTTGTCTTAAGCGCTGCAATTTTTGAAGTAATTCACGTTGATAATATGGTGGAACCCAACGAGTACGCATAGCAGTTTTCAAAGCAGCCCAAGTAGTGGAACAGGATATAATCTACAATGTTCGACCACCAAACACATGCAAAGCTAGTGAAAGCACAAACAGCAGCAGAACACGCCTCTCCTCGGGATATTGTAAACATGTAAATCGTTGTTCAGTTTCTAACTCCCAAGTAAGATATATATCGTGAACATATCTACCCTCAAATGGTGGAATATTCAATTTCAGTTTAGGGAGATGGTCATGATCTCGTACCTGAGGGGGAGCCCTAACATTGCCATTATTTGCATGTGGACGACCTGGTGGTTGTGGTGCTAGTGGTTGCACGTAGTTTTGATGTTGATCAACCTCATCCTCATAATCGCCCACATACTTATCATACTCCTCGGTACCAGCAGCAGCAGTAGCAGGAGCCAAAGAAGCACCAACAGCAGTAGCAGCGGCACCAGAATTTTGTCCTGGCTCAATAGGAACACGCTGAGCTCGTCCATACTGATTCGGAAGGGGGCGTAGTTGTTGTCGTTGTAGAGGTGCGATAGGTGCAGCCGGCGGTGGTCGTGGAAAACGCGTGAGCAATTCATCAAACTTGCTATCAAGCTTTGTTTCAAACGTCTTCTCAATGCCATCTATCTTCTCCATGGCCTCGTCAAATCTGTTTAGCACATCTTGCACCTGTCCACTCATCATTTGCTGAAATTTATCATGTAGCTGTTTGTTCGTCAGGTTCTCCCAATCAGTCTCATCGGCTTGTGATCCTACGATGGTTAGCAGCAAATAGAAACACACAAGAATATGATCCTACAGACTACTAAGAAGTGGTGGTGGTGTATCACAAACCCGTCAAGCAAATCTCAAATTCTTACCAGTTCTTACCCAAAGAAGAAAGCGGTGATCGGCAACCGTTGTAGTCAAAACTCTCAAAGCTTGGATAGAGCGATTACTGTGGAGAGTCCAACGCTGGCGTAGATGTATGTGGAGCTGGGAAGGCTTATAATATGGTAGCAAAAGGGTCAACAATAATCAATTCAGAGATGCAAAGTTGAATAAACGCTCAACGACGGTCTTGTGCTGGTCATAGGCTAGACCGTGCTAGAGACGCGAGCCTAGAACACTAACAAAATCACGGCGCTGCACGTAAACAAGGGACGAGCACACACTGGATTTTTTTCTTTTTTTTCACTTTTTTTTTGCACTTTTTTTTTCCTCTTTTTTTTTTGCTCCGCAACAAATTTTTTTCGAAAAAGTCTACAAATGATCTAAAAACTGCCTAGCCAGAATTTTCCAGACTTAGTTTTTTTTTGAAACTGGAAATATTTTTCTTCTGCGGATGGCTCGGAAGTTGGGGAGTCCTCCATTTATCACGACTTCGAGTATCGCGTGATCTGGAAATCGGAAACAATGCAACAATTCTCGGACTCGGACTAGGACCGGTGGCGGAGATGAATCTGTGGAACTTCGGATCGGTGGCGGAGATGAATCTGTGGAACTTCGGATTGGTGGCGGAGATGAATCTGTGGAACTAGGATGTGGCGGATATATGTTGCGTGAACTCGGATTGGCGTGATGGCGGCGGATATGTGGTGGCGATATGGATTCGGATTGGCGGTGATGATGCGGTGGTGATATATGGCAGCAGCGACGTGACAACTTCGTGAATGAACTCAAACTCTAAAAGACTAGACGCTAAGACCAAAGAACTTGACACGACGATGCAACCGCAAATTCAACAAAGCAAATACGTAAAAGATTATGCAAAGGCTCGATTGGTTTGGATGGGATGAACTAACCCTAATTTTTTTGGCTTTTTCGTGGACTATAGGTATGAAGAACAGACTCGATCTAAACTACGAAAACTGTAAAATCTCACCGAGCAACCCGGAAATCGATACCACTTGATAGAGGCGGAGGTGTCCCGCCTTCGATGAAATGGTGGATTTCACTTTGGTGGAAGTCGACTTTGACGATCCGACTACGAAGTGCGAGGACGCCGCGCTTTAGCAATCGCTAAACCAACTCCGAGAGGTTATTGACCACGCTGGAGCACGATCAACCTGACCACGAGGGTCTGTTTCCTGCGAGCAAACGAAGAACAAGTAAGAAACTGAGATTGCAATCTGGATATTGCGAATATAAGATGAAAGCTTTATTGATCAAGGTGGGGTTCTGAGACGTCTTTGTCTGGTCGTTGAACACAAACGATGTACGTGAAGTTGCAGCTATGGCGAACTTTAATCTAAACAAAACCCAAAGTCTAAACGGTGCCCTAAGGGCTGTATATATGGAGGAAGAGGGGGTGATTTTCGTGGCCCTTGGTGGAGGGGTCCGAAACTAACCCTATCTCTTGTTTCCCCACACATACGGACTCTAAAAACAGCCTATACTTATGTATTTCGAAATTACATGGGCCTGGCCCAATAATAAGGTGACGAGACACCTAGAATAGCCTCTGGACGAAATTTATGAAGTGGCATCTTGTATATTTCGTCCAAGGCTTCATGCAGTCATTATGGTGGCTTCAAAGTCCCGAAATCATCACTTGTAACTCCGTTTTGTCCCCTTTGCGCCTGCCATCATCTCCATGCTTGTTCTTGCTCCAATGTTCATCCTTCTCCAAGCTAGGCCCTTCATTTGTAAGCAAAACAAATGTATCCAATTTAGGCAAGATCATATTCTCATGAACATTAGAAATCATTACCAAGAAACGAAAGTACCGGTAATTTAGTTGGCGTCTTGCGAGCTCTAGTAATTGGTCCAAGATGTATAGCAGCAGGGGCTGTGGGTGTAACAATGGTATTGATGTCCTCATCGTAGGGACAAACGTACCTTCTGCAGATGCTCTATGATCCGGCAATCTCATTTGGCCGTAAATTGAAGAAAATCCAAATGCTATATGCCTTATTCTCCTTGTTTTCACGGATGGCATTCTCAGAACTCATGCGCGTGAAAGCCAAGAACAAAAGGGCATTCCCTGCATCGGTCAATATATATGTGGAAACGATATCTCCTCTATAGAGGACAAGAAATTTTGGGGCAATCGGGCAAAAGTGCACGAGAAAATGAAGTACTTTCAAGCACGCCATAGAATGGAGAGATGTTCACTAAAACGGTCATAATTTTGTCATTCGAGTCCGTGTCGGACCCACAAGTACTCAAACTGCTTTCGGCGCGCCGAATACTGAAAATACTCCTGCTTGCGCCAGAGGCCCGGAGTGCCCTCAACACGGCCTTAAGCAGGACTTTTGGCCCCGAAAGTCAAAGAACATCATTTGTCGCTGTTTTTCGGACAAGTTTCAACCCATTGGCACTTCCTTTTGAAGGAAATTCGAGAGATTATGTTGCTTATAGACATTAGCCCCCGGTAGGGACAAACGTACCTTTCTTCGGATGCTCTATGATCCGGCAATCCCATTTGGCCATAAATTGAAGAAAATCCAGCGGCTATATGCCTTATTCTCCTTGTTTTCACGGATGGCATGTCAGAACTCATACGCGTGAAAGCCAAGAACAAAAGGGCATTCCTGCATCGGTCAATATATATGTGAAACGATATCTCCTCTATAGAGGACAAGAAATTTTAGGGCAATCGGCAAAAGCGACGAGAAAATGAAGTACTTTCATGTACCGCCATTGAATGGAGAGATGTTCACTAAAACGGTCATAATTTTGTCATTCGAGTCCGTGGTCGGAGACACAAGTATTCAAACAGCTCATGGCGGCGCCCGAATCCAGAAAATACTCTCGCTATGCCAGAGGGCCGGAGTGCCCTCAACACGGCCTTAAGCAGTGACGTTTTGGCCTCGAAAGTCAAAGAACATCATTTGTCGTTGTTTTTCGACAAGTTTCAACCCATTGACACTTCCTTTTGAAGGAAATTCGAGATTATGTTGCTTATAGACATTAGCCCCTGGTAGGGACAAACATACCTTTCTGTAGATGCTCTATGATCCGGGCAATCTCATTTGGCCGTAAATTGAAGAAAATCCAGCGGCTATATGCCTTATTCTCCTTGTTTTTGCCGGATGGCATGCTGTAACTCACGCGCGTGAAAGGCAAGAACAAAAGGGCATTCCTGGCATCGGTCAATATATATGTGGTGATAGAGGCAGAGGTGTCCCGTCTTTCGATGAGATGGTGGATTTCGCTTTGGTGGAAGTCGACTTTGACGATCCGACTACGAAGGCGAGACGCCGCGCTTTAGCAATCGCTAAACCAACTCCGAGAGGTTATCGACCATGCCGAGCACGATCAACTCCGACCACGAGGGTCTATTTCCTGCGAGCAAACGAAGAACAAGCAAGAAACCGAGATTGCAATCTGGATATTGCGAATATAAGATGAAAGCTTTATTGATCAAGGTGGGGTTCTGTGGCGCCTTTGTCCGGTCATTGAACACAAACGGCACGCTGGTTGCAGCTATGGCGAACTTTTGATCTAAGCAAAACCCAAAGTCTAAACGGTGCCCTAAGGGCTGTACATATGGAGGAAGAGGGGTGAATTTCGTGGCCCTTGGTGGAGGGGTCCAAACTAACCCTATCTCTTGTTTCCCCACACATACGGACTCTAAAATAGCCTATACTAATGTATTTCGAAATTACATGGGCCTGGCCCAATAATAAGGTGACGCAGACACCTAGAATAGCCTCTGGACGAAATTTATGAAGTGGCATCTTGTATATTTCGTCCAAGGCTTCATGCACTCATTATGGCGGCTTCAAAGTCCCGAAATCATCACTTGTAACTCCATTCTTGTCCTCTTATGCATGCCATCATCTCCATGCTTGTTCTTTCTCCAATATTCATCCTTCTCCAAGCTAGGCCCTTCATTTGTAAGCAAAACAAATGTATCCAATTTAGGCAGCACCATATTCTCATGAACATTAGAATCATTACCAAGAAATGAAAGTACCTGGTAATTTAGTTGGCGTGCGCGAGCTCTAGTAATTGGTCCAGTATGTATAGCAGCAGGGGCTGTGGGTGTAACAATGGTATTGATGTCCTCATCATGTGGAAACGATATCTCCTCTATAGAGGACAAGAAATTTTGGGGCAATCAGGCAAAAAGAATGGAGAGATGTTCACTAAAACGGTCATAATTTTGTCATTCGGAGTCCGTGTCGGACCCACAAGTACTCAAACTGCTTTCATGGCGCGCCGCTAATCTGACAAAAATACTCCCGCTTGCGCCAGAGGCCCGGAGTGCCCTCAACACGGCCTTAAGCAGGACTTTTGGCCCCGAAAGTCAAAGAACATCATTCGTCATTGTTTTTGGACAAGTTTCTGAACCCATTGGCACTTCCTTTTGAAGGAAATTCAAGAGATTATGTTGCTTATAGACATTAGCCCCCCTGGTAGGGACAAACGTACCTTTCTGCAGATGCTCTATGATCCGGCCAATCTCATTTGGCCGTAAATTGAAGAAAATCCAGCGGCGATATGCCTTATTGATGTAGGGTGGAAACCTAATTCGTCGATCTTTCACGTTTGGAGGGGATCCTACGGAGGAAAACACGAAGAACACGTGGAAGCACGAGAGGAAATCACGGGGAAGAACGAGAGAGACACTCAACCGACAAGGGATCAATCACACAAGGTCTAGATCATCGAAGCACGAGTGATACATGGTCCAAAATCAACAAAGGAAAGATACAAAGGTAGCCGTTCTTCTCCGAGAGGAGGTCTTGAATCCACAAGGGGATCTTCCTGTATAGGGGTCTTGAATCCGATGGATCTTCTCCTAGACGGAGGTCCTGATCTCCGTGGAGAAGTACCGGTGGATGAGCAAAGGCTCTCACACACAAATATGAGCTAATCCAATGCTAACCCTAGAAAGGATGAGGAGAGGGTCTATTTATAGTCTAGGTTCTCCAAGGGGTAAGTTGGGGGCGAAACGAGTACATGGGCCTCGGCCCGAAACGCTGCACGCAGGCAGGGCGGTAGTACCGGTCCTATGAGCGGTAGTACCGCTTGAGGTGCTTCAACGGTAGTACCGCTCGGGAGGGCGGTAGTACCGCTCTGGCGCCGTTCGATTCCTGGAGTTTGTCGGGTTCGGCGGAAGTAGGGCGGATCTCGAGCGGTAGTGCCGCTTGGTTCGGCTCAGTGGTAGTACCGCTTTGCTTGAGCGGTAGTACCGCCCGTCCTGGACTCTGCAGCTCCTCCTCTCGCTCTTGATGTCCATCTTGGGCTGTAGCTTCTTCTAGGTTGACTCCTTGGTACCTAAGCATGCATAGCGTTTCCGTTTGAGGTAGTAACCATGTCTCATGTGAATCGAAAGGGAATCGTGAGAGGAGTGAGGTCACCTCGGTTTCAAGAGCTCTTGCACGTGCTCGAGTCATAGGTCCTTGTGGGGTTGGATGTGTTGATGTAGAGTCCATGGGGATGATGGAAGGATGCTCCGCATCATATCCCCTCCCTTCGAAAGGATCCGACCTCGAATCAAGATCTTCATCACCATGGAAAGGCGAGAGGTCTTTGACGTTGAAGGTGTCGCTCACGTTGTACTTGTCGCTTGGTATGTCGAGCTTGTAGGCGTTGTTGTTGTAGCGTGCTAACACCTTGAAGGGTCCATCCGCCGAGGTAGAAGTTTGGACTTGCGTTCGTTGGGGAGCTGCTCCTTGCGAAGGTGTAGCCACACGAGATCACCTATGTTGAAGATCATGGGTTGCTTGTCGATGTTGAGCTTGGTCGTTAGTCGTTGTACTTGGCGCTCGATGGTGTGTCTTGTATCTTCATGCATCTTCTTGATGTAGCTTGCACGTGCACTTGCGTCGAGGTTGGTGCGCTCTTGTAGAGGAAGAGGTAGAATGTCCAATGGGGACAATGGGTTGAAGCCATAGACGACCTCGAAGGGAGACTTGCCGGTAGTCGAATGTCTTGCACGGTTGTAGGCGTACTCGGCGATGGGTAGACATGCTTCCACTCCTTGATGTTCTTCTTGATCAACACGCGAAGTAGAGTGGAGAGAGTCCGGTTCGTCACCTCCGTTTGGCCGTCGGTTTGAGGATGGTATGCGGATGAGAACAAGAGCTTGATTCCAGCTTGGCGATAGAGTCTTCCAAAAGTAACTCAAGAACTTGACGTCATGGTCGGAGACGATTGTCTTGATACTCCATGAAGGCGCAAGATTTCCTACAAAAGAGATTTGCAATATGTGAAGCATCGTCACCTTGTTGCAAGGAATGAAATGTGCCATCTTAGAAAATCGGTCCACAACAACAAACACGGAATCCTTTCCATTTTGAGTTCTAGGCAAACCAAGTACAAAATCCATGCTAATGTCTTCCCAAGGTTGATAAGGAATAGGAAGAGGCATGTAAAGACCATGAGATTGAGCTTTTGACTTAGCTTTGCGGCATGTAGAGTATCGGTGGTGAAGCGAGACATCTCAAACATCTTGGGCCAAAAGTAGTTCTTGGAGAGCGTGGCGAAGGTCTTGTCGCGTCCAAAATGTCCCATGAGTCCACCTCCATGAGCCTCTTGCAAAAGTAGCAAACGAAGAGAAGACTCGGGTATGCAAAGTTTGTTAGCTCTCATAAGATAACCATCCTTAAGGTAATATTGTTCCCAAGATGTATGCGTCAAACATTTAGCATAATGAGGTGCAAAAGATGGATCACTAGCATACAAATCTTTTATGTGCTCAAAGCCAATAACATTCAACTCAAGTTGGGTGACAAGCATGCATATTCGTGAAAGTGCATCAGCAACTACATTTTCCTTGCCCTTAATGTACTTGATCACATATGGAAAAGATTCAATAAATTCACTCCATTTGGCATGACGCTTGTTCAATTTAGTTTGACCTTTTAAATACTTCAGCGTTTCATGATCGGTATGGATGACAAACTCATGAGGTCTAAGATAATGTTCCCAAACATTTAGCACACGCACTAAAGCATACAATTCTTTGTCATACACGGGATAGTTAAGTTGAGCACCGGAGAGTTTTTCACTAAAATAAGCAATGACTCGTTTTCTTGCATTAAAACTCCGCCAATTCGGTACCACTTGCATCACAATGGACCTCAAAAGTTTTGTCAAAATTGGGCAAAGCAAGAATTGGAGCATGAGTAAGCAAAGACTTGAGCTCATCAAAAGCGTTTGATTGCAAAGGTCCCCAAACAAAAGGAGTATTCTTCTTACTCAAAGCATGCAAAGGGCTGCAATAGTGCTAAAGTTTTTCACAAAGCGGCGATAAAAACCTGCAAGACCAAGGAAACTTCGCACTTGTTGCAAATTGGTGGGTTGGGGCCAAGTTTTAATTGCGCTGATCTTAGTTTCATCAACATGGACACCCTTGGAAGAGACAACGAAACCCAAGAAAACCACTTTGTCAACTCCAAAAGTGCATTTTTCAAGTTGGCATAAAGACTTTCCTTTCAAGCGCTTGCAAAACAAGCTTAACATGATCAAGATGCTCTTTCATGGTTTTGCTAAACACAAGAATATCATCGAAGTAAACCACAACAAAGATTCCAATATAAGGTCTAAGCACATGATGCATGAGACGCACAAAAGTTCGGGGCTTCCGACAAACCCATAGGCATAACCAACCACTCATATAAGCCAAATTTGGTTTTAAAAGCTGTTTTCCATTCATCACCCTCATGAATGCGGATTTGATAATAGCCACTTTTAAGATCAATTTTGAGAAAAGTTGGCTCCACTAAGTTCATCAAGCATATCATCTAAGCGAGGAATGGGATGCCTATAGCGCACAAAGATAGCATTTATGGGTCTACAATCGAGCACAAGCGGAAACTTCCATCGGGCTTAGGCACAAGAATAACGGTACGCACAAGGGCTTAAGCTTTCACGCACATGACCGTTGTCGATTAGTTGTTGTACTTGCCGTTGAATCTCCTTGGTTTCTTCGGGATTGACACGGTAGGGAGCTTTGTTTGGAAGTGGCGCCCGGGGATGAGGTCGATTCGATGCTCAATGCCTCAAGAGGAGGTAGACCCGAGGTAGCTCATCGGGAAAACATCTTGAAATTCCTGCAAAGAGATTGAAACACCAAAGGTAGCTCATGAGTGGTGTTAGTTTGTGGTTCTCCATCATTGCACACTAGGACAAAGTGCATCACACTCGATGGGTTCTCACACACTTCTCTCATCTCATGTTTGGTGGCTAATAGTATGAGGTTTTTCTCTCTAGGCTAAGAGGCGCCAAATTTGGCTTGTGGCTCTCACTCACTTTTTGGTGGCTCACTTTCTCACTCTTCTCTCTTTGGTTGGTGGCTTGTTTGTCGGCTATCACTTGACTAGGAGACATGGGTCGTAGGACATATTCTTTACCTTTCATCTTGAAGCTATAGTGGTTTGTACGCCCATTGTGGTAGACACCACGGTCGAATTGCCATGGCCGACCAAGGAGGAGGTGGCCAACGGTCATCGGGACCACATCACACTCCAAACTGTCCTCATATGCACCTATTTTGAATGATACTTGGACCGTATGCTCAACTCGTATAGTGCCGGAGTCACTTAGCCATTGAACCTTGTAGGGGTGCGGGTGCTTCTTCTTGACCAATTGAAGCTTGGAGCATAGTTCTTCGCTTGCCAAGTTGTGGCAACTACCTCCATCGATGATGACCTTGACGGATCGTCCATTGATGCCGGCCTTTGTGTGGAAGATGTGGCATCGCTGGTCTTCTTCTTGTTGATGTTGAAGTGTCAAGACCTTGGAGACAACGAGAGCGGGCTCAGATCTTCATCACAAAAGACTTGATCATCTTCATCCTCATTCACGCCACGGCATGGCCACTTGCTCAATAGCTTCCATTTCATCTTCACTCATTGAGTCGTATGTGCCATCGCTGTTGAGGATCATGGTGCGCTTGTTGGTGCATTCATAGGACTTGTGGCCTCGGCCGCCGCAAGTGAAACACTTGAAGGAGCTTGTCTTGACGGTCTCATCGGTTCGAGTAGATGATGAAGCACGCGGCTTGAAGTTGCTTGTAGTAGGAGGAAGACGACTTGAACTTGTGGAAGTTTTCTTGTAACTTGACTTGTCGTCGTTGCTTGGAGAAGGCTTGATTGATGTCGGTTGGAGTAGTTGTTGAAGCTTGGTTGTTGGAGAAGCCGTGTATCTTGGAGGAGTACTTGGCGTACTTGAAGTCATCTTGCACTTGACGTTCCGCCTTTGTAGCTTGATGCACGAGCTCAATGAGGTTGGAGTAGGGTTGGAAGTCGGCGATCTTCTTGATGGGATGATTGAGTCCATTCAAGAATCGTGCCATTGTTTGCTCATCATCTTCCTTGACATTGGCTCGAATCACGGCAATCTCCATTTCTTTGTAGTATTCTTCAACACTCTTTGTTCCTTGCTTGAGGAGTTGTAGCTTCTTGAAGAGATCACGGTTGTAGTAGGTGGGCACAAAGCGTGCTCGCATGACATCCTTCATTTGAGCCCAAGTGGTGATTGGGGGTTCACCTCTTGCTTGTCGGCGCTCAAGGATTTGTTCCCACCATATGAGCACATAGTCTTGGAACTCAAGGGATGCCATAGCGATCTTCTTTTCTTCATCATAGTTGTGCAAACGAAAGATTTTGTCGACCTTCAATGCCCATGAGAGGTATTCTTTGGGATCATTTGTTCCATTGAACTTGGGCATTGTGAACTTGAGCTTGCCATAGCGTTGTTCTTCATTGTGTTGAGGTCGATTTTGATGATGACGTTCTTGAGTGGAGGGTAATCATCCTCATGTTGCTCTTGGCGAGGAGGAAGTCCATGATCAACTTGCTCTTGTTGACCTTGAGGTTGAGGATAAGCTTGAGGAGCTTGACGTTGCGCACGCGGATGGTAGTTCCTCTCGTATTTCTTCACGAAGTGCTTCTTCTTGATTGCGCCTTTCGCGATTGCGGTTGGCGAGAGCTCGAGTTGATGCTTGAAGGGCGCGTTCCGCCTCAAGAGCTTGTGCTTCTCGTTGTTGTTGTTGAAGACGTTGAGCCTCGGCGTCTTGTTGCTCTTGGTGTAGGCGTGCTCGTTCTTGTTCTTGTTGGTGGCGAAGACGTTGTCGTTCTTGAGCTTGAGCAAACGCCATTTGGCTCGATTGAGGACGAGGAACTTCTTCATGAACTTGCTCTTGGAGATTCTTGTCGTGTAGCGGGTTGCGAGATGCATGACGGTCTTGACGCGCGGCTCGACGAAGAATGTTCAAATCCCAGGTAGGTGTTGACACTGAAATCATTTTTATCTAGAGAAGTGAATGAAAGGTTATGCATTGAAGAAGTGGGAGTCGACCTTGAACTTTGTGTTCATGCCCATGGACATGATGTAGATCGACGTTAAAGCTTCTCTTAAATTAATTATTCCTTGGTATAAGTTCTTATATCTGGATTTGGCCTTTTGCAATCGTGGTTCCACCATGATCTCCTTGAAATACCATTTCTCGTGCAAGTTTAAGCACTTATCTTCTTTAGAGCAATACCCCACCAAGCTCTACTTTGACCGTCAATCGAGTATTACCCCGGTATCTCGAGATTATCTTGAACTGCATAACTCCTTATGAGTTCTTCATGAAGTACTACATTCTCACTGATTAAGATTTTTCATGGGCTCTGAGTTATTAAACACTCAAAGACATCGATAACTGAACCGAGTCCGCACTATGGTTCAACAACTCTTAGTAATCTTCTTTAAGTACGAGTTTGTACCCGATCATGTCATTCCTAGCCTTATCGGCTATATCATTATCGTGCAACTTTTTAACTGTACTATCTGGTCCTTCTTTTCGAAGCACAATTTTCGATGATGAGCTAAGCTTACGTCGACTCTCCTTGTCATATCATTTCACCTTCAACAACAAGCTTGATTCCGAGTTTGTGTCATATCCGTGGTTTTAATAACTTTTCGCTCCATCCTTCCTTTTGCTTGATGTCATCGATGAGCGATTATATCTTCATGAAACCTCTCGACAAATGTTTCATGATCATCATCAACATTTTGAGCTCTTCCAGGGTATCAAGAATTCATGATGAGAAATACCATCCTTTCCCTCGATGATTTGTCTTATCATCGACCACTTTATTGCCTTCCATTCAACACAAACTTGTCCGTGTTTTGTGTTATACCTTGAGTTCCTTGCTATCCAGCATTTGTTTTTATTTACCTTGGAGTATTACCATCTTTTATTTCAAGGATGTTGTGAGGACTGCTCCACCTCTTAAGGAATTCTTAGTATTGTGATACTTCTCACCCTCACCATTCTTTCTTGGTCCCTGTGTTGATTCTAACCGGGATACCAACACGTGAACCATGCTACTTGGATTCCGTACTTCTAGCAACCCTATTCCTTTGAAGTTAATGGTCGACATTTCATTCTTAGACCATTGGTTATCGAATCACCATTCTAACATTGATCTTGCTACCTAAGCCCATATTTCGGGTGCACTTTCAACCAGTGATTAATTATGTATGTTTCCCTCGAGCATGCATCAATATATCATTTGATCTGTTAAATGTTATCTCCTTGTTCACATAATTGTGGAGATCCATCTTTTGGAAATCTGGATGGATTGTCGCTGAGACCATCAGCCACCGCCTCATCCTCTCTTTGATTTAATGATGAACTCTTGTTTCGGAACTCGCTTCCATAGTTCAATTCCCGAGAATCTTACAATGTCATCTCGACATTTTGTGTTGCACCTTTTCTTCTTAGGTATCCTAAGTTTGAGGTATCATGACACCAATCGGATCTGAATCTCGGTCAGATATGATGGTCGGGACAACTTTCCAGGAGTTATGATGTTGGTCCTTTGATGACCCGGTAATATGATGCCATGCCTAGCACACCTGGCCGGAGGCCCTATTGTTATAGATTCCTTTTCAGCAAGGCTATCCATTCTTCCATAAGGAAATTGTAAGACTTATTCTAAAAGTTATTCCTGATGGATCCTTTGTGTTTCCAGAGTCTGATCTTCACCTGATGACCATGTCAATGCTATCTCGAAGCATGTATATGGTACTTTGATTTTCAACAAGAACATTTGAAGCCCAATGCTAAATGTTTCCTGCTCAATTATCCAAACACCGTTGTATGGGTAATGTCATGAGATTTCTATCCCGTAATTAAGGAGTTTTCTACATTATATCCTGTCATGGATATCATGCACTGCTTGTCCTTGGGAAGGATATACCCTTGAATAATGTGTTTAAACACATTTTCCTTTCCATTGTTCTGTTTAATTTGATAATCGTATTTTCCTTTCCATTGGTTCGTTTAACGTTTCTTGTGATCTATATGATCAAAGCAGTAATATTCTCCTGCTTATGTAAACACCTCGGTGTACAATTCTGTCAGCAAGACCCTGTTACTATTGTTGATGACATTCCGGTAACCACCGATGGACGAGAACTTTGCCTATTGGTCCGCCTCGTTTCAATGAGCAGGAAAATGGTTCTCGTCAAGCTAACGATTGCAATCAATTTTGTGCTACCATCCTAACCAAGCTCCACCAAAAGCTTTTACTTGTGTAGGTGTGAGAATCGACAAGGATCGGTACCAATAGTGCTATTTCATTGTCCGCATTTGAGTGAACTTGATTCATCTTCAACTTCGGTCAAAGGTACATTGGTATTCATTCTTCTCCTTCTACCACTCACAATTTGCTTGAAATGATGGATAGGCCAAGTTCTTCTACAAATCCACTCTTCATCGAGCAAGACGACGACATGTCATCATACGTCACCAAGAGCCACCTCTTTGGCGCCAAGAACGAGCTCTCCATCAAGAGCAACAAGCAATGAGCGAACGATCGACAACCTCTCCACCGACTTGCGACTCTCGAGAAACGCGTACGCGATTATTTCGACAACAAACTCGACAAGACAAGAAAGAGAACGATGCAAGAATGGACGAGATCCGCGCTTTGTTGGTGAACCGCGATTTCTACCTCTTCACACTCAAGACGGAGCCACTCAAGTCGCCACTCCGACGACTCCTTCTCCGACACAAGTACACCGTCATCGAACATTCTTCGTCGAGCCGCGCGTCAAGACCTTCATGCATCTCGCAACCCGCTACACGACAAGAATCTCCAAGAGCAAGTTGATGAAGAAGTTCCTCGTCCTCAATCGAGCCAAATGGCGTTTGCTCAAGCTCAAGAACGACAACTTCTTCACCACCAACAAGAACAAGAACGAGCGCGCCTACACCAAGAGCAACAAGACGCCGAGGCTCAACGTCTTCAACAACAACAACGAGAAGCACAAGCTCTTGAAGCGGAACGCGCCCTTCAAGCATCAACTCGAGCTCTCGCCAACCGCAATCGCGAAAGGCGCAATCAAGAGGAAACACTTCGAGAAGAAATACAAGAGAGGAACTACCATCCGCGTGCACAACGTCAAGCTCCTCAAGCTCATCCTCAACCTCAAGGTCAACAAGAGCAAGTTATCATGGACTTCCTCCTCGCCAAGAGCAACATGAGGATGATTACCCTCCATGTCAAGAACGTCATCATCAACATCGACCTCAAAACAATGAAGAACATCGCTATGGCAAGCTCAAGTTCACAATGCCCAAGTTCAATGGAACCAATGATCCCGAAGAGTACCTCTCATGGGCATTGAAGGTCGACAAAATCTTTCGTTTGCACAACTATGAGGAAGAAAAGAAGATCGCTATGGCATCACTTGAGTTCCAAGACTATGTGCTCATATGGTGGGAACAAGTCCTTGAGCGCCGACAAGCAAGAGGTGAACCTCCAATCACCACTTGGGCTCAAATGAAGGATGTCATGAGAGCACGCTTTGTGCCCACCTACTACAACCGTGATCTCTTCAAGAAGCTACAACTCCTCAAGCAAGGAACAAAGAGTGTTGAAGAATACTACAAGGAAATGGAGATTGCCATGATTCAAGCCAATGTCACGAAGGATGATGAGCAAACAATGGCACGATTCTTGAACGGACTCAACCATCCCATCAAGAAGATTGCCGACTTCCAACCCTACTCCAACCTCATTGAGCTCGTGCACCAAGCTACAAAGGCGGAACGACAAGTGCAAGATGACTTCAAGTACGCCAAGTACTCAGCCAAGACATACGGCCTCTCCAACAACCAAGCTTCAACAACTACTCCAACTTCGACATCAACCAAGCCTTTTCCAAGCAACGACGAGAAGTCAAGTTACAAGAAAACTTCTACAAGTTCAAGTCGTCCTCCTCCTACTACAAGCAACCCCAAGCCGCGTGCTTCATCATCTACTCGAACCGATGAGACCGTCAAGACAAGCTCCTTCAAGTGTTTTACTTGCGGCGGCCGAGGCCACAAGTCATATGAATGCACCAACAAGCATACCATGATACTCAACGATGATGGAACCTACGACTCAATGAGTGAAGATGAATGGACGCTATCGAGCAAGTGGCCATGCACCGGCGCATCAACGAGGATGAAGATGATCAAGTCTTTTGTGATGAAGATACAAGCCCCGCTCTTGTTGTCTCCAAAGTCTTGACACTTCAACATCACCAAGAGGAAGACCAACGATGCCACATCTTCCACACAAAGGCAGGCATCAATGGGAGATCCGTCAAGGTCATCATCGATGGAGGTAGTTGCCACAATTTGGCAAGCGAAGAACTATGCTCCAAGCTCCAATTGGTCAAGAAGAAGCATTCGCAACCATACAAGGTTCAATGGCTAAGGACTCCTAAGACTATACGAGTTGAGCATACGGTCCAAGTATCCTTCAAAATAGGTGCATATGAGGACACTTTGGAGTGTGATGTGGTCCCAATGACCGTTTGCCACCTCCTTCTTGGTCGGCCATGGCAATTCGACCGTGGTGTCTCCCACAATGGGAGTACAAACCACTATAGCTTCAAGATGAAAGGCAAAGAATATGTCCTACGACCCATGTCTCCTAGTCAAGTGATAGCCGACAAACAAGCCACCAACCAAAGAGAGAAGAGTGAGAAAGTGAGCCACCAAAAAGTGAGTGAGAGCCACAAGCCAAATTTGAGCGCCTCTTCGCCTAGAGAGAAAAACCTCGTACTATTTGCCACCAAACATGAGATGAGAGAAGTGTGTGAGAACCCATCGAGTGTGATGCACTTTGTCCTTGTGTGCAAGGATGGAGAACCAAAAACTAACACCACTCATGAGCTACCTTTGGTGTTTCAATCTCTTTTGCAGGAATTTCAAGATGTTTTTCCCGATGAGCTACCTCCGGGTCTACCTCCTCTTCGAGGCATTGAGCATCGAATCGACCTCATCCCCGGAGCGCCACTTCCCAAAAAAGCTCCCTACCGTGTCAATCCCGAAGAAACCAAGGAGATTCAACGGCAAGTACAACAACTAATCGACAACGGTCATGTACGTGAAAGCTGATGAGGACATGACTACCTTGGATAAGACCAAAAATATTGTATACATGCATATTTGTCAGGTGATTTCTAGTGCAAACTATTCAATAATATATTTATGTTATCCGTAACAAAATACTTCACATACTTTTGTGTTTTGTCTAATTGCAGGTGTGTGGGACATTTGTACAATCCACATATGAAGATAAGGAAAAGGAGAAGTTTAGGTGTTGTTCAAAAGTCTTCTCACGTCACTTTTGGGCCAAGAGAAGATAGAGTCCAAGTCTCTCACGTTCGGATTCAGATTCGGACTGCATGCAGACATACCTGTCTCAAAACGTCAACAACTTTTCCATACGGACTCGAATTGGGTGATTCTTTTTGTTGGAAAGTAGATTTCATGCTCTTTCCAGCACAATTGAATCACCTTAAAAGCCGTCCGGAGCATTGAGTTGTGGACGAAACAACTGACGCTGCACTGAATCCGAGTCAAACTACAAGTCCAAAGGTGTTACGTCACCTCCACTTGGGCCCATTGGCCTTGTACGACCTAGGGTTAGTTTTAGGCTGCCTTGGGACGTTCTCCCACCTCCTTGGCCGTCACCCCTTGCTCCTATATAAGTAGATCCATCTAGTAGCTTTTTGCTTGGGATTTGTTTAGTTAAAGTTAGCCATTGCAACTTCGTACTTCGTTTGTGTCCAACGACTGCACCAAGACCGCTTACGGATCCCCACCTTTATCAATACTTCATACATACTCGCAATATTCAGATTGCTTTTATCATATTCTTGCTTGTTCTTCGATTGCTTGCGTGAATAGACCTTCGTGGTCGTTGATCGTGTTCGGCGTGGTCAATAACCTCTCGGAGTTGGTTTAGCGATTGCTAAGGCGCAACGTCGTGCACGCTTGTAGTCGGATCGTCAAAGTCATCTTCACCAAATCGATAGTTACCATCTCATCGAAAGATCGGGACACCCGCCTCTATCAAGTGGTATCGGTTTTCAGGTTGCTCGGTGAGAATTTCCGCTTTTCCCTAGATTAGATTTATTTTCTTACCTATTGTCCAAGAAAAGCCACAAAAATAGTTAGATCTATTCACCCTTTGTCCAAGCCACTCGAGCCTTTGCAATTTTCTTTTCATTGGTTGCATTATTGAATTATCGGTTGCATCGTCGTGTTGAGTTGCTGGTCTTAGTGTCTAGTTCCTTTAGAGTTTCGAGTTCTGTTCACATTAGTCACGCCGCCGCTGCATCATTATGCCTTCCGTTGTCCACCATCCAATCTATTAATTTCCACCACGTGCTACGCGCTGTTGGCTATATATGGTAGCAAAAGATTAGCAATAATCAATTCAGAGATGCAATGTTGAATAAACGCTCAACGACGGTACTGTGCTGGTCCTAGGCTAGACCGGACTAGAGACGCGAGCCTAGAACACTAATGAGGTCACGGCGTAGCACAACTAGCATCAATGAAGGTTACTAAGTAGCTCTTGACAGCAAGATATAAGTGAAGATCACAACGGTAGTGAAGATAATGATGAAAAACAACTACCAAGCAGGACATACACAACTCTCTCTCCAACTTTTCTCTTGAAAAGTTTGAGCCAATTTTCTAATAAATTCTTTCAAAGAATGCTACTAACTCAAGCTTTCCAATGCAAAAAGAATCACTCAATTCCGAGTTGATATGAGGAGTCAAAGAATTCTAAAACTGGCCTGAAAAATTGGAACAAGCTGTGTTCACGAACTTCAGAGGGCAAAAAGACCTATTTAGAAGCCGATTTTGATATGACCTCTAATCTTGGTGATGATTCTGTGTCGAATGACTCATTGCATGTTTGCTTATTTAAGCATATTGTAGCATGTAAATTTGATGCAAGTAAGGTTTATTCACCAATGTTGGGATGGTTTAATGAAGAACATTGTCAATCTTTTGAAATAAATAAGAGCTTCACTTACATGTGCAAACTGAGTTGCAATATTTTCATGCCTTCTAGTTCTTGTGCTAATTTGTTGGATTTAGATTTTATGAACTATGCAAGTTACTCATCTATTCATGTGTCATATATGCAAAAATCAAGGGAAGTAAAAATGGATGACGATACATATACAACATGTACACCTTGTCTCTTTTGTTAGCCACATTTCAGATTAAGCAACGCCGAGGACGGCTTTGTTTTCAAGAAGGGAGGATGATGAGGACATGACTACCTTGGATAAGACCAAAATATTGTATACATGCATATTTGTCGTGTGATTTCTAGTGCAAACTATTCAATAATATATTTATGTTATCCGAACAAAAATACTTCACATACTTTTGTGTTTTGTCTAATTGCAGGTGTGTGGGACATTTGTACAATCCACATATGAAGATAAGGGAAAAGGAGAAGTTTAGGTGTTGTTCAAAAGTCTTCTCACGTCACTTTTGGGCCAAGAGAAGATAGAGTCCAAGTCTCTCACGTTCGGATTCAGATTCGGACTGCATGAGACATACCTGTCTCAAAACGTCAACAACTTTTCCATACGGACTCCGAATTGGGTGATTCTTTTTTTGTTGGAAAGTAGATTTCATGCTCTTTCCAGCACAATTGTAATCACCTTAAAAGCCGTCCGTAGCATTGAGTTGTGGACAAAACAATCTGAAGCTGCACCAGAATCCGAGTCAAACTACAAGTCCAAAGGTGTTACGTCACCTCCACTTGGGCCCATTGGCCTTGTACGACCTAGGGTTAGTTTTAGGCTGCCTTGGGACGTTCTCCCACCTCCTTGGCCGTCACCCCTTGCTCCTATATAAGTAGATCCATCTAGTAGCTTTTTGCTTGGGATTTGTTTAGTTAAAGTTAGCCATTGCAACTTCGTGCTTCGCTTGTGTCCAACGACTGCACCAAGACCGCTTACGGATCCCCACCTTTATCAATACTTCATACATACTCGCAATATTCAGATTGCTTTTATCATATTCTTGCTTGTTCTTCGATTGCTTGCAGGAATAGACCTTCGTGGTCGTTGATCGTGTTCGGCGTGGTCAATAACCTCTCGGAGTTGGTTTAGCGATTGCTAAGGCGCAACGTCGTGCATGTTTGTAGTCGGATCGTCAAAGTCATCTTCACCAAATCGATAGTTATCATCTCATCGAAAGATCGGGACACCCCGCCTCTATCAAAAGCTTAAGCCCTTGTGCCGTTCCCGTTATTCTTGTGCCTAAACCCAATGGAACTTTCCGCTTGTGCTCCGATTGTAGACCCATAAATGCTATCACCGTGCGCTATAGACATCCCATTCCTCGCTTAGATGATATGCTTGATGAACTTAGTGGAGCCAACTTTTTCTCAAAAATTGATCTTAAAAGTGGCTATTATCAAATCCGCATTCATGAGGGTGATGAATGGAAAACTGCTTTCAAAACAAAATTTGGCTTATATGAATGGTTGGTTATGCCTATGGGTTTGTCGGAAGCTCCCGGCACTTTTGTGCGTCTCATGCATCATGTACTTCGTCCATACATTGGAATATTTGTTGTGGTTTACTTCGATGCTATTCTTGTGTTTAGCAAAACCATGAAAGAGCATCTTGATCATGTTAAGCTTGTTTTGCAAACACTTCAAAAAGAAAGTCTTTATGCCAACTTGAAGAAATGCACTTTTGGAGTTGACAAAGTGGTTTTCTTGGGTTTCGTTATCTCTTCCAAGGGTGTTCATGTTGATGAAACTAAGATCAAAGCAATTAAATCTTGGCCCCAACCCACCAATTTGCAACAAGTGCGAAGTTTCCTTGGTCTTGCAGGTTTTTATCGCCGCTTTGTGAAACACTTTAGCACTATTGCAGCTCCTTTACATGCTTTGAGTAAGAAGAATACTGCTTTTGTTTGGGGACCTTTGCAAGCCAACGCTTTCGATGAGCTCAAGTCTTTGCTTACTCATGCTCCAATTCTTGCTTTGCCCAATTTTGACAAAACTTTTGAGGTCCATTGTGATGCAAGTGGTACCGGAATTGGCGGAGTTTTAATGCAAGAAAAACGAGTCATTGCTTATTTTAGTGAAAAACTCTCCGGTGCTCAACTTAACTATCCCGTGTATGACAAAGAATTGTATGCTTTAGTGCGTGTGCTACATGTTTGGGAACATTATCTTAGACCTCATGAGTTTGTCATCCATACCGATCATGAAACGCTTAAGTACTTAAAAGGTGAAACTAAATTGAACAAGCGTCATGCCAAATGGAGTGAATTTATTGAATCTTTCCCATATGTGATCAAGTACATTAAGGGCAAGGAAAATGTAGTTGCCGATGCACTTTCACGCATATGCACGCTTGTCACCCAACTTGAGTTGAATGTTATTGGCTTTGAGCACATAAAAGATTTGTATGATAGTGATCCATCTTTTGCACCTCATTATGCTAAATGTTTGACGCATACATCTTGGGAACAATATTACATCAAGGATGGTTATCTTATGAGAGCTAACAAACTTTGCATACCCGAGTCTTCTCTTCATTTGCTACTTTTGCAAGAGGCTCATGGAGGTGGACTCATGGGACACTTTGGACGCGACAAGACTTTTGCCACGCTCTCCAAGAACTACTTTTGGCCAAAGATGTTTCGAGACGTCTCACGCTTCACCACAAGATGCTCAACATGCCGCAAAGCTAAGTCAAAAGCTCAATCTCATGGTCTTTACATGCCTCTTCCAATTCCTTATCAACCTTGGGAAGACATTAGCATGGACTTTGTACTTGGTTTGCCTAGAACTCAAATGGAAAGGACTCCGTATTTGTTGTTGTGGACAGATTTTCCAAAATGGCACATTTCATTCCTTGCAACAAAGTAGACGATGCTTCACATATTGCAAATCTATTTTGTAGGGAAATCTTGCGCCCCATGGAGTACCAAAGTCAATCGCCTTCGATCATGACGCCAAGTTCTTGAGTTACTTTTGAAAACTCTTTGCGCCAAGCTAGGAATCAAGCTCTTGTTCTCCTCCGATACCATCCTCAAACCGACGGCCAAACGGAAGTGACAAACGGACGCTCTCCACTCTACTTCGTGTGGATCAAGAAGAACATCAAGGAGTGGAGGCGGTTCACCCATCGCCGAAAGTACGCCTACAACCGCGAAGACATTCGACGACCGCAAGTCCCTTCGAGGTCGCTCACGGCTTCAACCCATTGTCCCCATCGACATCCTACCTCTACCTCTACAAGAGCGCACCAACCTCGACGCAAGTGCCCGTGCAAGCTACATCAAGAAGATGCATGAAGATACAAGAAACACCATCGAGCGCCAAGTACAACGACTAGCGACCAAGCTCAACATCAACAAGCAACCCATGATCTTCAACATAGGCGATCTCGTGTGGCTACACCTTCGCAAGGAACGCTTCCCCGACGAACGCAAGTCCAAACTTCTACCTCGAGCCGATGGACCCTTCAAGGTGTTAGCACGCTACAACAACAACGCCTACAAGCTCGACCTACCAAGCGACAAGTACAACGTGAGCGACACTTTCAACGTCAAAGACCTCTCGCCTTTCCATGGTGATGAAGAACAAGATCCGAGGTCGGATCCTTTCAAGGAGGGATATGATGCGAGCATCCTTCCACCATCCCATCTTGGGTGAATTTCGTGGCCCTTGTGAGGGGTCCAAACTAACCCTATCTCTTGTTTCCCACACATACGGACTCTAAAAATAGCCTATACTAATGTATTTCGAAATTACATGGGCCTGGCCTAATAATAAGGTGACGAAGACCTAGAATAGCCTATGGACTAATATTATGAAGTGGCATCTTGTATATTTCGTCCAAGGCTTCATGCACTCCTTATGGTGGCTTCAAAGTCCTGAAATCATCACTTGTAACTCCGCTTTGATCCCTCATGCATGCCATCAACTCCATGTGTGTTCTTGCTCCAATGTTCATCCTTCTCCAAGCTAGGCCCTTCATTTATAAGCAAAACAAATGTATCCAATTTAGGCAAGATCATATTCTCATGAACATTAGAATCATTACCAAGAAACGAAAGTACCGGTAATTTAGTTGATGCGGCACGAGCTCTAGTAATTGGTCCAAGATGTATAGCAATAGGGCTGTGGGTGTAACAATGGTATTGATGTCCTCATCATCCTCCCTTCTTGAAATGAAGTCGCCCTCGACGGCAGCTCATCTTCCTCACCCAAATATGGCTTCAAATCTGCAATGTTAAAAGTGGACTAACCCCAAAATCTGCAGCAGCTCAAGTTTATATGCATTATCATTTACTTTCTCCAACACTTTAAAGGGACCAGCAGACGTGGCATTAGCTTTGATTTATGCAAATCAGAAATCTATCTCACGCAAATGTAACCAAACAAGATCTCCAGTGCAAACACAACATGTTTTCTACCCTTATCTCCAAAGAAGTTTATACTTAGCATTCATACGCTCAATGTTTTCCTTAGTTAACTCATGCATTTTTAAAATCAATTCAGCACGCTCTTTAGCATCAAAATTAACCTTCTCCAAGATGGAAGAGGCAATAAATCAATAGGTGCACGAGGTAGGAAACCATACACAATTTCAAAAGGGCACATCTTAGTAGTAGAATGCAATGAACGATTGTAAGCAAATTCAATATGAGGCAAGCATTCTTCCCACATTTTCTTATTATTCTTCAAAACAGCCCTAAGCATAGTAGACAATGTTCTATTGACTACTTCAGTTTGTCCATCACTTGGGGGTGACAAGTAGTACTAAAAGTAGTTTAGTCCCCAACTTAGCCCACAAACATCTCCAAAAGTGGCTAAGAAATTTAGTATCACGATCTGAAACAATAGTATTTGGCACACCATGCAAGTTTAATAATTTCAACGAAAGAACAAATCAGCAACATTAACAAAGATCATCGCTTTTATGACATGGTATAAAGTGTGCCATTTTCGAGAATCTATCCACGACAACAAATATGCTATCCTCCCTTCTTTGTTCGAGGTAAACCTAAAACAAAGTCCATAGATATATCCTCCCAAGGAACACTAGGTACAGTAAAGGCATATATAACCCATGAGGATTGAGTCGTGACTTAGCTTTTTGACATGTAGTGCAATGAGCAACAAAACGCCAACATCCCGCCTCATCTTTGGCCAAAAGAAATGTGTAGCTAGTATATCCTCGCCTTCTTCACGCCAAAGTGTCCCATTAGTCCTCCTCCATGCGCCTCCGCAACAACAAAAGACTAACGGAGCTAGCTGAATGCATAGCTTGTTAGAACGAAACAGAAATCCATCATTAATGACGAACTTGTTCCATGTTCTACCTTCTTTACAATTCTGCAATACATCTTTAAAATCAGCATCATGCACATATTGATCTTTGATGGTCTCCAAACCAAATATTTTGAAGTCAAGTTGTGAAAGCATAGTATAGCGATTTAGACAATGCATCAAGAATAACATTTTCTTTACCCTTCTTGTGTTTAATGACATAAGGGAAAGTCTCAATGAATTCAACCCATTTAGCATGTCTACGATTCAGTTTAGCTTGACTTTTAATATGTTTCAAAGATTCATGATCGAATGTATAACAAATTCTTTGGGCCATAAATAATGTTGCCATGTTTCTAAAGTCCTAACAAGAGCATATAATTCTTTATCATAAGTAGAATAATTCAGACTAGGCCCACTCAATTTTTCGTAAAAGTATGCAACAGGTTTGCTATCTTGTAATAACACACCTCCTAATCCAATTCCACTAGCATCACATTCAAGCTCAAAAGTCTTATTAAAATCAGAAGTTGGAGTAAAGGAGCATGTGTCAACTTAGCTTTCAATACCGTGAAGGCTTCTTCTTGTGCGGTACCCCAAACAAAAGGCACATCCTTCTTTGTAAGCTCGTTGAGAGGTGCAGCAATGGTGCTGAAATCTCTCACAAAACGCCTATAGAAACCAGCGAGGCCAAGGAAACTCCTCACTTGTGTGACCGCTTTGGGCTGCGCCAACTCTCAATAGCTTCAATCTTGGCTTTATCAACTTCAATTCCTCGTGGAGTAACAACATAGCCAAGAAAAGATACTCACCGGTGCAAAAGGTGCACTTCCCAAGGTTACCAAACAAACGTGCATCACGAGAGCATTAAAAACAGCACGAATGTTCCAAATGTTCTTCCAAAGATTTGCTATAAATCAGTATATCATCAAAATAAACTACCACAAATCGTCCAATGAAAGCACGAAACTTCGCTCATTAATCTCATGAAAGTACTAGGTGCATTAGTTAACCCAAAAGGCATGACTAACCACTCATATAATCCAAACTTAGTTTTAAATGCTGTTTTCCATTCATCTCCCAATTTCATACGAATTTGATGGTATCCACTACGCAAATCAACTTTGGAGAATATTGTAGAGCCACTCAATTCATCAAGCATATCATCTAGCCTAGGAATAGGGTGACGATAACTAATAGTAATATTATTGATGCCTCTACAATCAACACACATACGTGACGTACCATCCTTTTTCGCACTAGAATAATAGGAACAGACAAGGACTAAGGGATTCACAGATATAACCTTTGTCGAGCAGCTCCTCAGATTTGACGATAATCTCCTTCGCTCCTCCGGATTGGTACGGTATGGTGCACGGTTGGTAATGATGCACCGAATTAAGTCAATTTGATGCTCAATCCTCGAATAGGTGGTAATCCTGTGGCACGCCTTGTGGAAAGACGCCAATAACTCCCGCAAAATGTTAGTGACAAGAGGGGCAAAGAGGAAGGCACGCCCTCGAATGAAAATAATGCCTCTTTGCACACAAAAGCATAGCAAATAGATTTGCCAAAATCTAGCTCATCAATATCGATTTGGTGGCAAGTAAACATGCACTTTTCAATTTAATTTCGTATAAACAAGAGATGGTTTATTATTAGGCTTCATGTGTCGCTCAAATTCTTTTGCCACAATCTGATTTTCACTCTTATTTTTCTCCTGTTTTGCTTTATTAGCTCTATTAATATCATCTTTCAAAATGGACTCAGAGTCATAGGAAGCAAAGTAATATTTTTATCCTTATGAACAAGAGTATACTGATTGTTTCTACCATGGTGTATGAATTTTATCAAATTGCCATGGTCTACCAAGTAACAAGGAACATGCTTGCATAGGTACCACATCACAATCAACATAATCAGATATGTAGAGATACTAAAATGCACACTAACAAAGACGTGTTACCTTCACCTTGCCGCTGTTGTTGAACCATTGGATGTAGTAAGGATGTGGATGTGGTCTTGTGGTGAGAGATAGCTTCTCCACCATCTCCATGCTAGCCAAGTTGTTGCAGCTCCCTCCATCTATGATGACGCTAATAGAACGCTCCTTCACAACTCCCTTTGTATGGAACAAATTATGCCTCCGATTTTGCTCACTTGTGTAACTCGCACACTCAAAACACGTTGAGCAACTAAACATTCATACCGCACAAGATCTTCAAAGAGCCATGTATTGTGTCTCATGATCGTAATCATCTCCACCGTGTTCCTCATGTGTAATAAGAGCCAAAGTCTCCTCATCATAGTCACTAGCGGACTCATACCCACCATCCTCGTGAGCAATCATCACACGCTGAGATTTGCATTCTCTCGCAAAATGTCCTCTTCCTTACAACGATTTACAAATAATATCACTTGTGTGCCCTGCTGACGCCATGGAAGAAGAGCTCTGCAGCAGGCCCGCAGTGTGCTCTTGGCGATAGTGGTGGTTGTGCCTCGCTTTCTTGTATCATGGTTGAGGTGGCACCAAGGAGGTGATGGTGCAAAGGAAGTAGATGATGCACGTGGTGTCCATGATGAAGGTCGACCTGCAGTAAAAGTTAGTGCGCGCCAATGCCTGCCGATCCTCAAGACTTCACGCTCAGCTTTACAAGCAAGATGGAATAAACGAGTGATATTATTATAATCCTTATAGTCTAGAATGGTCTGAATCTCTATTTAATCCACCCGTAAAACGTGCAAGCATAGCTTCATTCTCCTCAACAATACCACATCTAATCAAGCCAGCTTTGCGCCTCGATAATATTCTTCTACGAATTTTTTCCTTGTCTTAAACGCTGCAATTTTTGAAGTAATTCACGCTGATAATATGGTGGAACCCAACGAGTACGCATAGCAGTTTTCAAAGCAGCCCAAGTAGTGGAACAGATATAATCTACAATGTTCGACCACCAAACACATGCAAAGCTAGTGAAAGCACAAACAGCAGCAGAACACGCCTCTCCTCGTGATATTGTAAACATGTAAATCGTTGTTCAGCTTAACTCCCAAGTAAGATATATATCGTGAACATATCTACCCTCAAATGGTGGAATATTCAATTTCAGTTTAGGGAGATGGTCATGATCTCGCACTGAGGGGGAGCCCTAACATTGCCATTATTTGCATGTGGACGACCGGTGGTTGTGGTGCTGGTGGTTGCACGTAGTTCGATGTTGATCAACCTCATCCTCGTAATCTTCCACATAATCATCCTCGCTTGCACCGCAGCAGCAGAAGAGTGGAGCCAAAGAAGCACCAACAGCAGAGCAGCTGCACCAGAATTTTGTCCCGCTCAATAGGAACACGCCGAGCCTGGCCCATACCGATTCGAAGGGGCGAGTTGTTGTCGCTGCAGAGGTGCGATAGGTGCAGCCGGGTGGTTGTGGAAAACGCATGAGCAATTCATCAAACTTGCTATCAAGCTTTGTTTCAAACGCCTTCTCAATGCCATCTATCTTCTCCATGGCCTCACAAATCTGTTTACCACATCTTGCACCTGTCCAATCATCATTTGTCAAACTTATCATGTAGCTGTTTGTTTGTCGTTCTCCCAATCAGCCTCATCGGCCTGTGTTCCTGCCATGGTTAGCAGCAATAGAAACACACAAGAATATGATCCTACAGACTACTAGGAAGTGGTGGTGGTGGTGGGTGGACAATACAAACCGTGAAGCAAATCTCAAATTCTTACCAGCCTACCCAAAGAAGTAGTGGTGATCGCAACCGCTAGTCAAACTCTCAAAGCTTGGCTATAGCGACACTGTGGAGAATCAAACGACGACGAGATGTATGTGGAGCTGGAAGGCTTATAATATGGTAGCAAAAAGGGTCAAGAATAATCAATTCAGAGATGCAAAGTTGAATAAACGCCAACGACGGTGATCGGGTCGGTCCTAGGCTAGACTGCTAGAGACGCGAGCCTAGAACACCAACAAAATCACGGCGCAAGACGTAAACAAGGGAGGAGCACACTCAATTTTTTTTTTTTTTTTTTTTCTTTTTTGCACTTTTTTCCTTTTTTTTTTTTTTTTGTCTGCAACAAATTTTTTTCAAAAGTCTACAAATGGTCTAAAACCGCCTAGCCAGAATTTTCCAGACTTAGTTTTTTTTTTTGAAACCGAACTATTTTTCTTCATGGATGGCTCGAAGTTGGGGAGTCCTCCGCCGTCACGACTCTGACTATCGCGTGATCTGGAAATCGAGAACAATGCAACAATTATCGACTCGGACTAGGACCGGTGGCGGAGATGAACTGTGGAACTCTGACCGGTGGCGAAGATGAATCTGTGGAACTCGGACCGGTGGCGGATATATGTTGTGGACTCGATGGGCGGATGGCGGCGGATATGTGGTGGCGATATGGATTCGGATTGGCGTGAATATGTGGTGGTGGTATATGGCAGCAAGCGACGTGACAACCCGTGAATGTAACTCAAACTCTAAAAGACTAGACGCTAAGACCAAACTTTTGGCCTTTTCCAAATCTTTTTTTTTTTTTCCCCCCAAATTTTTAAAAAAACCCCCCCCCCGGGTTTTTTTTTTTTTTAAAAAAAGTTAAAAAAAGGGGAAAAAACCCTTTTTAAAAAAAAGGGTTTTTTTTTTTTTCCCCCAAAAAAAAAACCGGTTTTTTAAAAAAAAAATTTTTTTTAAAAAAAAATTTTTTTAAAAACTTTTAAAAAAAAGGGGGTTTTTTTTTTGGGGGGGGGAAAATTTTTTGGGGGGGGTTTAAAAGGGGGGGGAAAGACCAAAACCCCCCCTTTTTTTTTTCCCCCCCGGTTTTTTTTTTTTCCCCCAAAAATTTTTTTAAATTTTCCCAAAACCCCTTTGGGCCCTTTTTTCCCCCCTTTTTCCCCCAAAAAAAAAAAAGGGGTTTTTTTTAAAAAAAAAAAACCCGGTTAAATTTTTTTAAAATTTTGTTTAAAAAAATTTTTTTTAAAGGGTTTTTTTTAAAAACAAAGGGGGGGGGGGTTTAAAAAAAACCCCCCCCCCGGGGAAAAAAAGGGGGGAATTTTTTGGGGGAAATTTTGGGGGGGGGGCCAACCCCAAAACCCAAAGGGCCCCCCCAAAAAGGGGGGGCCCCACCCGGGGGGGCCCCCCCCTTTTTGGCCGGAAAAAAAAATTTTTTTTTTTTTTTAAATCCTTTTTTTTTCCCCCCTTTTGGGGAAAGGGGTTGGTTTTTTTTTCCCCCCCCTTTTTTTTGGGGAAAGGGGTTTCCCGGGGGGAAAAAGGGCCCTAAAAAATTTTAAAAAAAAATTTTTTTTTTTGGGATTTTTTTTTTTAAAAAAAATTTTGGTAATAATTTTGGTTTTAAAAATTTTTGGTTTTCCAATTTTGGGGAAAAAAATTTTTTTTTAAAAAAAAAAAGGGGTTTTTTTTTCCCCCCAAAAAAACCGGGGTTTTTTTTTTTAAAAAAGGGGAAAGGGAAAAAATAAATTTTCCCCCCCTTTTTTAAAAATTTTTAAACCCAAAAAAAAAAGGGTAATTTTTTTAAAACATAAAAAATTTTTTCCCAAAAAACCCCAAAAAAACAAAATTTTTTGGGGTTTTAAAAAGGTTAAGGCCCAATCAAAATTTTTAAAAAATTTTTTTAAAAAATTAAATTTAAGGGGGAAAAAATTTGTTATATTTAAAATTTTTTTTTTTTTGGGCCCAAAAATTGGGGAAAAATTTTAAAACCAAAAAAAATTAACAAAATTTTTAAAAAAATTTTAAAAAAAATTTAATTTAAAAAAATTTTTCCCTTTGCACCCCTTAAAAGGGTTTTTTTTTCCCCCGGGGGGTTTGGGGAAAAAAAAAGGGGGTTTTTTAAATTTTTTAATTTCCCCAAATTTTTTTAAAATTGTTTTTTTTAAAAAAAAACCCCAAAAAAAAAATTAAAAAAAATTTTTAAAAAAAAAAAAAAAAGGGGGGGGGGGGGCAAATTTTTTTTAAAAAATTTTTAAAAATTTTAAAAAAACCCCCTTTTGATATAACCTTTGTCGAGCAGCTCCTGTACTTGACGATAATCTTCTTCGCCTCCTCCGGATTGGTACGGTATGGCGACGGTTGGTAATGATGCACCGAATTAAGTCAATTTGATGCTCAATCCTCGAATAGGTGGTAATCCGGTGGCACGCCTTGTGGAAAGACGCCAAATAACTCCTGCAAAATGTTAGTGATGTATAAAGCAAAGAGGAAGGCACGCCCTCGAATGAAAATAATGCCTCTTTGCACACAAAAGCATAGCAAACAGATTTGCTAAAATCTAGCTCATCAATATCAGATTTGGTGGCAAGTAAACATGCACTTTTTAATTTAATTTCAGAAGCAACAGTGGATGGTTTATTATTAGGCTTCATGTGTTGCTCAAATTCTTTTGCCACAATCTGATTTTCACTCTTATTTTTCTCCTGTTTTGCTTTATTAGCTCTATTAATATCATCTTTCAAAATGGAATCAGGAGTCATAGGAAGCAAAGTAATATTTTTATCCTTATGAACAAGAGTATACTGATTGTTTCTACCATGGTGTACAGAATTTTTATCAAATTGCCATGGTCTACCAAGTAATAAGGAACATGCTTGCATAGGTACCACATCACAATCAACATAATCAGCATATGTAGAGATACTAAAATGCACACGAATAGTACGTGTTACCTTAACCTTGCCGTTGTTGTTGAACCATTGGATGTAGTAAGGATGTGGATGTGGTCTTGTGGTGAGAGATAGCTTCACCATCTCCAAGCTAGCCAAGTTGTTGCAGCTCCCTCCATCTATGATGACGCGAATAGAACGTTCCTTCAGAACTCCCTTTGTATGGAACAAATTATGCCTCTGATTTTGCTCAGCTTGTGTAACCTGCACACTCAAAACACGTTGAGCAACTAAACATTCATACCTGTCAGCATCTTCAGCAGCCATGTATTGTGTCTCATGATCAAAATCATCTCCACCGTGTTCCTCATGTGTAATAAGAGCCAAAGTCTCCTCATCATAGTCACTAGCGGACTCATACCCACCATCCTCAGTAGCAATCATCACACGCTGAGATTTGCATTCTCTCGCAAAATGTCCTCTTCCCTTACAACGACGACAAATAATATCACTTGTGTGCCCTGTTGACGCCATGGAAGAAGAAGAACTCTGTGCAGGCCCGGCAGGTGTGCTCTTGGCAGATAGTGGTGGTTGTGCCTGCTTTCTTATATCACGGTTGGAGGTGGCACCTGAAGGAGGTGATGGTGCAGTGGAAGTAGATGATGCACGTGGTGTCCATGATGAAGGTCGACCTGCAGAAAAGTTAGTGCGCGTCAATGCCTGTCGATCCTGCACTTCATGTTCAGCTTTACAAGCAAGATGGAATAAATGAGTGATATTATTATAATCCTTATAGTCTAGAATGGTCTGAATCTCTCTATTTAATCCACCCAGAAAACGTGCAAGCATAGCTTCATTCTCCTTAACAATACCACATCTAATCAAGCCAGTTTGTAATTCCTGATAATATTCTTGTACAGAATTTTTTCCTTATCTTAAGCGCTGCAATTTTTGAAGTAATTCACGTTGATAATATGGTGGAACCCAACGATTACGCGTAGCAGTTTTCAAAGCAGCCCAAGTAGCTGGAACAGGATATAATCTACAATGTTCAGACCACCAAACACATGCAAAGCTAGTGAAAGCACAAACAGCAGCAGGAACACGTCTCTCCTCAGGATATTATAAACATGTAAATCGTTGTTCAGTTTCTAACTCCCAAGTAAGATATATATCAGGAACGTATCTACCCTCAAATGGTGGAATATTCAATTTCAGTTTAGGAGATGGTCATGATCTCGTACTGAGGGGGAGCCCTAATGATGCGGAGCATCCTACGGTCATCACCATGTCAAGAGTCCATTTGGCAAGTGACACGTATGCACCTCTACTTCTCATACATAAAGGTGAATCTTCTCCTTTACACGTGTTCACTTGACCCCTTTGAGGATGGTATACTACTTGACACTCCACTCGTGTGCATGCATAGGTATTGTCGGAGCTTCACGCACGACGAGGAGGAGTGCAAGCGCCTAGGAACGCCTACACCGTCCATGAGGGAAGCATGGAAGCGAAGACGGAAGAAGAAGGACCTGCCTAGTCCGTAAAGGGCGGTACTACCACCCAAAGTAAGCGGTATTACCGCTCAAGCGGTACTATCACCCAAAGCAAGCGGTACTACCGCTCAAGCGGTACTACCGCCCATGAGTCCGGTACTACCGCCCTGCCTATGCGCAGCCGCGGCCCTTTGGCCTTGTATCCCTCTCCCACTTACCCCTTCGTGGCTTAGACTATAAATAGACCACCTCCACCTCCTTCCTAGGGTTAGCAAATATGATAGCTCATTCTTAGGTGAGCTTTGCTCCTACCTCTACTCTTGAGAGAGAGAGACTACCACTCCCATGGAGTTCAAGGCCTCCATGTGAGAAGATCCTGCGGGATATCATCAAGACCCCCTTGTGGGAAGATCCATCTAGGATATCATCAAGACCTCCTCTTGGAGATGAACCTTACCTTGTATCCTTCCCTTTGTTGTTCATGTACCTTGTGATCTTGTGTGTTTGATTGTCTAGTGGATGTGTGATTGGACTTGTTCTTGAGTGTTTCCCCTTGTGATTTCTCCCCGTTCTTCCCCGTGTTCATCGTGTTCTCCGTAGGATCCCCTCCAAACGTGAAAGATCGACGAATTAGGGTTCCACCCTACATCATATGGTATCATGAGCCACGTTGATCACGTTTTTGGAGCCCCTACCCCTCTTTTTCTAGCTTGATTTTGTGTGTTCTTGCCTAAATCCGAAAATCCCCACCAAAAATAGCCCCAATTTTTTTTGTGATTTGTTAGTTTGATGATGTTTTGTTGATTTGGATCCATGGATTTGCTTGGTTTCAAGTGGATCTAGCATCTCCCCAAGTTTCACCTCTTTTCATCCACGAAATCCATCAAATTTTGCCCCCGAAATCATCTTTTTCCGCCCCAAAATCGCGCCACGATCCGATCTGTGAAAAATCCCGTCACGAGCGGTACTACCGCCCTACAGAGCGGTACTACCGCTGAGAACCTCAAGCGGTACTACCGCCCCGCTAACGGTACTACCGCTAGGCCCTGTTTTAGCCGAAACAGTCGAAAAATCCGGACACGAGCGGTACTACCGCCCTCCCGAGCGGTACTACCGCCCTGGCCAGTTTCAGCTTTCCGAGTTTCACCGTTTTGCCCATAACTAATTCATCCGGAGTCCGATTTTGACGTTCTTTAGCTCGTTTTGAAGCTCTTGACATCCCCCATCCCACAAAAATACCACCAACATCATTTGACTCCATAAAATTTTGTGAATTTTGGCATCTTTGCCTAGGGCTTCCACCACAACATCCGCATAACCACCACCGACTTCCGCAACCTAACCCATTTTGTTCCTTATAGCATTAGTGGTTGTTTGAGTTGTGATTTGAGTCTCCTAAGGTGTTTAGGCTACTTAGGGACGGTTGCTTCTTCATCAACCACCACCACCACCACCACCACTTCCACATAACCTTGCCCACCATACACTTTCGACAACACAACTTAACCCAATTGTTGTTTGAGCTTTTTTCGAGTTGTGGCTTGTGTCTCCTAAGGTGTTTCGGCTACTTAGGGACCGTGTGCTTACAACTCTTACATCGTGTATAACCCATCATCCCACTTCCGCATTGCCTAGTGCAACACCACCACCGCTTTCCGCTACCACCATTTGACATTTGTCATTTGAGATTGTGAGTTTGTGGTTTTTCCGTTTCCTAAGGTGTTTCGGCTACTTAGGGACGAGTCTCCATCATCTTGGTATCTACACCAAGAACACCGCCACTCATCATCGCAGCGACGGTAACCTCGACGACACCTTTGTATATTCCCTTGCAATTGCATTGTTAACCCCTAGCCCATTTTATGTCACTTACCTATCGAGACTAGCCATTTGAGTATTGCCGCAACGTTATTTGTGCACATTAGTGGTCCATACCTTCCATTGCATACATACCATATCATATTGGTATCATATCATCCATTGTGCCTCAAGTTTGTTCCCATATATACACAATTGCTATCTTGGTTTGTGCATTGTGCAAAAGTAGCCATAGAGAAAAAAAGCTTTTCAGCAAAAAAAGAGCAAAGAGCTCGTGAGCAAGTGCCATAGCATCATACCCCATTGAACATAAGAGCCATACCAAAATCTACATCATATGATATCATGCTTGAGAGAAACACCGAACCATACATACATAGCATACTTGGGATAGAAGAATATCCATTTTGCATATTATAGGTTGTGCACAAGTGTCGATCCGCCTATTGAGCAATCGTAAGCTGCCTCTCTTGAGTTGTGCAACACGAGCGTTTTGGTGGATTCCACATTTTGAGCTCATTCCTTGGTTGCACGACCCCATTTATCTATCTCGTGTGTGTTTCCGTGTGCCATTCTTTGCTATTGGTCCATTTGTCTCACTTGCGAATTTGTGAATCTTTTTCAACATTATTGACTCTTGCTAACATTTTGCATTAAATTTTGTGCCACTATCCTCACCAAGCTCTACCATAAGCTTTACTTGATAGGTGTGAGTGAACAAGTCCGTACCAATTCCACTATTCTTTCATCTCACATTGAGTGAAACGAGATACATCCTCAACATTGGGAAAAGGTAACTTGGTATTGTTTATCTCATTTCCTACTCACCTCTACTCGAGTCTTGTGATGGATAGGCAAGGCATTTCATCTTCGGTCTACAACAACAACGACGAGTTCGATGCCATGAACAACAACTCCGACGCCAAGATGCAAGCTAAAATGGAGGAGATCAAAGCCCTCATCAAGTCCTACAAGCGATCTTCCTCATCTTCGAGAAGACGCCAAGAGCACATGCTTCCGAGCTACCATCTCCGCAAGATCACATCGGCATCGACACCATCACCAACAAAAACGTGAAGGTCAAGAGCTCTACATCAACAACCGCCAATGACTTCACCATCTCCTTGGCATCTTCGCCAAGCGACTTCAAGGCATCTTCGCCACGGACATACGGCATCTTCGCCAACAAGAACCTCAAGACTACACTCAAGAGAAGCTACCCAAGCTCAAGTCCGCGACTTCCACGAGCTACTACGACCTCGACACCGACCACAAGATTCCTTTCTATGGGACTCAAGAACCCGAGGAGTACCTCGAGTGGGAGCGTTTGATGGACGACTACCTCAAGCTACATCAAGTTCCTCCCGAAGATCAAGTGAAGTGCGCCACAAGAAACTTCCACGACTACGCATTGGCATGGTGGCTTCACACACCTTCGGAGTACTACGACATGAGTTGGCCCAAGACAAAGAAAGCTTTGCGGCGAGAGTTTGTACCTCCAACCTACACGGAACAACTTCAACGCCAATTGGAGAACACCACCCAAGGATCCAAGTCCATCGACAAGTACTTCAAGGAGATGATGATTGCCTTGCGACGAGCCGGCGTGGATGACCCCATTTCGATGAAGTTCCACTTCATGATGGGATTGCACAACGACATCTCCAAGACCATCGTCCTCAAGAACTACAAGTCCATCGACGACTACTACATTGGTGCTCTCAAGGCGGAACAAGAACTCATGAAGGCCAAGGCTTCTCCACCCCAAGAAAACTTCGCGGCGACCAAGCTCTACGACAAGCATGAGGCTAGTACCACTAAGATGTCCAAGCCCGACAAGCCCCAAGACGATGCTCCCAAGTGTGACTTCACCGCCATCCCTCTTTCTGGCATTGATGATGCCGAGTCTACTCCGACTCTTTTTCAAGACGGTGCGGTGACGAGTTCGACTACGGAGACCTTCAAGGACCAAGCTTTGGAGGCGAGCGACAAGGTGGCGAGCAAGGATGATGCTTCCATCTTTGGAGGCGAGAGGGATGATGTGCCATCTTCGGCCTTCATCTACGGCGACGGTGACGAGATGATCGAGCATGGGATTTTCCCTTCGGTCATGGAGGAGAGTGATGATGTGCCATCTTCGGCCTTCATCCACGGCGATTTACGATGAGATGGTTGAGCATGGGATCTTCCTTCACCACGGCGACGATGATGACTTGAGTGACTTGTGCCACCATATTGAGAGTGAGAGTGACTTCACCACTAGCCCCATATATGATGAGTTGCCACAATTCCCATGTGAGGAGAGCCACAACCCCCACCACTTGAGTGAGATGAGTGACTCCACCATACGTGAGTTTGAGTGCACCTATTTTGAGGGAGTGAGTGAACCACCACATAGAGAGAGTGAGATAGTTGATAGGTCTCGTGAGGCCATTTGCATTTCTAACAACTTGACCTCTACCTCTATTGTGTCTTCTCGCTTGGTGCTAGGTCCCATTTATGATGACGCCACGATCCTCGACAACTTCGCCCTCCCTTTGGACAAGACGATGGCCATGGTGGATTATGATGCACCCCCCACATGGTTCCATCAAGATGAAGATGACCACCATTTGGTCTTTCCCACCTCACCTACACCACTTGAGTGGAATGACAAAGGTAACAAAGGTGACGGTGATGCTCTAGTCCCACTAGTGGACATTCTTGACATTGATTTCTTGCATGATGTTGATCCACCTATTGCCATGCTTCATGCTAGTATGATTTCCCCATGCGATGATTTGCACATTTATGATGAGTATGATGATTCTATTGTGGAGTCTATTAGTTGTGATGCCATGTTACATAGGATTTCTTGTGACAATTCTTTAGGTCACATCATGTTTGATAATCCGCTTGACTTGTCATATGCTATGCATGAGATCCATCATATTTCTTATTTGCAATTTCTTCATAGTGACTATGCATATGCCATTAAAATAAACCCAATTTGCACATATGGCATAGATGACAAGCCCATGGTTATTGGCATTTGTTTTTCTTGTGATGATATTGATATGCTACCTTTGCATCATTTATCTCATATGCCATGCCATGACCACCTAGCTTCGGATATGCATTGTTTTGGATGTTGTCCATTTTCTCCATATGATGTTTCCGATATTGCTCATGCGCCCATAGTTTCCTCATACATGTTAGGGGAATTTGATCCATCCCATTCATTGCATGATCCCCATACTTGTTTGCACCATATGCTACCCACGAATAAACATACTATTGATGTGCCATATACTTGCATTCTCAATTTGTGTCCCCATCGTGTCATACATAACAACTATTCTTTCATGATGGATGACATGTTCCTATACCGTGCATCAAATTTCTTTGAGCGATGCTTATCTTGTGCTAACTCACACGTGCACATACACATCATGATGGATGATGTGTACATTTACCACGCACACAATTTCTTTGGTTTGTGTCTCTTTTGTGTAGGTACCCATGAATACTTGTCAACCTCGCAATCCCACGAGTTGACAAAACGAGCTTTAGAGAGCAAAAATGAATTGGGATCACGTGGATTGTCTTTACCACCGTCCCCTTCGCGCAAGGACTACGCGCAACTCCTCTACTTGGCTCTCACACGGCTATGGGCCATTTACCACTTCTCACATTATGCTCATTTTACCGTGTTCACTTTGCATGCTATGCTTGCTTCTATGCCTTTGCCATGCAATTGTGACCCTTGCTTGCATCTACCCATGATTCTCCATTATGATATTCCTATGTGTATTTGCATGCTTGGTGGAGATCCTTGTTGCTTTTGCCATGTTTATCATGTGCCCCATTCTATTGATGCTTGTTGTGTTGGGAGAGTCATGATGACCCATTGCTATTCACATATGGCCTCTCGCCAATACATTCATGATATTGTACTCATATCTTGCTTTCATGCTTGTGCTATGACTTGTGAATTATTCATGCCCACTATTTGCACCAATGACATGTTTGCCATGATTCCTCCTAGTATGTTGCATCTTCGCACTACTAGCTTGCTTGATTTGATAGCTATGAATGCTCGCTATATTGCATCACCCATGTTCCACTACTTGCTTTCTTGGCTTGATGACATATATGATCATGCCTCTCACATGATATATCTTCATCATTGTCTCTTGTGTTATAAGTGCTCATCTCATGCGGTTGATGACAACCATCTATATGCTTTGCACATGATTCGTATTGCTTCTTGTCATATATCTCCATGTGTTGCCTCTCTCATGATAGAGGATTTGCCATGTATTGAGTGCAACAATGATTCTCTTCTTGTTCATGAGATTGCCCCCATAGCATTCTCACACATGTTTGGATATTTTGACACAATTCTTGTGAAGCATGCTTGTCTTACTTCTTTGCACCATATACCTAGTGCCATGAATATAGCCATTGTTGCATCATATTATTCATGCACTTGTGCTTCTAATGGCTATGTGCAAAAGATGAGAACCATCATGATGGATGATGTGTTTGTCTACCATGCGCATACTTTCTTTGTTTTGTTTTGTGCATGTGTAGGATACTTGGACTTCGTGGTTTCACTTCCACTTCACGTGAGTTGACCATTCGAGCTCTTGAGAGCGAGCCACCTTCTACCACTTCATTTATTCTACATCGCACTTGCTTGTGTCTCGACATTGTGAAGAATGCACAAGGACATGCTTTCAAGGTGATATCCTTCTCTTTGAGAACTCCCAAACCATGAGCATGGATATTGTGGATCATCCTACTTGTGTTGCTTGCCCCATGAGACTTATTGGTCATCTTGGACTACTTGATTGCGCATATGTTAGAGATCTTGCCTCGCCTTGCCATTTTAGCATTTCCTTGCTTCATGCTATATATGCCTTGTGTGTTGCATCCAATTCTTGGATTACTTGCTCCTATCATATGTTTGGTTGCAACAATGTCAGCTCTTCACATATGCCATGTCCCATTGCTTGTCTCATGCTTGACTTGACTGCCTCACACATGATGAACAATTGCTCTTTATATTGTGTTGAGTGCCACACTATATTCACTACACCCTATGCACATTATGCTTGGATTGTCTTGCACTTGACCCATGTGTTTAGACATCTCATCTTATTTGGTGTTGTGAATGATTCCTATGCCTACCATCGACCATTTGTCGAGCACTTTATGCATGCTTGCTATGACCTTGAGGTGGATGCTTATGCTCTTGTCACACATATTTGCATCTCTACCTCACCTTTACATGCTTGTCCCCATGATATCTTTGCTTGTGCTCAATTTATGTGCTTACATGCCATGTCACAATCCTTTGTCAAACCATATGCTATGCTTGATGAAAACACTTGTTTGGTGAATCACCTCTTGAATGCTTGGTTTTGCACTAATGCTAACCACATTTGTTTTTCCAAGTGTTTGTTGTCCTTGCTCATTTTGAAGGAATCCCAAGACGGTGCGACATTGGAGAGTGCCCATTGCGAGCTTGAAGATGACGAGTACTTGGTGAACGTCCAATTCTTCACGGCGAAGCCATCTCTTTCCCATGGTGATTTGGTTTTCGATCCGAGGTCGGATCTTTTCCAAGGGGGAGGGGATGATGCGGAGCATCCTACGGTCATCACCATGTCAAGAGTCCATTTGGCAAGTGACACGTGCGACCTCTACTTCTCATACATAAAGGTGAATCTTCTCCTTTACACGTGTTCACTTGACCCCTTTGAGGATGGTATACTACTTGACACTCCACTCGTGTGCATGCATAGGTATTGTCGGAGCTTCACGCACGACGAGGAGGAGTGCAAGCGCCTAGGAACGCCTACACCGTCCGCGAGGGAAGCATGGAAGCGAAGACGGAAGAAGAAGGACCTGCCTAGCCTGTAAAGGGCGGTACTACCACCCAAAGTAAGCGGTACTACCGCTCAAGCGGTACTACCGCCCAAAGCAAGCGGTACTACCGCTCAAGCGGTACTACCGCCCATGAGTCCGTACTACCGCCCGCCTATATTGCAGCCAGCGCCCTTGGCCTTGTATCCTCTCCCACTTACCCCTTCGTGGCTTAGACTATAAATAGACCACCTCCACCTCCTTCCTAGGGTTAGCAAATATGATAGCTCATTCTTAGGTGAGCTTTGCTCCTACCTCTACTCTTGAGAGAGAGAGACTACCACTCCCATGGAGTTCAAGGCCTCCATGTGAGAAGATCCTGCGGGATATCATCAAGACCCCCCTTGTGGGAAGATCCATCTAGGATATCATCAAGACCTCCTCTTGGAGATGAACCTTACCTTGTATCCTTCCCTTTGTTGTTCATGTACCTTGTGATCTTGTGTGTTTGATTGTCTAGTGGATGTGTGATTGGACTTGTTCTTGAGTGTTTCCCCTTGTGATTTCTCCCCGTTCTTCCCCGTGTTCATCGTGTTCTCCGTAGGATCCCCTCCAAACGTGAAAGATCGACGAATTAGGGTTCCACCCTACATCACCTAACATTGCCATTGTTTGCATGTGGACGACATGGTGGTTGTGGTGCTGGTGGTTGCACGTAGTTCTGATGTTGATGAACCTCATCCTCGCAATCGCCCACATACTCATCATCCTCCTCGGTACCAGCAGCAGTAGTAGCAGGAGCCAAAGAAGCACCAACAGCAGTAGCAGCGGCACCAGAATTTTGTCCTGGCTCAATAGGAACACGCCGAGCTTGTCCATACCGATTCGAAGGGGCGAAGTTGTTGTCGCAGCAGAGGTGCGATAGGTGCAGCCGGCGGTGGTTGTGGAAAACGCGCGAGCAATTCATCAAACTTGCTATCAAGCTTTGTTTCAAACGCCTTCTCAATGCCATCTATCTTCTCCATGGCCTCGCAAATCTGTTTAGCACATCTTGCACCTGTCCACTCATCATTTGCTGAAATTTATCATGTAGCTGTTTGTTCGTCAGTTCTCCCAATCAGCCTCATCGCTTGTGATCCCGCCATGGTTAGCAAAAATAGAAACACACAAGAATATGATCCTACAGACTACTAAGAAGTGGTGGTGGTGTATCACAAACCCGCAAGCAAATCTCAAATTCTTACCAGTTCTTACCAAAGAAGAAGCGGTGATCGGCAACCGCTAGTAGTCAAAACTCTCAAAGCTTGAATAGAGCGATTACTGTGGAGAGTCCAACGCACGACGTAGATGTATGTGGAGCTGGGAAGGCTTATAATATGGTAGCAAAAAGGGTCAGCAATAACCAATTCAGAGATGCAAAGTTGAATAAACGCTCAACGACGGTACTGTGCTGGTCCTAGGCTAGACTGTGCTAGAGACGCGAGCCTAGAACACCAACAAAATCACGGCGCGACACGTAAACAAGGGAGGAGCACACTCTAAAAGTTTTTTTTTCGCGCTGCTTTTTTTTTGCGCTGCTCCTTTTTTTTGCGAAAAATCACTATAATGGCGAGTGTCTCAAAACTCTTCCCAGTGTCAAATCGACAGATGGGCACGAAATTTTTTCGACCAAATTTTTTTTTCAGCTGCGTGGACCCAAAAACTGAAACGAGTCAAAAAACTTTCTATAACGGCGATCGCCTCAATACGCTTAGAAACACCTAAAATAGGATAGCCGTAAATTTTTTGTCAAGTGCGTTTTGAAATTTTTGGGTCTAAACGGAGGGTGGTTTCCTGACTTTTTTTGGAAACCAACCTCTTCTACGGTCGGCAAAGATTGCTGGAATCAAAACCTACTCGCACAAGGAAACACGAATCGAAATTAGATGGATCCCAAAACAAACCTAATATGCAAGGAACTCGGATTGGTGGTGGATATATGGTGGTGGTATATGGCAGCGGTGGTGGTATATGGATACGGATTCAAGCGGTGGCGGATAAGCGGTGGTGGTAGATGGCAGGGCGATGATGATGAAAGCGGCGGTGTGACAACTTATGACCGTAACTCAAACTCTAAAAGACTAGACTCTAAGACCAAAGAACTAGACAAGACGATGCAACCAAGAATTCAACAACGCAAATACAAAAAAGATTATGCAAAGGCTCGATTGGTTCGGATATGATGAACTAACCCTAATTTTTTTGTGGCTTTTTCGTGGACTGTAGGTATGAAGAATAGAGTCGATCTAAACTACGAAATCGTAAAATCTCACCGAGCAACCCGGAAATCTGATACCACTTGATAGAGGCAAAGGTGTCCCGCCTTTCGATGAGATGATGGATATCGCTTTGGTGGAAGTCGACTTTGACGATCCGACTACTTAACGTCGCGAGGACGCCGCGCTTAGCAATCGCTAAACCAACTCCGAGAGGTTATTGACCACGCCGAGCACGATCAACTCGACCATGAGGGTCTGCTTCCGCGAGCAAACGAAGAACAAGCAAGAAACCGAGATTGCAACTGGATATTGCGAATATAAGATGAAAGCTTTATTGATCAAGGTGGGGTTCTGTGGACGCTTTGTCCGGTCGCTGAACACAAACGGCACGCGGTTGCAGCTATGGCGAACTTTTGATCTAAACAAAACCCAAAGTCTAAACGGTTCCCTAAGGGCTGTATATATGGAGGAAGAGGGGGAGAATTTCGTGGCCCTTGGTGGAGGGGTCCGAAACCAACCCTAACTCTTGTTTCCCCACACATACGGACTCTAAAAATAGCCTATACTTAAGTATTTCGAAATTACCTGGGCCTGGCCCAATAATAAGGTGACGCAGCACCTAGAATAGCCTCTGGACGAAATTTATGAAGTGGCATCTTGTATATTTCGTCCAAGGCTTCATGCACTCCTTATGGTGGCTTCAAAGTCCTGAAATCATCACTTGTAACTCCGTTCTTGATCCCCTTGCGCATGCCATCAACTCCATGCGTGTTCTTGCTCCAATGTTCATCCTTCTCCAAGCTAGGCCCTTCATTTGTAAGCAAAACAAATGTATCCAATTTAGGCAGCATCATATTCTCATGAACATTAGAATCATTACCAAGAAAAGAAAGTACCTGGTAATTTAATTGGCGTGCGCGAGCTCTAGTAATTGGTCCCGTATATGTAACAGTAGGGGCTGTGGGTGTAACAATGGTATTGATGTCCTCATCAAAAGGTATGTTTGTCCCTACCAGGGGGGCTAATGTTTATAAGCAACATAATCTCTCGATTTTCCTTCAAAAGGAAGTGCCAATGGGTTGAGAAACTTGTCTGAAAAACAGCAACGAATGGTGTTCTTTGACTTTCAGGGCCAAAAAGTCCTGCTTATGGCTGAATTTGAGGGTACTCAAGGCCTCCTGGCACAAGCAGGGAGTATTTTCTGGATTCGCGCGTTCACCGCGAGCCGTTTGAGTACTTGTGGGTCCGACACGGACTCCGAATGACAAAATTATGACCATTTTAGTGAACATCTCTCCATTCTATGGCAGTCCTTGAAAGTACTTCATTTTCTCGTGCGCTTTTTGCCTGATTGCCCCAAAATTTGTCCCCTATAGAGAAGATATCGTTTCCACATATATATTGACCGATGCCAGGAATGCCCTTTTGTTCTTGGCTTTCACGCGCATGAGTTACAGCATGCCATCCGGCGAAAACAAGGAGAATAAGGCATATATCCGCTAGATTTTCTTCAATTTACAGCCAAATGAGATTGCCCGGATCATAGAGCATCTGCAGAAAGGTATGTTTGTCCCTACCAGGGGGGCTTATGTTTATAAGCAACATAATCTCTTGATTTTCCTTCAAAAGGAAGTGCCAATGGGTTCGAAACTTGTCTCAAAAACAGCGATTTAATGATATTCTTTGACTTTCGTACCAAAAGTTCTGCTTAAGGTCAGATTTGAGGGTACTCCGGCCTCCTGCCGCAAGGGGGAGTATTTTCGATTCACAAGCCCATGAAAGCAGTTTGAGTACTTGTGGGTCCGACACGGACCAATGACAAAATTATGACCGCTTTAGTGAACATCTCTCCATTCTATGGCGTCCTTGAAAGTACTTCATTTTCTCATGCGCTTTTTGCGATTGCCCAAAAATTTCTTGTCCTCTATAGAGGAGATATCGCTTCCACATATATATTGACCAATGCCAGAATGCCCTTTTGTTCTTGGCTTTCACGCCGCATGAGTTACAAAGATGCCATCCGCGAAAACAAGGAGAATAAGGCATATAGCCGCTAGATTTTCTTCAATTTACAGCCAAATGAGATTGCCCGGATCATAGAGCATCCGCAGAAGGTACGCTTGTCCCTACCAGGGGCTAATGTCTATAAGCAACATAATCTCTCGAATTTCCTTCAAAAGGAAGTGCAAATGGGCTCGAAACTTGTCCGAAAAACAGCGAAGAATGATGTTCTTTGACTTTCAGGGCCAAAAAGTCCTGCTTAAGGCCGTATTTGAGGGTACTCCAGGCCTCCTGGCGCAAGCGGGGAGAATTTTCTGGATTCGCACGCTCGCCGCGAGCCGTTTTGATAGAGGCAGAGGTGTCCCGTCTTTCGATGAGATGGTGGATTTCGCTTTGGTGGAAGTCGACTTTGACGATCCGACTACGAGCGTGCCAGGACGTCGCGCCTTAGCAATCGCTAAACCAACTCCGAGAGGTTATTGACCACGCCGGAGCACGATCAACCTGACCACGAGGGTCTATTTCCTGCGAGCAAACGAAGAACAAGCAAGAAACTGAGATTGCAATCTGGATATCGCGAATATAAGATGAAAGCTTTATTGATCAAGGTGGGGTTCTGTGATGCCTTTGTCTGGTCATTGAACACAAACGAAGTACGCGAAGTTGCAGCTATGGCGAACTTTTGATCTAAACAAAACCCAAGGAAAAAGCTACTAGATGGATCTACTTATATAGGAGCAAGGGGTGGCGGCCAAGGAGGTGGGAGAACGTCCCAAGGCAGCCTAAAACTAACCCTAGGTCGTACAAGGCCAATGGGCCCAAGTGGAGGTGCGTAACACCTTTGGACTTGTAGTTTGACTCGGATTCTGGTGCAGCGTCAGATTGTTTCGTCCATAACTCAAAGCTCCTGACGGATTTTAAGGTCATTCCAATTGTGCTGAAAAGAGCATGAAATCTACTTTCCAACAAAAAAAGAATCACCAAATTCGGAGTCCGTATGAAAAAGTTGTTGACGTTTTGAGTCAGGTATGTCTGTGCAGTCCGAATCTGAGTCCAGAACGTGAGAGACTTGGACTCTATCTTCTCTTGGGCCAAAAGTGACGTGAGAGAACTTTTTGAACAGCAAATAAACATCCCTTTCTTCCTTATCTTTATATGTGGATTGTACAAATGTCCCATACACCTGCAATTAGACAAAACACAAAAGTGTGTGAAGTATTTTGTTCGGATAACATAAATAAATTATTGAATAGTTTGCACTAGAAATCACCGACAAATATGCATGTATGCAATATGTTTGGTCATATCCAAGGTAGTCATGTCCTCATCATCCTCCCTTCTTGAAAATAAAGCCGCCCTCGGCGTTTAATCTGAAATGTGGCTAACGAAAGAGACAAGGTGTACATGTTGTATATGTATACGTCATCCATTTTTACTTCCCTTGATTTTTGCATATATGACACATGAATAGATGAGTAACTTGCATAGTTCATAAAATCTAAAGCCAACAAATTAGCACAAGAAGTAGAAGGCATGAAAATATTGCAACTCAGTTTGCACATATAAGTGAAGGTCATATCAAAAGGATTAAACATAGATTCTTTTGCATCAACAGTTAATTCAATGGGTGCACTCGAAATTGTTGGTATTTCAGTTGTTTGATCACATGACGCATTCATGATAGTATCAAGATTCTCTAAAATAGGTGTTATGCTCAAATCACCAGGTAACTCAACACATGATGCATTCAAGTTAACTAGGGATGCATCATTTTCATGTGAAGTTATATCATGAATACATATACTGTTACCTTGTCGCAGAGACATAGCTGATGTAGGTACAGACGTAGACAATGCACCATACTTGAGATGATGTCGCCCCATAATCCGAGGTGGGGCTGCTCCAAGAGGTGCAACGGTGGAGGAACCAACCGCTGTGGTGAGCATGAACTGAATAGTAGTTGTTGTAGTCACCCAATGCATCCTCCTCAGAATCGCTCTCAAAGGTACAAGCACGAACATACATACCAAGAATGCAACGAGGAATATACTGAAATCTTGCCTGAATATCATCGCTCAAACCACCAAAAATCTATTCATTGTATCATCCTTAGATTCTTCTATGTCACAATGATGCATAAAAGATTTGAACTCTTTGTAGTAAGCATGAACAGTGTTGTTGCCTTGTTTAAATTGTTCAAATTTATGGCAATTCACGATTTATAGTAAGGAGGGAAAACTGTTTTCTCATTACATCTTTCAAATCTTTCCAAGTTGTGGGTTGGTTATCAATGTTTTTCTTACAATGCACACTCCACCAAATGAAGCAAAACCAGAATACTCTAGTGGCAGCTCAGACTCGCCAAGTTCGTAAAAAACATGCTGACTAAAAACTTGTTCTACTTCAAGCTCCCAAGCTAGATAAATAGCAGGATTAAATCTACCCTCAAATGACGGTAAAGAGCTAACTGGCCATGTGCTTGTGTGTGTTGTCCCAACTCGTGATGGTGAAGATGTGTTCGTCATCCAAGAACTTCTATCTCCAAACCTGTCATGATTAGTAGAAACAAGAAACAAAATTCGAGAATAATGTTCCTATGAACTACTAGGATGTGGTTGTAAAGTGCTCACAAGAAAGCAAATATCAATATCTTACAAGTTCTTACCATGCGCCGGTGGTGACAGCAACCAGCGTGTCAAGTAACTCAAGATTGTGTAAAGCGATTGCTGGGAACGACGATACACGGTGTAGTAATATGTGGAGCTGGGCTCGCTATATATGGTAGCAAAAATTTAGCAATAATCAATTCAAAGATGCAATGTTGAATAAACGCCAACGACGGTAGACGTGCTGGTCCTAGGCTAGACCGGACTAGAGACGCGAGCCTAGAACACTAATGAGGTCATGGCGTAGCACAACTAGCATCAATGAAGGATACTAAGCAGCTCTTGACAGCAAGATATAAGTGAAGATCACAATGGCAGTGAAGATAATGATGAAAAACAACCGCCAAGCAGGGACATACAACAACTCTCTCTCAACTTTCCTCTTGAAAAGTTTGAGCCAATTTTCTGATAAATTCTTTCAAAGAATGCTACTAACTCAAGCTTTCCAATGCAAAAAGAATCACTCAATTCCGAGTTGATATGAGGAGTCAAAGAATTCTAAACCGCCTGAAAAATTGGAACAAGCTGTGTTCTCGAACTTCGGAGGGCAAAAAGACCTACTTAGAAGCCGTTTTTGAGGTGTCAAATATTGAACTAGCTTCTGCAACTATTTACATGCGGCTCGTCGCTAGCTTCAATTTGAGTACTCACGAGCCAAAACGGACTTCGTATGAGGAAGATACACCTGTTTTACTGAACAGTGCGCAAAACAGATTCTAATCCGAATTCAGGTACGAGATTGATTCTAGATGGATCCGATTTTTTTTCTCTTTTTTTTTCTCACGCTTTTTTTCTTTTCTTCTCTTTTTTTTTTTTTCTTTCCTTTTTTCTTTTTTTTCTCTATCTTCTTTTCTCCCTCTTTCCAAGACAAACTAGATAAGATGCAGATTGATCAAAGCGAAGATGTGAATGACCTCAACTATGATTATGACAACGAACAGTGCGTAGCACGTGGTGGAAATTAATAGATGGGATGGTGGACAGCGGAAGGGATAATGATGCAGCAGCGGCGTGACTAATGTGAACAGAACTCGAAACTCTAAAGGAACTAGACACTAAGACCAGCAACTGACACGACGATGCAACCGATAATTCAACTATGCAAGCAACAAATAGAAAATTGCAAAGGCTCGGATCGGCTTGGATAAAGGATGAACAGATCTAACTTTTTTATGGCTTTTTCATGGACTATAGGTATGAATGACAGATGCGATCTAAACTATGAAAACTGTAAAATCTCACCGAGCAACCTGAAAACTGATACCACTTGATAGAGGCAGAGGTGTCCCGCCTTTCGATGAGATGGTGGATTTCGCTTTGGTGGAAGTCGACTTTGACGATCCGACCACGAAGGCAGCGAGGACGCCGCGCTTTAGCAATCGCTAAACCAACTCCGAGAGGTTATTGACCACGCCGAGCACGATCAACTCGACCACGAGGGTCTATTTCCTGCGAGCAAACGAAGAACAAGCAAGAAACTGAGATTGCAATCTGGATATCGCGAATATAAGATGAAAGCTTTATTGATCAAGGTGGGGTTCTGTGGACGCTTTGTCCGGTCGTTGAACACAAACGGCACGCGAAGTTGCAGCTATGGCTAACTTTTGATCTAAACAAAACCCAAGGAAAAAGCTACTAGATGGATCTACTTATATAGGAGCAAGGGGTGGCGGCCAAGGAGGTGGGAGAACGTCCCAAGGCAGCCTAAAACTAACCCTAGGTCGTACAAGGCCAATGGGCCCAAGTGGAGGTGACGTAACACCTTTGGACTTGTAGTTTGACTCGGATTCTGGTGCAGCGTCAGATTGTTTCGTCCATAACTCAACGCTCCTGACGGATTTTAAGGTGATTCCAATTGTGTTGAAAAGAGCATGAAATCTACTTTCCAACAAAAAAAGAATCACCAAATTCGGAGTCCGTATGAAAAAGTTGTTGACGTTTTGAGTCAGGTATGTCTGTGCAGTCCGAATCTGAGTCCAGAACGTGAGAGACTTGGACTCTATCTTCTCTTGGGCCAAAAGTGACGTGAGAGAACTTTTTGAACAGCAAATAAACATCCCTTTCTTCCTTATCTTCATATGTGGATTGTACAAATGTCCCATACACCTGCAATTAGACAAAACACAAAAGTGTGTGAAGTATTTTTGTTCTGGATAACATAAATAGATTATTGAATAGTTTGCACTAGAAATCACCTGACAAATATGCATGTATGTATGCAATATGTTTGGTCATATCCAAGGTAGTCATGTCCTCATCACGTTTGAGTACTTGTGGGTTTGACACGGACTCCGAATGACAAAATTATGACCGTTTTAGTGAACATCTCTCCATTCTACGGCAGTCCTTGAAAGTACTTCATTTTCTCGTGCGCCTTTTGCCTGATTGCCCCAAAATTTCTTGTCCTCTATAGAGGAGATATCGTTTCCACATATATATTTACCGATGCCAGGTATGCCCTTTTGTTCTTGGGTTTCACGCTGTGAGTTACAAAGATGCCATCCGCGAAAACAAGGAGAATAACGATATAGTCGCTGGATTTTCTTCAATTTACGGCCAAATGATATTGCCGGATCATAGAGCATCCGCAGAAGGTACGCTTGTCCCTACCAGGGGGCTAATGTCTATAAGCAACAAAATCTCTCGAATTTCCTTCAAAAGGAAGTGCCAATGGGTTCGAAACTTGTCTCAAAAACAGCGACGAATGATGTTCTTTGACTTTAGGGCCAAAAGTCCTGCTTAAGGCCGATTTGAGGGTACTCCGGCCTCCCCGTGCAAGTGGGGAGTATTTTCGATTCAGCGGCCACCGCGAGCCGCTTGAGTACTTCGGGTCCGACACGGACCCCGAATGACAAAATTATGACCGTTTTAGTGAACATCTCTCCATTCTATGGCAGTCCTTCAAAGTACTTCATTTTCTCATGCGCTTTCTGCCTGATTGCCCCCAAATTTCTTTTCCTGATGAGGACATCAATACCATTGTTACACCCACAACCCCTACTGCTACATATACTGGACCAATTACTAGAGCACGCTACCGCCAATTAAGTTATCGTACTTCGCTTCTTGGTAATGATTCTAATGTTCATGAGAATATGATGCTGCCTAAATTGGATACATTTGTTTTGCTTACAAATGAAGGGCCTAGCTTGGAGAAGGATGGACATTGGAGCACGAACAAGCATGGAGATGATGGCAGGCGGCAGTGGAACAGGAACGGAACTACAAGTGATGATTTCATGACTTTGAAGCCACCATAATGGGTGTATGATGCCTTGGACTAAATATACAAGATGCCACTTTTCCTCCATATATACAGCCCTTAGGGCACCGTTTAGACTTTGGCTTTTGTTTAGATTAAAGTTCGCCATAGTTGCAACTTCACAGATTTCGCTTGTGTTCAACGACTGCATAAAGGCCACAGTAACCCCACCTTGATCAATAAAGCTTTCATCTTATATTCACAATATCCAGATTGCAATCTCAGTTTCTTGCTTGTTCTTCATTTGCTCGCAGGAAATGACCCTCGTGGTCGTAGATCGTGCTCCGGGGGTCAATAACCTCTCGGAGTTGGTTTAGCGATTTCTAAGGCGCGACGTCCTCGCACGTTCGTAGTCGGATCGTCAAAGTCGACTTCCACCAAAGCGATATCCATCATCTCATCGAAAGACGGGACACCTTAGCCTCTATCAAGTGGTATCAGATTTCCAGGTTGCTCGGTGAGATTTTACGGTTTTTGTAGTTTAGATCGAGTCGGTTCTTCATACCTATAGTCCACGAAAAAGACAAAAAAAAATTAGGGTTAGTTCATCCCATCCGAACCAATCTGACCCTTTGCATAATCTTTTCTGTATTTGCTTTGTTGAATTTGCAGTTGCATCGTCGTGTCAAGTTGCTGGTCTTAGCGTTTAGTCCTTTAGAGTTTCGAGTTATGTTCACAGGTTGTCACGTCGTCGCTGCCATATATCACCATCGCATCATCATCGTCGCTGCTGCCATATACCACCACCACATATTCACCGCCAATCCGAGTCCATATACGCCACCACATATCCGCCGCCATCACGCCAATCCGAGTCCACCTGCAACATATATCCGCCACCTGTCTGAGTTCCACCAGATTCATCTCGGCCACCAGTCTGAGTTCCACCAGATTCATCTCCACCACCAGTCCGAGTTCCACCAGATTCATCTCCGCCACCAGCCCTATTCCGAGTCCAGTATTTTGTTACTCTGTTTTGGTTTTCCAGATCACGCCATACTCCGAGTCGGGACAGAGTATGACTCCCCAACTTCCGTACACCCGCAGAGAGAAATAGTTCCAAACTCAAAAAAACTAAGTCTGGAAAATTCGCTAGGCAGTTTTTAGACCATTTGTAGACTTTTTCGACAAAAAATTGTTATGAGCAAAAAAAGAGGAAAAAAGTGCAAAAAAGGAAAAAGAGAAAAAAATTCAGAGTGTGCTCCTCCCTTGTTTACGTGCAGCGCCGTGATTTTGTTGGTGTTCTAGGCTCGCGCCTCTAGCACAGCCTAGCCTAGGACCAAAGACAAGATCCGTCGTTGAGCGCTTATTCAACTTTGCATCTCTGAATTGATTATTGTTGACCGCTTTTGCTACCATATTATAAGCCTTCCCAGCCCCACATACATCTACGCCGTATGCTTGACTCTCCCCGTAATCGCCTATCCAAGCTTTAAGAGTTTTGACTACAACGGTTGCCGATCACCACCGTCTTTGGGTAAGAACGTAAGAATTTGAGATTTGCTTCACGGGTTTGTGATACACCACCACCACTTCTTAGTAGTCTGTAGGATCATATTCTTGTGTGTTTCTATTTGCTGCTAACCATGGTAGGATCACAAGCCAATGAGACTGATTGGGAGAACCTGACGAACAAATAGCTACATGATAAATTTCAGCAAATGATGAGTGGACAGGTGCAAGATGTGCTAAATAGATTTGACGAGGCCATGGCATCGAGAAGACGTTCGAAACAAAGCTTGATAGCAAGTTTAATGAACTGCTCGCGTGTTTTCCACAACCACCGCCGGCTACACCTATCGCACCTCTGCAACAACAACAACTACAACAACGCCCCCTTCCGAATCAGTATGGACGAGCACAGCGTGTTCCTATTGAGCCAGGACAAAATTATGGTGCCGCTGCTCATCGCTATTGGTGCTTCAGAGCTCCTGCTGTTATCGCAGAGGTGGAGGACTATTATGAGGATGAGGTTGATCAAAATCGAACTACGTGCAGCCATCAAGCACCACCACCAAAGCAGGTCGACCTCGTATATATTCGCAACGGTAGGCCTGCACTACCACCTCAGGTACGAGATAATGACCATATTCCGAAAATGAAATTGAATATTCCACCATTTGAGGGTAGATATGTTCCTGATATATATCTTACTAGGGAGTTTGAAACTGAACAATGTTTTACATGTTTACAATATCCCGAGGAGAGACGGGTTCCTGCTGCTGTTTGTGCTTTCACTAGTTTTGCATGTGTATGGTGGTCTGAACATTGTAGATTATATCCTATTCCAACTACTTGGGCTGCTTTGAAAACTGCTATGCGTACTCGTTGGGTTCCACCATATTATCAACTTGAATTGCTTCAAAAATTGCAGCGTTTAAGACAAGGAAAAAATTCTGTAGAAGAATATTATCAGGAATTACAAACTGGCATGATTTAATGTGGTATTGTTGAGGAGAATGAAGCTACGCTTGCACGTTTTATAGGTGGATTAAATCGAGAGATTCAGACCATTCTAGAGTATAAGGAGTATACTAATATCACTCGTTTATTCCATCTTGCTTGTAAAGCTGAATGTGAAGTGCAGGATCGACAAGCATTGGCGTGAACTAACTTTTCTGCAGGTCGACTTTCATCATGGACACCGCGTGCATCCTCTACTTCCACTACACCAGCACCTCCATCAGCTGCTACCTCCAGCCGTGATACAAGAAAGCAGGCACAACCACCACTATCTGCCAAGAGCGCACCTCCCGGGCCTACACATAGCTCTTCTTCTTCCATGGCATCAACAGGGCACACAAGTGATATTATTTGTCGTCGTTGTAAGGGAAGAGGTCATTATGCGAAAGAATGCAAATCTCAGCGTGTGATGATTGCTACTGAGGATGGTGGGTATGAGTCCACTAGTGACTACGATGAGGAGACTTTGGCTCTTATTACACGTGAAGAACATGGTGGAGATGATTCTGATCATGACACGCAATATATGGCTCCTGAAGACGCTGACAGGTATGAATGTTTAGTTGCTCAACGTGTTTTGAGTGTACAGGTCACACAAGCTGAGCAAAATCAGAGGCACAATTTGTTCCATAAAAAGGGAGTTGTGAGGGAACGTTCTGTGCGCGTCATCATAGATGGAGGGAGCTACAACAACCTGGCTAGCATGGAGATGGTGGAGAAGCTATCCCTCACCACAAGACCACATCCACATCCTTACTACATCCAATGGTTCAACAACAGCGGCAAGGTTAAGGTAGCACGTACTATTCGTGTGCATTTTAGTATCTCTACATATGTTGATTATGTTGATTGTGATGTGGTACCTATGCAAGCATGTTCCTTATTACTTGGTCGACCATGGCAATTTGATAAAAATTCTGTACACCATGGTAGAAACAATCAGTATACTCTTGTTCATAAGGATAAGAATATTACTTTGCTTCCTATGACTCCTGAGTCCATTTTGAAAGATGATATTAATAGAGCTAATAAAGCAATTTAAACAGGGGAAAAATAAGAGTGAAAATCAGATTGTGGCAAAAGAATTTGAGCAACAAATGAAGCCTAATAGTAAACCATCTAGTGTTGCTTCTGAAATTAAATTGAAAAGTGGATGTTTACTTGCCACTAAATCTGATATTGATGAGCTAGATTTTAGCAAATCTGTTTGCTATGCTTTTATGTGCAAAGAGGCATTATTTTCATTCGAGGACGTGCCTTCCTCTTTGCCTCCTGCTGTCACAAACATTTTGCAGGAGTTCGCTGACGTCTTTCCACAAGATGTGCCACCGGGATTACCGCCTATTCGAGGGATTGAGCATCAGATTGACTTAATTCCCGGTGCTTCAATCCAGAGGAGACGAAGGAGATTATGCGTCAAGTACAAGAGCTTCTCGACAAAGGTTATATACGCGAATCCCTTAGTCCTTGTGCTGTTCCTATTATTCTAGTGCCGAAAAAGGATGGTACATCGCGTATGTGTGTTGATTGTAGAGGCATTAATAATATTACTATTCGTTATCGTCATCCTATTCCTAGGCTAGATGATATGCTTGATGAATTGAGTGGCTCTACAATATTCTCCAAAGTTGATTTGCCTAGTGGATACCATCAAATTCGTATGAAATTGGGGGATGAATGGAAAACAGCATTTAAAACTAAGTTTGGATTATATGAGTGGTTAGTCATGCCTTTTGGGTTAACTAATGCACCTAGTACTTTCATGAGATTAATGAACGAAGTTTTACGTGCTTTCATTGGACGATTTGTGGTAGTTTACTTTGATGACATATTGATTTATAGCAGATCTTTGGAGGAACATTTGGAACATTTACGTGCTGTTTTTATTGCTCCACGTGATGCACGTCTGTTTGGTAACCTTGGGGAGTGCACCTTTTGCACCGACCGAGTGTCTTTTCTTGGCTATGTTGTTACTCCACAGGGAATTGAAGTTGATAAAGCCAAGATTGAAGCTATTGAGAGTTGGCCGCAGCCCAAAACGGTCACACAAGTGAGGAGTTTTCTTGGCCTCGCTGGATTCTATAGGCGTTTTGTGAAAGATTTCAGCACCATTGCTGCACCTCTCAATGAGCTTACAAAGAAGGATGTGCCTTTTGTTTGGGGTACCGCACAGGAAGAAGCCTTCACGGTGTCGAAAGATAAGTTGACACATGCTCCTTTACTCCAACTTCCTGATTTTAATAAGGCTTTTGAGCTTGAATGTGATGCTAGCGGAATTGGATTAGGAGGTGTGTTATTACAAGATGGCAAACCTGTTGCATACTTTTCTGAAAAATTGAGTGGGCCTAGTCTGAATTATTCTACTTATGATAAAGAATTATATGCTCTTGTTCGGACTTTAGAAACATGGCAACATTATTTATGGCCCAAAGAATTTGTTATACATTCTGATCATGAATCTTTGAAACATATTAAAAGTGAAGCTAAACTGAATCGTAGACATGCTAAATGGGTTGAATTCATTGAGACTTTCCATTATGTCATTAAACACAAGAAGGGTAAAGAAAATGTTATTGTTGATGCATTGTCTCGTCGCTATACTATGCTTTCACAACTTGACTTCAAAATATTTGGTTTGGAGACCATCAAAGATCAATATGTGCATGATGCTGATTTTAAAGATGTATTGCAGAATTGTAATGAAGGAAGAACATGGAACAAGTTTGTCGTTAATGATGGATTTGTGTTCCGTGCTAACAAGCTATGCATTCCAGCTAGCTCCGTCGTCTTTTGTTGTTGCAGGAGGCGATGGAGGAGGACTAATGGGACACTTTGGCGTGAAGAAGACGGAGGACGACTTGCTACACATTTCTTTTGGCCAAAGATGAGACGGATGTTGAGCGTTTTGTTGCTCATTGCAAAGACATGTCAAAAAGCTAAGTCACGACTCAATCCTCATGGTTTATATATGCCTTTGCCTGCACTCTAGTGTTCCTTGGGAGGATATATCTATGGACTTTGTTTTAGGTTTACCTAGAACAAAGAAGGGAGGATAGCATATTTGTTGTCGTGGATAGATTCTCGAAAATGGCACACTTTATACCATGTCATAAAAGCGATGATGTTTGTTAATGTTGCTGATTTGTTTTTTCGTGAAATTATTCGCTTGCATGGTGTTCCAAATACTATTGTTTCAGATCGTGATACTAAATTTCTTAGCCACTTTTGGAGATGTTTATGGGCTAAGTTGGGGACTAAACTGCTTTTAGTACTACTTGTCACCCCCAAACCGATGGATAAACTGAAGTAGTCAATAGAACATTGTCTACTATGCTTAGGGCTATTCTAAAGAATAATAAGAAAATGTGGGAGGAATGCTTGCCTCATATTGAATTTGCTTATAATCGCTCATTGCATTCTACTACTAAGATGTGCCCTTCCGGTTGTGTATGGTTTCCTACCTCGTGCACCTATTGATTTGTTGCCACTTCCATCTTCGGAGAAGGTTAATTTTGATGCTAAAGAACATGCTGAATTGATTTTAAAAATGCATGAGTTAACTAAGGAAAACATTGAGCGTATGAATGCTAAATATAAACTTGCTGGAGATAAGGGTAGAAAACATGTTGTGTTTGCACCTAGAGATCTTGTTTGGTTACATTTGCGTAAGGATAGATTTCCTGATTTGCGCAAAGCAAAGCTAATGCCACGTGCTGCTGGTCCCTTTAAGGTGTTGGAGAAAGTAAATGATAATGCATATAAACTTGAGCTGCTCGCAGATTTTGGGGTTAGTCCCACTTTTAACATTGCAGATTTGAAGCCATATTTGGGTGAGGAAGATGAACTTCCGTCGAGGACTAATTCATTTCAAGAAGGGAGGATGATGAGGACATCAATACCATTGTTACACCCACAGCCCCGCTGCTATACATACCGGACCAATTACTAGAGCTCACAAGACGCCAACTAAATTACTGTGTACTTTCGCTTCTTGGTAATAATTCTAATGTTCATGAGAATATGATGTCGCTTAAATTGGATACATTTGTTTTGCTTACAAATGAAGGGCCTAGCTTGGAGAAGGATGAACATTGGAGCAAGAACAAGCATGGAGATGATGGCAAAGCAAGGGGGACAAGAACGGAGTTACAAGTGATGATTTCAGACTTTGAAGCCACTATAATGAGTGCATGAAGCCTTGGACGAAATATACAAGATGCTACTTCATAAATTTCGTCCAGAGGCTATTCTAGGTGCTGCATCACCTTATTATTGGGCCAGGCCCATGTAATTTCGAAATACATAAGTATAGGCTATTTTAGAGTCCGTATGTGTGGGGAAACAAGAGATAGGGTTAGTTTCGACCCTCCACCAAGGGCCACGAAATTCACCCCTCTTCCTCCATATATACAGCCCTCGTGGCACCGCTTAGACTTTAGGTTTTGTCTAGATTAAAAGTTCGCCCTAGCTGCAACTTCGCATTTCGCTTTGTGTTCAACAACCGGACAAAGGCGCCACGTAACCTCACCTTAATCAATAAAGCTTTCGCCTTATATTCGCAATATCCAGATTGCAATCTCAGCTTTCTTGCTTGTTCTTCGCTTGCTCGCAGGAAATGACCCTCGTGGTCGTTGATCGTGCTCGGTGTGGTCAATAACCTCTCGGAGTTGGTTTAGCGATTGCTATATGCGACGCCCTCGCACGCTCGTAGTCGGATCGTCAAAGTCGACTTCCACCAAAGCAAAATCCACCATCTCATCGAAAGACGGGACACCTCCGCCTCTATCAGTTTGAGTACTTGTGGGTCCGACACGGACTCCGAATGACAAAATTATGACCGTTTTAGTGAACATCTCTCCATTCTATCGCAGTCCTTGAAAGTACTTCATTTTCTCGTGCGCTTTTTGCCTAATTGCCCCAAAATTTCTTGTCCTCTATAGAGGAGATATCGTTTCCAAATATATATTGACCGATTCCAGGTATGCCCTTTTGTTCTTGGCTTTCACGCACGTGAGTTCCAGCATGCCATCCGGCGAAAACAAGGAGAATAACGCATATAGCCGCTGGATTTTCTTTAATTTACGGCCAAATAAGATTGCCCGGATCATAGAGCATCTGCAGAAAGGTACGTTTGTCCCTTCCAGGGGGGCTAATGTCTATAAGCAACATAATCTCAATTTCCTTCAAAAGGAAGTGCCAATGGGTTCGAAACTTGTCTCAAAAACAGCGATTTAATGACGTTCTTTGACTTTCGAGGCAAAAAGTCCTGCTTAAGGTCAGATTTGAGGGTACTCCGGCCTCCCGCGCAAGCGGGAGTATTTTCTGATTCAAGCCACCGCGAGCCGCTTGAGTACTTGTGGGTCCGACACGAATCCGAATGACAAAATTATGACGGTTTTAGTGAACATCTCTCCATTCTATGGCGTCCTTGAAAGTACTTCATTTTCTCGTCGCTTTTGCTCGATTGCCTAAAATTTCTTGTCCTCTATAGAGGAAATATCGCTTCCACATATATATTGACCGATTCCGTGTATGCCCTTTTGTTCTTGGGTTTCACGCGTGAGTTACAAAGATGCGATCCGCGAAAACAAGGAGAATAACGATATAGTCATGGATTTTCTTCAACTTACGGCCAAATGATATTGCCCGGATCAGAGAGCATCTGCAGAAAGGTACGCTTGTCCCTATCGGGGGCTAATGTCTATAAGCAACATAATCTCTCGAAATTCCTTCAAAAGGAAATGCCAATGGGTTCGTAAACTTGTCCGAAAAACAACGATTTAATGATGTTCTTTGATTTTAGGGCCAAAAGTCCTGCTTAAGGTCAGATTTGAGGGTACTCCGACTCTGGCGCAAGCGGGAGTATTTTCTGATTCGCACGCCACCGCCAGCCGCTTGAGTACTTGTGGGTCCGACACGGACTTCGGATGACAAAATTATGACCGTTTTAGTGAACATTTCTCCATTCTATGGCAATCCTTGAAAGTACTTCATTTTCTTGTGCGCTTTTTGCCTGATTGCCCCAAAATTTCTTGTCCTCTATAGAGGAGATATCGTTTCCACATATATATTGACCGATGCCAGGTATGCCCTTTTGTTCTTGGGTTTCACGCGCGTGAGTTACAACATGCCATCCGGCGAAAACAAGGAGAATAACGCTTATTGCCCAGATTATAGAGCATCTACAGAAAGGTATGTTTGTCCCTATCAGGGGGGCTAATGTGTATAAGCAACAAAATCTCCCGAATTTCCTTCAAAAGGAAGTGCTAATGGGTTCAGAAACTTGTCTGAAAAACAGCGACGAATGATGTTCTTTGACTTTCAGGGCCAAAAAGTCCTGCTTAAGGCCATATTTGAGGGTACTCCGGGCCTCCTGGCGCAAGCGGGGAGTATTTTCTGGATTCGCGCGCTCACCCGAGCCGTTTGAGTACTTGTGGGTCCGACACGGACTCCAAATGACAAAATTATGACCGTTTTAGTGAACATCTCTCCATTCTATGGCAGTCCTTGAAAGTACTTCATTTCCTCGTGAGCTTTTTGCCTGATTGTCCCAAAATTTCTTGTCCTCTATAGAGGAGATATCGTTTCCACATATATATTGACCGATGCCAGGTATGCCCTTTTGTTCTTGGCTTTCACGCTGCGTGAGTTACAGATGCCATCCGCGAAAACAAGGAGAATAACGCATATAGCTGCTGGATTTTATTCAATTTACGGCCAAATAAGATTGCTCGGATCATAGAGCATCTGCAGAAAGGTACGTTTGTGCCTACCAGGGGGGCTAATGTCTATAAGCAACATAATCTCTCGAATTTCCTTGAAAAGGAAGTGCCAATGGGTTCAGAAACTTGTCTGAAAAACAGCGACGAAAGATGTTCTTTGACTTTTAGGGCCAAAAAGTCCTGCTTAAGGCCGTATTTGAGGGTACTCCGGGCCTCATGGGGAAAGCGGGGAGTATTTTCGATTCACATACCGTCGCGAGCCGCTTGAGTACTTGTGGGTCCGACACGGACCAATGACAAAATTATGACTGTTTTAGTGAACATCTCTCCATTCTATGGCGTCCTTGAAAGTACTTCATTTTCTCGCGCTTTTGCCCGATTGCCCTAAAATTTCTTGTCCTCTATAGAGGAGATATCGCTTCACATATATATTGACCGATGCCGTATGCCCTTTTGTTCTTGGCTTTCACGCGTGAGTTACAGCATGCCATCCGCGAAAACAAGGAGAATAACGATATAGCCGCTGGATTTTCTTCAATTTACGACCAAATAAGATTGCCCGGATCATAGAGCATCCGCAGAAGGTACGCTTGTCCCTACCAGAGGGCTAATGTCTATAAGCAACATAATCTCTCGAATTTCCTTCAAAAGGAAGTGCCAATGGGTTCAAACTTGTCCGAAAACAGCGATTTAATGATGTTCTTTGACTTTCAGGCCAAAAGTCCCGCTTAAGGCCGATTTGAGGGTACTCCGTATCCCGCGCAAGTGGGGAGTATTTTCGGATTCGCGTGCTCACCGCGAGACGCTTTGAGTACTTGTGGTTCCGACACGGACCAATGACAAATTTAAGACCGCTTTAGGAACATCTCTCCATTCTATGGCAGTCCTTGAAAGTACTTCATTTCCTCGCACGTTTTGCCTGATTGCCCCAAAATTTCTTGTCCTCTATAGAGGAGATATCGTTTCCACATATATATTGATCGATGCCAGGAATGCCCTTTTTTTCTTGGCTTTCACGCGCGTGAGTTACAGCATGCCATCCGACGAAAACAAGGAGAATAAGGCATATAGCCGCTAGATTTTCTTGAATTTACGGCCAAATGAGATTGCCCGGATCATAGAGCATCTGCAGAAAGGTATGTTTGTCCCTTGATGCGGAGCATCCCACGTTCATCCCCATGTACACTCCGACTACTCTCCAAGCCCCAAGAGGACATATGACGAGACCTCGAACATATGCCATTGGACACAAGGTGAATTCACTCCTCTTCGAACCGTCACTTTCCGCATATGAGACACGACTACTACCTCATGCATGGACCTTGCATACACTCAGGTACAACCAAGATGACCATGGAGAATCCAAGGACCAAGGCCAAACATGGAAGAGAAGACGGAAGAAAGGAGAAGAAGAAGATGGAGCGGCTGCTGGAATCAGGCCGAACGTCCGGACCGCCGTCCGGATCATCCGGCCCAGCCGGATCATCCGGACTCCGTCCGATCGTCCGATAATCGCGCCAAGACAATAGAAGGCTTCGCGGGCCGGATCATCCGGGACCCGTCCGGATCATCCGGATTCCGACGCCGGATCATCCGGGACCCGTCCGGATCATCCGCCTTGCTCACAAGACGACTTGGGCCGAGGCCTGTACCCTTCGCCTCACTTACCCCTTCGTGGCTTAGCACTATAAATAGACCTCCTCCTCCCCACTTTGAGGGTTAGCATTGGATTAGCTCATTCTTCAAAGAGCTTTGCTCCTATCTATCTCTACTCTTGAGAGAGAGACCACTACTCCATTGGAGGCCAAGACCTCCATCTAGGAGAAGATCCTCGTGGATACAAGACCCCTTTTCGGAAGATCCTCGTGGATTCAAGACCTCCTCCGGAGATGAACGGTTCCTTTGTATCCTTACCCTAGTTGACTATGTATCTTGTGGATCTCATGTGTGTATGTTGATCTAGCACTTGTGTGATCGATTCCTTGTTGGTTGAGTGATTCTCTCGCTTTTCCCCGTGTTTCCCTCATGCTTCCGTGTGTTCTTCGTGTTCCTCCGTAGGATTCCTCCAAACGTGAAAGATCGATTTAATTATGTTCCACCCTACATCATATGGTATCATGAGCCACGTTGGTCACGTTTTTGGAGCCCCTACCCCGTGATTTCTAGCCTTCTTTTGCTTGATTTCGTCCTAAATCCGAAAATCCCCACCAAAAATAGCCCCCAAATTTTTTTGTGATTTGTTGGTTTGATGATGTTTTGTTGATTTTGATCCGTGGATTTGCTTGGTTTCAAGTGGATCTAGCATTTCCCCAAGTTTCCCACCTTCCATCCACGAAATCCTCAAATTTTGCCCCAAAATCATCCATTTCCGCCAAAATTCGTCCCCGAGAGCAAATCGGCGGGTTGACTTGGCGGATCATCCGGACCTTCTCCGGATCATCCGGACCAAGCCCGGATCAGCTGGACACCCCGACGTCCGGATAAATCGCGCACCAAAAATGAACCGGCGCTGATGAACCCGGATCATCCGGATGTCCTCCCCGGATCATCCGGACATAGCCCGATGAGCTGGACCTCCTCCCGGATGTCCGGTTACACTCGAAAACTGACACGGCTGAAATCTTGTTTTGTCCATAACTAATTCATCCGGAGTCCGTTTTGACGTTCTTTAGCTCGGTTTTGAAGCTATTGACATCCCCATCCAACAAAAAATACCACCAACATCATTTGACTCCATCATATTTTCTAAAATTTGGCAAGTTTGCCTAGGCCTTCCACCATATCATCCGCATAGCCACCTCCGACTTCCGCAACCTAACCAATTTCGTTCACCATAGCATTTGAGGTTGTTTGAGTAGTGACTTGAGTCTCCTAAGGTGTTTCGGCTACTTAGGGACGGTTGCTTGTTCATCAACCACCACCACCACCACTTCAACACAACCTTCCGCATAGGCTTACCCACCATACACTTCCGCCATCCCAATCTTAACCCAATTTTGTTTGAGTTGTGGCCTGTGTCTCCTAAGGTGTTTCGGCTACTTAGGGACGGCAACTTCAACTCCGACATGTGTATAGCACATCATTCCACTTCCCCATTGCCTCGTGCAACACCACCACCGCTTTCTGCTAGCACCATTTTGACATTTGTCATTTGAGATTTTGAGTTTGCGGTTTTTCCGTTTCCTAAGGTGTTTCGGCTACTTAGGGACGAGTCTCCATCATCTTGGTATCTACACCAAGAACACCGCCACTCATCATCGCAAAGGACGGTAACCTCGATTTACACCTTTGTATATCCCTTGCAAATTGCATTGTTAACCCCTAGCCCATTTTGCGCCACTTACCTATCGAGACTAGCCATTTGAGTATTGCCGCAACGTTACTTGTGCACATTAGCGATCCACCCTTCCATAGCATACATACCATATCATATTGGTATCATATCATCCATTGTGCCTCAAGTTTGTTCCCGCATATACACAATTGCTATCTTGGTTTGTGCATTGTACAAAAGTGGCCATAGAAAAAAAGCTTTTAAGCAAAAAGAGAGCAAAGAGCTCGTGAGCAAGTGCGTTAGCATCATATACCATTGCACATAAGATTGTCAAATCTACATCATATGATATCAAGCTTGAAAGAAACACCGGGAACCATACATACTGATGCGGAGCATCCCACGTTCATCCCCATGTACACTCCGACTACTCTCCAAGCCCCAAGAGGACATATGACGAGACCTCTAACATACGCCATTGGACACAAGGTGAATTCACCTCTTTGAACTGGCTACTTTCCACATGTGAGACATGGCTACTACCTCATGCATGGACCTTGCATACACTCAGTACAACCGAGATGACCATGGAGGATCCAAGGACCAAGGCCAAGCATGGAAGAGGAGAAGGAAGAAGAAGCCGGAGCAAGCGGTACTACCGCCCAGCCCAGCGGTACTACCGCTTATCATCCCAAGCGACACTACCGCTCTACATCCGCCTCCACTTCCACAAAGTCCGACAAACTTCGAGATCGAACGGCTCCAGAGCGGTACTACCGCACCATCATAGCGGTACTACCGCTTGCAGCGCTTCAAGCGGTACTACCGCCAAGGACCGGTACTACCGCCTGTCTGCAGATAGTGTATTGGGCCGAGCCCATGTACCCCTTCGCCTCACGCACTTTCGTGGCTCTAGACTATATATACTCCTCCACCTCCTCCTAGTTAGGGTTAGCGTTGGTTTAGCTCTGTTAGAGATAGAGCTACGCCATCTATCGGATCTCCTCCTCGTGAGAGACCGCGCCTCTACGGAGAAGATCCTCTCGATACAATACCCTTTATGGAAGATCCTCGTGGATTCAAGGCCTCCTCTTGGAGATGAACGGTTCCTTTGTATCCTTACCCTAGTTGACTATGTATCTTGTGGATCTCGTGTGTGTATGTTGATCTAGCACTTGTGTGATCGATTCCTTGTTGGTTGAGTGATTCTCTCTCGTTTTCCCCGTGTTTCCCCTCGTGCTTCCGCGTGTTCTTCGTGTTTCCTCCGTAGGATCCCCTCCAAACGTGAAAGATCGACGAATTAGGGTTCCACCCTACATCATATGGTATCATGAGCCACGTTGATCACGTTTTTGGAGCCCCTACCCCGTGTTTTCTAGGTTGATTTTGTTGTTTTCGTCCTAAATCCGAAAATCCCCACCAAAAATATCCCCCAAAAGTTTTTGTGATTTGTTGGTTTGATGATGTTTTGTTGATTTTGATCCATGGATTTGCTTGGTTTCAAGTGGATCTAGCATTCCCCCAAGTTTCCCCTCTTTCCATCCACGAAATCCATCAAATTTTGCCCCCGAAATCATCCATTTCCGCCCCAAAATCGCTACCGATTCGATTTGGGAAAAAATGAAAAAAAAAAAAAAGGGGGGAAAAAAAAAAAAAATTTTTTTTTTAAACCAAAAAATTTTAAAAAAAAAAAAAAAAAAAAAAAGGGGGGGGGGGAAAAAAAAATTTTTTTTTTTTCCCAAAAGGGGGGAAAACCCCGCCCCAAAAAAAAACCCCCCAAAATTCCCCACAAAACCCTTTCCCGGGAAACGAAGGGCCCCCTTTTGAGAAAATTTTTTCCGGTTTAAAAAATTTTTTAATGGGCCCGGGGGGAACCCCCCTTTGGGCCCAATTTTAAAAAAACCCAAAAAATCCCAAAAAAAACCCCCGGGGGGAAAAAAAAAAGGGTTAAAAAAAAAAAAAAAAAAAGGGGTTTTTTCCGGGGGGGGTTTTTTCCCCCCCCCCTTTTTAAGGGTTTTTTTAAAAAAAAACCCCCAAAAAAAAAAAATTTCCTTAAAAATTTTTTTTTTTAAAAAAGGGGGGGGGGGTTTTTTTTGGGAAAAGGGGAAAAAACCCAAAAAAAACCCCCCTTTTTCAAAAAACCCCAAAGGGGGAAAACAAAAAATTTTTTTGGTTTTTTTTAAAAAAAGGATTTTTTTTCCATAAAACCCAAAACCCTTTTTAAAGGGTTTCCCTTTTTTTAAAAGGGGTTTTGAAAAAAAATTTTTAACCCAAAAAAACCCCCCTTTTAAAAATTTTTTTTTTGGCCCTTTTTTTCCCTTCCCGGGGGTTTTAAATTTTTTTTTCCCCTTTTTGGGGAAATTTGGGAAACCAAAAAACCCCCCCAAAAAAAAAATTTTTTTTTTCCCCAAAGAAAAAAAAAAAGGGGAAATTTTTTTGGGGAAAAATTTTAAAAAAAAATTTTTTTCCCCCAAAAAAAAATTTTTTCTTTTTTAAAAACCCCCGGGGGGGGGGGTTTTTTTTTTGGAAAAGGGGTTTGAACCCCCCAAAAAAAACCCTTTTTTTGGGGAAACCTTTCCAACCCCTTTCCTTTTTTTTTTTCCCCTTTTCCAAATTTTTAAAATTTTTAAAAAAACCCCCCCCCTTTTTTAAAGGCCTTAAAAATTTTTTTTTAAGGAATTTTTTTCCCCCCGGGGAAAAACCAAAAAAAATTTTTTTTTTTTTTAAAGGGGAAATTGGGAAAACCCGGATAAAAAACCCGGGAAAAAAAATTTTTTTTTTGGGGGGGTTTAAAGCCCCTTTAAAATTTTTAAAAAAAATTTCCCAAACCCCAAAAATTTTTTTTTTTGGGTTTAAAAACCCCCAAAAACCTTTTCCCCCTTTGGGGGGGGAAAACCCCCTTGGAAAATTTTTTTTTCCCCCTTTTTTTTTTTTTTTTTTTCCCTTAAAGGAAAACCCTTTCCCCCCTTTTTTTTAAATTTCCCCAAAAATTTTTTCCCCCCAAACCCCCCGGGTAAAAATTTTTTTAAAACGGCCCCCAATTTAAAATTTTTTTTTTTTTTTTTTTTAAAAAACCCCTTTAAAAAAAAAAATTTTTTTAAAAAACCCCTGTGCAGGATCGATGTGCATTGGCGCCGCACTAACTTTTCTGCAGTCGACCTTCATCATGGACACCACGCTCATCTACTTCCACCGCACCATCACCTCCTTTAGGTGCCACCTCCAACCGTGATACAAGAAAGGTGCACAACCACCACTATCTCGCCAAGAGCACACCTGCTGGGCCTGCATGAGCTCTTCTTCCATGGCGCCAACAGGCACACAAGTGATATTATTTGTCGTCGTTCTAAGGGAAGAGGACATTTTATAGAGAATGCAAATCTCAGCGTGTGATGTACGGAGGATGGTGGGTATGAGTCCGCTTAGTGACTATGATGAGGAGACTTTGGCTCTTATTACACATGAGGAACACGGTGGAGATGATTCTGATCATGAGACACAATACATGGCTGTCAAGATGCCGACAGTATGAATGTTTAGTTGCTCAACGTGTTTTGAGTGTGCAGTTACACAAGCTGAGCAAAATCAGAGGCATAATTTGTTCCATACAAAGGAGTTGTGAAGGAACGCTCTATTCGGCCATCATAGATGGAGGGAGCTGCAACAACTTGGCTAGCATGGAGATGGTGGAGAAGCTATCTCACCACAAGACCACATCCACATCCTTACTACATCCAATGGTTCAACAACAGCGCAAGGTTAAGGTAACACGACTGTCGTGTGCATTTTAGTATCTCTACATATGCTGATTATGTTGATTGTGATGTGGTACCTATGCAAGCATGTTCCTTGTTACTTGGTAGACCATGGCAATTTGATAAGAATTTCATACACCATGGTAGAAACAATCAAGATACTCTTGTTCATAAGGATAAAAATATTACTTTGCTTCCTATGACTCCTGAGTCCATTTTGAAAGATGATATTAATAGAGCTAATAAAGCAAAACAGAGAGAAAATAAGAGTGAAAATCAGATTGTGGCAAAAGAATTTGAGCAACACATGAAGCCTATTAATAAATCATCTACTGTTGCTTCTGAAATTAAATTGAAAAGTGCATGTTTACTTGCCACCAAATCTGATATTGATGAGTTAGATTTTAGCAAATCTGTTTGCTATGCTTTTGTGTGCAAAGAGGCATTATTTTCATTCGAGGACGTGTTTCCTTCTTGCCCCCTCGCTGTCACTAACATTTTGCAGAGTTCACGACGCTTTTCCACAAGACGTGCACCGGATTACCACCTATTCGAGGGATTGAGCATCAAATTGACTTAATTCCGGTGCATCGTTACCCAACCGTGCACCATACCGCACTCAATCCAGAGGAGACGAAGGAGATTATGCGTCAAGCATGTGAGCTGCTCGACAAAGGTTATATACGCGAATCCCTTAGTCCTTGTGTTGTTCCTATTATTCTAGTGCCGAAAAAGGATGGTACGTCACGTATGTGTGTTGATTGTAGAGGCATTAATAATATTACTATTCGTTATCGCCACCCTATTCCTAGGCTAGATGATATGCTTGATGAATTGAGTGGCTCTACAATATTCTCCAAAGTTGATTTATGAGTGGATACCATCAAATTCGTATGAAATTGGGAGATGAATGGAAAACAGCATTTAAAACTAAGTTTGGATTATATGAGTGGTTAGTCATGCCTTTTGGGTTAACTAATGCACCTAGTACTTTCATGAGATTAATGAACTAAGTTTTACGTGTTTTCATTGGACGATTTGTGGTAGTCTATTTTGATGATATATTGATTTATAGCAAATCTTTGGAAGAACATTTGGAACATTTACGTGTTGTTTTTAATGCTCTACGTGATGCACGCTTGTTTGGTAACCTTGGGAAGTGCACCTTTGCACCGATCGAGTATCTTTTCTTGGCTATGTTGTTACTCCACAGGAATTGAAGTTGATAAAGCCAAGATTGAAGCTATTGAGAGTTGGCCGCAGCCCAAAACGGTCACACAAGTGAGGAGTTTCCTTGGCCTCGCTGGTTTCTATAGGCGCTTTGTGAGAGATGTCAGCACCATTGCTGCACCTCTCAACGAGCTTACAAAGAAGGATGTGCCTTTTGTTTGGGGTACCGCATGAAGAAGCCTTCACGGTATTGAAAGCTAAGTTGACACATGCCCTTTACTCCAACTTCCTGATTTTAATAAGACTTTTGAGCTTGAATGTGATGCTAGTGGAATTGGATTAGAGGTGTGTTATTACAAGATGGCAAACCTGTTGCATACTTTTCTCAAAAATTGAATGGGCCTAGTCTGAATTACTCTACTTATGATAAAGAATTATATGCTCTTGTTCGGACTTTAGAAACATGGCAACATTATTTATGGCCCAAAGAATTTGTTATACATTCTGATCATGAATCTTTGAAACATATTAAAAGTCAAGCTAAACTGAATCGTAGACATGCTAAATGGGTTGAATTCATTGAGACTTTCCCTTATGTCATTAAACACAAGAAGGGTAAAGAAAATGTTATTGCTGATGCATTGTCTCGTCGCTATACTATGCTTTCACAACTTGACTTCAAAATATTTGGTTTGGAGACCATCAAAGATCAATATGTGCATGATGCTGATTTTAAAGATGTATTGCAGAATTGTAAAGAAGGAAGAACATGGAACAAGTTTGTCGTTAATGATGGATTTGTGTTCCGTGCTAACAAGCTATGCATTCCAGCTAGCTCCGCTCGTCTTTTGTTGTTGCAGGAGGCGATGGAGGAGGACTAATGGGACACTTTGGCGTGAAGAAGACGGAGGACGACTTGCTACACATTTCTTTTGGCCAAGATGAGATGGGATGTTGAGCGTTCTATTGCTCGCTGCACTACATGTCAAAAAGCTAAGTCACGACTAAATCCTCATGGTTTATATATGCCTTTGCTCTGCACCTAGTGTTCCTTGGGAGGATATATCTATGGACTTTGTTTTAGGTTTACCTAGAACAAAGAAGGGAGGGATAGCATATTTGTTGTCGTGGATAGATTCTCTAAAATGGCACACTTTATACCATGTCATAAAAGCGATGATGTCTGTCAATGTTGCTGATTTGTTCTTTCGTGAAATTATTCGCTTGCATGGTGTGCCAAATACTATTGTTTCAGATAGTGATACTAAATTTCTTAGCCACTTTTGGAGATGTTTATGGGCTAAGTTGGGGACTAAACTGCTTTTAGTACTACTTGTCACCCCCAAACCGATGGACAAATGTAAGTAGTCAATAGAACATTGTCTACTATGCTTAGGGCTGTTCTAAAGAATAATAAGAAAATGTGGGAGGAATGCTTGCCTCATATTGAATTTGCTTATAATCGCTCATTGCATTCTACTACTAAGATGTGCCCTTTTGAAGTTGTGTATGGTTTCCTACCGCACCAATTGATTTGTTGCTTCTTCCATCTTCGGAGAAGGTTAATTTTGATGCTAAAGAACGCGCTGAATTGATTTTAAAATGCATGAGTTAACTAAGGAAAACATTGAGCGTAGTAATGCTAAATATAAACTTGCGGAGATAAGGGTAGAAAACATGTTGTGTTTGCACCGGAGATCTTGTTTGGTTACATTTATGTAAGGATAGATTTCTGATTTGCGCAAATCAAAGCTAATGCCACGTGTCTGCTGGTCCCTTTAAGGTGTTGGAGAAAGTAAATGATAATGCATATAAACTTGAGCTGCCTGCAGATTTTGGGTTTAGTCCCACTTTTAACATTGCAGATTTGAAGCCATATTTGGGTGAGGAAGATGAGCTGCCGTCGAGGACGACTTCATTTCAAGAAGGGAGGATGATGAGGACATCAATACCATTGTTACACCCACAGCCCCCGCCGCTATACATACGGACCAATTACTAGAGTCACAAGACGCCAACTAAATTACTGTGTACTTTCGCTTTTTGGTAATGATTCTAATGTTCATGAGAATATGATGTGCTTAAATTGGATACATTTGTTTTGCTTACAAATGAAGGGCCTAGCTTGGAGAAGGATGAACATTGGAGCAAGAACACACATGGAGTTGATGGCATGCAAGGGATCAAGAACGGAGTTACAAGTGATGATTTCAGGACTTTGAAGCCACCATAAGGAGTGCATGAAGCCTTGGACGAAATATACAAGATGCCACTTCATAATATTCGTCCATAGGCTATTCTAGGTGCTGCGTCACCTTATTATTGGGCCAGGCCCATGTAATTTCGAAATACATTAGTATAGGCTATTTTAGAGTCCGATGTGGGGAACAAGAGATAGGGTTAGTTTCGACCCTCCACCAAGGGCCACGAAATTCACCCCTCTTCCTCCATATATACAGCCCTTAGGGCACCGCTTAGACTTGGGTTTTGTTTAGATCAAAAGTTCGCCATAGCTGCAACTTCGCAGATTTCGCTTGTGTTCAACGACTGCATAAAGGCGCCACGGAACCCCACCTTGATCAATAAAGCTTTCATCTTATATTCGCAATATCCAGATTGCAATCTCAGCTTTCTTGCTTGTTCTTCGCTTGCTCGCAGGAAATAGACCTCGTGGTCGTTGATCGTGTTCGCGTGGTCAATAACCTCTCGGAGTTGGTTTAGCGATTGCTATGCTGACGCCCTCGCAGACGTCAGAGTCGGATCGTCAAAGTCGACTTCCACCAAAGCGAAATCCACCATCTCATCGAAAGACGGGACACCTCTGCCTCTATCAGTGAGGTAGTTGACACGGCACGTGAGGCCACTATGATTTCTAACGACTTAACCTCTACTCCTAGTGTGTTTTCTTCTTTGGTGCTAGGTCTCCTACATGACGACATTCCTAACCCCGACGAGTCCATCCCTCCAATAGAGACAACGATGGCCGTGGTGGACGATGATGCACCCCCCCACATGGTTCCATCAAGATGAAGATGACAACGAGACGATCTTCAACACCTCATCTACAACACATGAGCGACGCTCCAAAGGTAACATAGGTATGGTGCTTCTCTTGTCCCACTAGTGGACTCTCTTGACATTGATTGCTCCCATGATGTTGACCCACCTATTACCATGCTTCATGCTAGTGAAACTCCTTCATGCCTTGACTTACCTATTTATGATGAATATAATGATGAGCATGTTGAGTTGCCTAGTTGTGATGCTATGCTCCATAGGATATCATGTGAAAATTCTTTTGGTCACATCATGCTTGACAACCCATTGAACTTGTCATATGCTATGAGTGAGATCTCCCATATTGCCTCATTTCAATCTCAACATAGTAACTATGCATGCCCCATTAAGATCAATCCCATTTGCACTTATGGCATAGATGACGAGATGATGGTCATTGGCTTTTGCTTCTCTTGTGATGATATTGCCATGCTTCCTTTACATGATTTGTGCAATTCATTTACTATGTCATGCCATGATCACATTGTTCCAAATATGCATTGTTTTGGATGTTGTCAATATTCTCCACGTGATGTTTCTACTATTGCTCATGAGGAGACCCCCATAGTTTCCTCATACATATTAGGAGATCTTGATGCATTTCATACTTTGCATGATTTCCATGATTGTGTACACCATATGCATTCCATGAACAACAATGCTCTAGATATTTCTCATGATGCATTACATAATTTGAGTCTCCATTATGCGAAACATAATAACAAACCTCTCATGATGGATGACATGTTTCTATATCATGCATCTCATTTATTTGAGCATTGGCTATTTTGTGCTAACAAACACATGCACGCAAGATCATGATGGATGATGTGTACATATACCATGCACACACAATTTTTCCTTTGTCTTTGTTTTGTGTAGGTACTCATGTATACTCGTCAACCTCTCAATCCCATGAGTTGACGAAACGAGCTCTTGAGAGCAACGATGCCTTGGGATCCCGTGGACTATCCTTACCATCGCTCCTTCGCAAGAACGCCCACGCTGCATCTCTTCTACTTGGTTCTCACACGGCTATGGGCTATTTACCACTTGTCACCTTATGCCCATACTATTGTGTTCACTTTGCATGTTATGCCTCTTTCTATGCCTTTGCCACGCAATTGTGACCCTTGCTTGCATCTACCCATGATTCACCATTATGCTACTCCTATGTGTATTTGCATGCTTGGTGGAGATCCTTGTTGCTTTTGCCATGTTTATCATGTGCCCCATACTATTGATGCTTGTTGTGTTGGGAGAGTCATGATGCCCCATTGCGATTCACATATGGCCTCTCGCCAATACATTCATGCTATTTTCCTCACATCTTGCTTTCATGCTTGTGCTATGTCATGTAAATTATTCATGCACACTATTTGCACCAATGACATGCTCGCCATGATTCCTTCTAGTACGTTGCATCTTTGCACTACTAGCTTGCTTAACTTGATTGCTAGGATTGCTTGCTATGTTGCATCACCCATGTTCCACTATTACTTGCTTTCTTGGGTTGATCACATAGATGTTGATGCCTCTCACTTGATTTGTAATGATCATTGCCTCTTGTCTCCATTTGTTGCATCTCTCATATCACCTTGTATTGAGTGCCAACTTGCTATGCTTATTGATCTTGGAGACTTGGACACTTTACTTGTGATGCATGTTTGTTTGATTGAGCCTATTGCATTTGGTTGTTCTCACATCATATGCCTCCATACTATGCAATACTCCCTTGTAATTTCTTATGATTTAGCATGATACATACACTTGTTGGGTATCTTACCACACTAATGATTGGTTTTGCCATTTTGCTACCCTCATTTGTTTTTCCAAGTGTTTGTCATGTTCTTTCATTTTGAAGGATTTACAAGGCGGACCACCACGAGACATATTGGTTATGTGAAGGCATACAAGATGTGCGACTCCATCATCCTTGAGAAACTCCTAAAGGTGACCTCCTTCTCTTTGAGCCATCCTCAAATATGCATATTGATGGGTCACTCTTTCATTGTTGTCTCCTTCTTGTTGTCTACATGTTACATCTATTGGATGGAGGAGCAACATTGGAGATTGGCTCTATGGACCTTCACATTGAGGAGCGCCAGACTTATTGGATGCACCTTCGGCACTCCACTCATGCCTCGACATCGAGCTTTGGTACACCAACACCTTCATATTTGTTGATTGTACTCACACATGTCATGCTCGATGGACATATCATACTCACCACAAGTTTGCACCCTATGCATGGATTGACTCACATTGTGATTGCCTTGTTGCATCTTGTATTCCCATGTCATCCATGATATATGATCTTGTGCATTTCCTTAGCAAATTTGTTGTAATCTACCTTGATGGCATATTCATACATCATGATCATATTGTCCATCATCAATTGCATGATAACATATACATATTGAGAATGCATTGCCACATTCATGCTAATGATAAACCGTCTCACTATGACATCATTTTGCACCGTGGTTGCATTGCTCATATTTACAACACATTTATGTGCACAATGATTGCATTTCCTCCCATGAATGCTTTGCATCTCATTCTAGATCATCTTGATAAGCTTCATGCGCTTTGTCACAACCAATCTTGCCATACGGACTCATTCTTACATGATGGACACTTTGTGTGCGCTAACCATTGTATTTCCGAGTGTTGCTTGTGTTTGCTCTTTTGCATGTCTATCACTCCGGCGACACCTTGACTACACGGATTGCACCATGTCTTCAACTCCGTCCAACTACAAGTCCGCTTACGACAACCGCTTCCATGGTGATGAGGATCACGATCCGAGGTCGGATCTTTCCCAAGGGGGATATGATGCGAGCATCCCACGCTCATCCCCATGTACACTCCGACTACTCTCCAAGCCCCAAGAGGACATATGACGAGACCTCTAACATACGCCATTGGACACAAGGTGAATTCACCCTCTTCGAACTGGCCACTTTCCACATGTGAGACATGGCTACTACCTCATGCATGGACCTTGCATACACTCAGTACAACCGAGATGACCATGGAGGATCCAAGGACCAAGGCCAAGCATGGAAGAGGAGAAGGAAGAAGAAGCCGAACAAGCGGTACTACCGCCTGTGCCCAGGGCAGTACTACCGCTTATCATCCCAAGCGGCACTACCGCCTACATCCGCCTCCACTTCCGCAAAGTCCGACAAACTTTGAGATCGAACGGCTCCAGAGCGGTACTACTACCATCATAGCGGTACTACTGCTTATGCGCCTCAAGCGGTACTATCGCTCAAGGACCGTACTACCGCCTGTCTATGCACAATGTATTGGGCCGAGCCCATGTAGCCCTTCGCCTCACGTGCACGCCTTCGTGGCTCTAGACTATATATACCTCCACCTCCTCCTAGTTAGGGTTAGCGTTGGTTTAGCTCTGTTAGAGATAGAGCTACGCCATCTATCGGATCTCCTCCTCGTGAGAGACCGCGCCTCTACGGAGAAGATCCTCTCGATACAAGACCCTTTATGGGAAGATCCCTCGTGGATTCAAGGCCTCTCTGGAGATGAACGGTTCCTTTGTATCCTTACCCTAGTTAACTATGTATCTTGTGGATCTCGTGTGTATGTTGATCTAGCACTTGTGTGATCGATTCCTTGTTGGTTGAGTGATTCTCTCGCTTTCCCGTGTTTCCCCTCGTGCTTCCGCTGTTCTTCGTGTTTCCTCCGTAGGATCCCTCCAAACGTGAAAGATCGATTTAATTAGGGTTCCACCCTACATCACATACATAGCATACTTGGGATAGAAGAATATCCATTTTGCATCTTATCGTATCCGCCTATTGAGCAATCGTATAGCGCCTCTCTTGAGTTGTGCAACACGAGCGCTTTTGGTGGAGTCCACATTTTGAGCTCATTCCTTGGTTGCACGACCCCATTTATCTATCCTTGTGTGTGTTTCCATGTGCCATTCTTTGCTATTGGTCCATTTGTCTCACTCGAGAATTTGTGAATCTTTTTCAACATTATTGACTCTTGCTAACATTTTGCATTAAACTTTTGTGCCACTATCCTCACCGAGCTCCACTATAAGCCTTACTTGTGTAGGTGTGACAATCGACAAGGATCAGTACCAATAGTGCTATTTCATTGTCCGCATTTGAGTGAACTTGATTCATCTTCAACTTCGGTCAAAGGTACATTGGTATTTGTTCTTCTCCTTCTACCACTCATATTTGCTCGAGTCTTGTGATGGATAGGCAAGGCATTCCCTCTCCGGTCTACGACAACAACGACGGCGTGAACAACTACATCTCCAAAGCGTCTATCTTCGATCTACAACGACAAATGCAAGGCGCACAATAGAGCGCATCGAGAACATCTCCATCGACATTCATCACTCCGAAGCAAGGAAAAGGGACTACATCGACAAGAAGCTTGCCGCACATAAAGAGGAGCAAGATGCAAGGATGGAGGAGATTAGAGCCTTGATCAAGTGTTCTTCCCCTTCATCATCCTCAAGACGACGACGGTCAAGCCACAAGTCTTCGGAGCGCGAAAAAGATGCAAGTGCAAATCGTCCTCGTCCACATCTACATGGCGATCACCATCACGTTCATGATCATCACCGCCATGAAGGGCAAGTCACCTCCAAGCAACATGTGCACGACGACGACGGACGACATCTCCTACGAGCTCAAGCACGACAACGACATCATCATCATGAAGATGCTCCACAAGCGCAAATGCACAAGTCCCAACAAGACCTACTTCACGCCAAGTGCAAGCTTCAAGAGCACAAAAGAAGACCGCGAGATGACCACCACCAAGACGGCGCTACGGCTACACCAACCACTTTGGCATCTTCGCCAAGTGCTATCAAGGCATCTTCGCTTTTGATGTACGGCATCTTCGCCTACTTCCCACTTAGCACGCCTACATCGACTTCATCAAGTCCAAGGCGACTACTCACGAGAGAGGGTGACACTTCCATCTTCGAAGCCCCCAAGGAAGATGGCCGAGCATGGGAAACTCCTTCGTCATGGAGACGAGCCACGAGGTGCCACATCATATGGGCCTCCCACACCAAGACGATGACAAGAAGGTCGAGCAAGGGCCATCCCTTCACCACGGGCGATAGAAGTTGAGCATGGAGACATTTGCACCTACACCTCTCCGACACCCACATATGTTGAGATGCCCCAAGTGCCATGTGAGGAGAGCTACCACCCCATGAGTGACATGAGTGACTCCACCATACGTGACATTGAGAGCACCTCCTATGAGAGGATGAGTGTGACCACCACTAGCCCCACACATGAGAGCATGCCACACATCCTATGTATGGGTGAGAGCATCTTTGAGGGAGTGAGTGAGCCACTACACTTAATGAGTGAGGTAGTTGACACGGCATGTGAGGCCACCATGATTTCTAACGACTTAACCTCTACTCCTAGTGTGTTTTCTTCTATGGTGCTAGGTCTCTTACATGACGACACGCCTACTATTGATGAGTCCATACCTCCTATGGAGACGACGATGGCCATGATGGACGATGATGCACCCCCCACATGGTTCCACCAAGATGAAGATGACAACGAGACGATCTTCAACACCTCACCTACAACACATGAGCGACGCTCCAAAGGTAACATAGGTGATGGTGCTTCTCTTGTCCCACTAGTGGACTCTCTTGACATTGATTGCTCCCATGATGTTGACCCACCTATTACCATGCTTCATGCTAGTGAAACTCCTTCATGCCTTGACTTACCTATTTATGATGAATATGATGATGAGCATGTTGAGTTGCCTAGTTGTGATGCTATGCTTCATAGGATATCATGTGAAAATTCTATTGGTCACTTCATGTTTGACAATCCATTGAACTTGTCATATGCTATGAATGAGATCTCCCATATTGCATCCCTACAATCTCAACATAGTAACTATGCATGCCCCATTAAAATCAATCCCATTTGCACTTTGGCATAGATGACGAGATGATGGTCATTGGCTTTTGCTTCTCTTGTGATGATATTGCCATGCTTCCTTTACATGACTTACGCAATTCATCCACTATGCCATGCCATGATCACATTGTTTCGAATATGCATTGTTTGGGATGTTGTCAATATTCTCCATGTGATGTTGCTACACATGCTCCTGAGGAGACCCCCATAGTTTCCTCATACATATTAGGAGATCTTGATGCATTTCATACTTTGCATGATTCCCATAATTGCTTGCACCATATGCATTCCATGAATAACAATGTTATAGATATTTCCCATGATGCATTACATCCCTTGAGTCTCCATTATGACATACATCATAACAAACCTCTCATGATGGATGACATGTTTCTATATCACGCATCTCATTTATTTGAGCGTTGGATATTTTGTGCTAACAAACACATGCACGCAAGATCATGATGGATGATGTGTACATCTACCACGCACACACAATTTTCCCTTTGCCCTTGTTTTGTGTAGGTACTCATGTATACTCGTCGACCTCTCAATCCCAAGAGTTGATGAAACGAGCTCTTGAGAGCAATGATGACTTGGGATCCCGAGGACTATCCTTACCACCGCCCCCTTCAAGGCAAGGACTACGCTGAACTCCTCTACTTGGCTCTCACACGGCTATGGGCTATTTACCACTCGTCACCTTATGCCCATACTATTGTGTTCACTTTGCATGTTATGCTTGCTTCTATGCCTTTGCCATGCAATTGTGACCCTTGCTTGCATATACCCATGATTCAACATTATGCTACTCCTATGTGTATTTGCATGCTTGGTGGAGATCCTTGTTGCTATTGCCATGTTTATCATGTGCCCCATACTATTGATGCTTGTTGTGTTGGGAGAGTCATGATGCCCTATTGCTACTTACATATGGCTTCTCACCAAGATAGTCATGCTATTTTTCTCACACCTTGCTTTCATGCTTGTGCTATGTCATGTGAATTATTCATGCACACTATTTGCACCAATGACATGCATGCCATGACTCCTAGTATGTTGCATCTTCGACTACCAAAGATGCTTGACTTGATCACTATCATAGCTAGCCATGTTGCATCACCCATGTTCCACTACTTGCTTTCTTGGGTTGATAGCACCTATGCTCATGCCTCTCACATGATTTACATCGATCATTGTCTATTGTCTCCATTACTTGCATCTCTCATATCACCTATCGAAAGTGCCAACTTCCTATGCTTATTGATCCCGGAGACTTGGACACTATACTTGTGATGCATGCTTGTTTGATTGAGCCTCTTGTATTTGGATGTTCTTACATCATATGCCTCCATACTTTGAAATGCTCCTTTGTACTTTCTTATGATGAGCATGATGCATACACTTGTTCGGTATCTTACCACACTAATGATAGGTTTTGCATTTCGCTAACCTCATTTGTTTTTCCGAGTGTTTGTCATGTTCTTTCATTTTGAGGTTTCACAAGGCGATGCCATTATGTGACAACTTGGTCATGCGAAGGCATACACGATGTACAACACCAACATTTGCAGAATCTACTAAAGGTGAACTCCTTCCTTTGAGCCATCCTCAAGTTTGCATATTGATGGGTCACTCTTTCATTGTTGCTTCCTCTTGTTGTTCACATGATACATCTCATGACCGGAGGAGCGACATGGGAGATTGGCTACATGGACCTTCACATTGAGGAGCGCCAGACTTAGGGATGCACCTTCGCACTCCACTCTTGCCTTGACATCGAGCTTGGGTACACTACCACCTTCATATTTGTTGATTGTGCTCACACATGTCATGCTCGATGGACATATCATACTCACCACAAGTTTGCACCCCATGCATGGATTGACTCACATTATGCTTGTCCGGTTGCATCTATTTCCATGTCATCCATGATATATGAGCTTGTTCACTTCCTTAGCAAATTTGTTGTGATCTTCCTTGATGGCATATTCATACAACATGATCATATTGCCCACCATCAATTGCATGATAACATATACATATTGAGCATCCATTGCCAGATTCATGCTATTGATAAACCGTCTCACTATGACATCATTCTGCACCGTGGTTGCATCGATCATATTTACAACACATTTGTGTGCACAATGATTGCATTTCTCCCATGAATGCTTTGGATCTCATTCTAGATCAAATTGATAAGCTTCATGCGCTTTGTCACGACTATCCCTAAGCACGGACTCACGCCTAATTGATGGACACTTTGTGTGCGCTTAACCATTGTATTTCCATGTGTACTTTGTGTTTGCTCATTTTGCATGTACCACATACCGAGACACCTTGAGTACTTCGATTGCATAAGACCTTCACCCACGCCCCACTACAAGTCCGCCCACGCCACCCGCTTCCATGGTGATGAGGTACGCTTGTCCCTACCAGGGGGTAATGTCTATAAGCAACATAATCTCTCGAATTTCCTTCAAAAGGAAGTGCCAATGGGTTTAGAAACTTGTCCGAAAAACAGCGATTTAATGATGTTCTTTGACTTTCAGGGGCCAAAAGTCCTGCTTAAGGCCGATATGAGGGTACTCGGGCCTCCCGGGGCAAGCGGAGAGTATGTTTTGGATTCGCGCTCTCGCCGCGAGCTGTTTGAGTACTTGTGGGTCCGACACGGACTCCGGATGCCAAAATTATGACTGTTTTAGTGAAGATCTGTCCATTTTATGGCAGTCCTTGAAAGTACTTCATTTTCTTGTGCGCTTTTTGCCTGATTTCCCTAAAATTTCTTGTCCTCTATAGAGGAGATATCGCTTCCACATATATATCGACCGATGCCAGAATGCCCTTTCGTTTTGGCTTTCACGCTGCGTGAGTTACAAAGATGCCATCCGCGAAAACAAGGAGAATAATGCATATAGTCATGGATTTTCTTCAATTTACGGTCAAATGATATTGCCTGGATCATAGAGCATCCGCAGAAGGTACGCTTGTCCCTACCAGGGGGCTAATGTCTATAAGCAACATAATCTCTCAAATTTCCTTCAAAAGGAAGTGCCAATGGGTTCAGAAACTTGTCTAAAAACAGCGACGAATGATGTTCTTTGACTTTCAGAGCCAAAAAGTCCTGCTTAAGGCCGTATTTGAGGGTACTCCGGGCATCCTGGCGCAAGTGGGGAGTATTTTCTGGATTCGCGTGCTCACTGCGAGACGTTGAGTACTTGTGGTTCCGACACGGACTCCGAATGACAAAATTAAGACCGTTTTAGGGAACATCTCTCCATTCTATGGCAGTCCTTGAAAGTACTTCATTTCCTCGCACTTTTTGCCCGATTGCCCTAAAATTTCTTGTCCTCTATAGAGGAGATATCGCTTCCACATATATATCGACCGATGCCAGAATGCCCTTTTTCTTTGCTTTCACGCCGCGTGAGTTACAACATGCCATCCGACGAAAACAAGGAGAATAAGGCATATAGCCGCTAGATTTTCTTGAATTTACTACCAAATGAGATCGCCTTGATCATAGAGCATCCGCAGAAGGTATGTTTGTCCCTTGATGCGAGCATCCCACGCTCATCCCCATGTACACCGACTACTCTCCAAGCCCCAAGAGGACATATGACGAGACCTCGAACATACGCCATTGGACACAAGGTGAATTCACCCTCTTCGAACCGCTACTTTCCGTGATATGAGACACGGCTACTTACCTCATGCATGGACCTTGCATACACTCAGTACAACCAAGATGACCATGGAGAATCCAAGGACCAAGGCCAAACATGGAAGAGAAGATGGAAGAAAGGAGAAGAAGAAGATCGAGCGGTCATTGAATCGGGCCGACGTCCGGACCATCCGTCCGGATCATCCGGCCCAAATGGATCATCCGGACTCCGTCCGGATCGTCCGTAATCAAGGCCAAGACAACAAGGCTTTTGCGAAGCCGGATCATCCGGGACTCGTCCGGATCATCCGACTTCGATGCCCGGATCATCCGGACCCCGTCCGGATCATCCGCCTTGCTCAAGGCAGCACGACTTGGGCCGAGGCCTGTACCCATTCGCCCCTCACTTACCCCTTCGTGGCTTAGCACTATAAATAGACCTCCTCCTCCCCACTTTGAGGGTTAGCATTGGATTAGCTCATTCTGAAGTGAGCTTTGCTCCTATCTATCTCTACTCTTGAGAGAGAGAGACCACTACTCCATTGGAGGCCAAGACCTCCATCTAGGAGAAGATCCCCTCGTGGATACAAGATCCCCTTTTCGGGAAGATCCCCTCGTGGATTCAAGACCTCCTCTGGGAGATGAACGGTCCTTTGTATCCTTACCCTAGTTGACTATGTATCTTGTGGATCTCATGTGTGTATGTTGATCTAGCACTTGTGTGATCGATTCCTTGTTGGTTGAGTGATTCTCTCGCTTTCCCCTGTTTCCCTCGTGCTTCCGTGTGTTCTTCGTGTTCCTCCGTAGGATCCCCTCCAAACGTGAAAGATCGACGAATTAGGGTTCCACCCTACATCATCCCTACCAAGGGGGCTAATGTTTATAAGGACCATAATCTCTCCAATTTACTTCAAAAGGAAGTGCCAATGGGTTCAGAACTTGTCTGAAAAATAGCAACGAATGGTGTTCTTTGACTTTCAGGGCCAAAAAGTCCTGCTTAAGGCTGAATTTGAGGGTACTCCAGGCCTCCTGGCGCAAGCGAGCAGTATTTTCTAGATTCAGCATGCCATGAAAGCAGCTTTGAGTGCTTGTGGGTCCGATAAGGACTATGGATGACAAAATTATGACCGCTTTAGTGAACATCTCTCCATTCTATGGCGCCCTTGAAAGTATTTCATTTTCGTGCGCTTTTGCTGAATGCCCCAAAATTTCTTGTCCTCTATAGAGGAGATATCGCTTCCACATATATATCGACCGATGCCAGAATGCCCTTTTGTTCTTGGCTTTCACGCTGAGTTACAAAGATGCCATCCGGCGAAAACAAGGAGAATAAGGCACATAGCCGCTAGATTTTCTTCAATTTACGGCCAAATGAGATTACCCGGATCGTAGAGCATCTGCAAAATGGTATGTTTGTCCCTACTAGGGGGGCTAATGTCTATAAGCAACATAATCTCTCGAATTTCCTTCAAAAGGAAGTGCCAATGGGTTCAGAAACTTGTACGAAAAACAGCGGCGAATGATGTTCTTTGACTTTCGTAAAAAAGTCCTGCTTAAGGTCAGATTTGAGGGCACCTGTGCCTCTTGGCGCAAGTGGGGAGTATTTTATGGATTCACGCGCCATGAAAGCAGTTTGAGTACTTGTGGGTCCGACACGGACCAATGACAAAATTATGACCGCTTTAGGAACATCTCTCCATTCTATGGCAATCCTTGAAAGTACTTCATTTTCTTGTGCATTTTTTGCCTGATTGCCCCAAAATTTATTGTCCTCTATAGAGGAGATATCGATTCCACATATATATTGACCGATGCCAGGAATGCCCTTTTGTTGGTGGCTTTCACGCGCGTGAGTTACAAAGATGCCATCCGCGAAAACAAGGAGAATAAGGCATATAGTCACCGGCTTTTCTTCAATTTACGCCAAATGAGATTGCCCGGATCTTAGAGCATCTGCAGAAAGGTACGTTTGACCCTACCAGGGGGGCTAATGTCTATAAGCAACATAATCTCTCGAATTTCCTTCAAAAGGAATTGCCAATGGGTTTAGAAACTTGTCTGAAAAACAGCCACGAATGATGTTCTTTGACTTTATGGGCCAAAAAGTCCTGCTTAAGGCCGTATTTGAGGGCACTCCGGACCTCCTAGCGTAAGCGGGGAGTATTTCCTAGATTCGCGCGCTCGCGGCGAGCAGTTTGAGTACTTGTGGGTCTGACACGGACTCCGAATGACAAAATTATGCCCGTTTTAGTAAACATCTCTCCATTCTATGGCAGTCCTTGAAAGTACTTCATTTTCTCGTGCGCTTTTTGCCTGATTGCCCCAAAATTTCTTGTGCTCTATAGAGGAGATACCGCTTCCACATATATATCGACCGATGCCAGAATGCCCTTTTGTTCTTAGCTTTCACGCACATGAGTTACAGTATGCCATCCAGCGAAAACAAGGAGAATAAGGCATATAGCCGCTGGATTTTCTTCAATTTACGGCCAAATGAGATTGCCCGGATCATAGAGCCTCTGCACAAAGGTTTGTTTGTCCCTACCAGGGGGAATAATGTTTATAAGCAACATAATCTCTCAAATTTCCTTCAAAAGGAAGTGCCAATGGGTTCAGAAACTTATCCAAAAACATCAACGAATGGTGTTCTTGACTTTCGTACAAAAAGTCCTACTCAAGGCTGAATTTGAGGGTACTCCGGCCTCGTCGCAGTAAGCGGGAATATTTTCTGATTCGCGTGCTCGCCGTGAGCAGTCTGAGTACTTGTGGGTCCGACACGGACCAATGACAAAATTATGACCGCTTTAGTGAACATCTCTCCATTCTATGGCGTCCTTGAAAGTACTTCATTTTCTTGTGCACTTTTTGCCCGATTGGCCTAAAATTTCTTGTCCTCTATAGAGGAGATATCGCTTCCACATATATATTGACCAATGCCAGAATACCACTTTTGTTCTTGGCTTTCACGCCATCGCATACAAAGATGCCATCCGCAAAAACAAGGAGAGTAAGGCATATAGCGGTGGATTTTCTTCAATTTACGCCAAATGAGATTGCCCTTGATCATAGAGCATCCGCAAAAGGTACGCTTGTCCCTACCAGGGGCTAATGTCTATAAGCAACATAATCTCTCGAATTTGCTTCAAAAGAAAGTGCCAATGGGTTCAGAAACTTGTCTAAAAAACAGCGACGAATGGTGTTCTATGACTTTCAGGGCCAAAAGGTACTGCTTAAGGCTGAATTTGAGGGTACTCCGGGCCTCCCGGTGCAGGCAGGGAGTATTTTTTGTATTCGCACGCTCGTCGGGAGCAGTTTGAGTAGTTGTGGGTCCGACACGGACTCCGAATGACAAAATTATGACCGTTTTAGTGAACATCTCTCCATTCTATGGCAGTCCTTGAAAGTACTTCATTTTCTTGTGCACTTTTTGCCTAATTGCCCCAAAATTTCTTGTCCTCTATAGAGGAGATATCATTTCCACATATATATTGACCAATGCCAGAATGCCACTTTTGTTCTTGGCTTTCACGCCGCATTAGTTACAAAGATGCCATCCGCCAAAACAAGGAGAGTAAGGCATATAACCGCTGGATTTTCTTCAATTTACGGCCAAATGAGATTGCCCGGATCATAGAGCATCTGCAGAAAGGTATGTTTGTCCCTGCCAGGGGGGCTAATGTCTATAAGCAACATAATCTCTCGAATTTCCTTCAAAAGAAAGTGCCAATGGGTTCAGAAACTTGTCTAAAAAACAGCGACGAATGGTGTTCTTTGACTTTTAGGGCCAAAAAGTCCTGCTTAAGGCTAAATTTGAGGGTACTCCAGGCCTCCTAGCGCAGTGGGGGAGTATTTTTTGGATCCGCACGCTTGTCGGGAGCAGTTTGAGTACTTGTGGGTCTGACACGGACTCAGAATGACAAAATTATGACCGTTTAGTGAACATCTCTCCATTCTATGGCAGTCCTTGAAAGTACTTCATTTTCTCGTGCGCTTTTTGCCTGATTTTCCCAAAATTTCTTGTCCTCTATAGAGGAGATATCGTTTCCACATATATATTGACCGATGCCAGGAATGCCCTTTTGTTCTTGCCTTTCACGCTGCGAGTTACAAAGATGCCATCCGCTAAAACAACGAGAATAAGGCATATAGCTGCTGGATTTTCTTCAATTTACTACCAAATGAGATTGCCTTGTTCATAGAGCATCCGTGATACAGTACGCTTGTTCCTACCAGGGGGCTAATGTCTATAAGCAACATAATCTCTCGAATTTCCTTCAAAAGGAAGTGCCAATGGGTTCGTAAACCCGTCTCAAAAACAGCGATTTAATGATGTTCTTTGACTTTCAGTACAAAAGTCCTGCTTAAGGCCGATTTGAGGGCACTCCGCCTCCTGGCACAAGCGAGGAGTATTTTCTGGACTCGCGTGCTCACCGCGAGCCGTTTGAGTACTTGTCGGTCCGACACGGACTCCGAATGACAAAATTATGACCGTTTTAGTGAACATCTCTCCATTCTATGGCGTCCTTGAAAGTACTTCATTTTCTCGCGCGCTTTTTGCCCGATTGCCCTAAAATTTCTTGTCCTCTATAGAGGAGATATCGCTTCCACATATATATTGACCGATGCCAGAATGCCCTTTTGTTCTTGTCTTTCACGCGCATGAGTTACAAAGATGCCATCCGTCGAAAACAAGGAGAATAAGGCATATAGTCGCTGGATTTTCTTCAATTTACTGCCAAATGAGATCGCCTTGATCATAGAGCATCCGCAGAAAGGTATGTTTGTCCCTGCCAGGGGGGCTAATGTCTATAAGCAACATAATCTCTCGAATTTCCTTCAAAAGAAAGTGCCAATGGGTTCAGAAACTTGTCTAAAAAACAGCGACGACTTGTGTTCTATGACTTTCAGGGCCAAAAAGTCCTGCTTAAGGCTGAATTTGAGGGTACTCCAGGCCTCCTAGCGCAGTGGGGGAGTATTTTTTGGATCCGCGTGCTCGTCGGGAGCAGTTTGAGTACCTGTGGGTCCGACACGGACTCAGAATGACAAAATTATGACCGTTTTAGTGAACATCTCTCCATTCTATGGCAGTCCTTGAAAGTACTTCATTTTCTCGTGCGTTTTTGCCTGATTTTCCCAAAATTTCTTGTCCTCTATAGCGGAGATATCGCTTCCACATATATATCGACCGATGCCAGAATGCTCTTTTGTTCTTGCCTTTCACACGCGTGAGTTACAGCATGCCATCTGGCGAAAACAAGGAGAATAAGGCGTATAGCTGCTGGATTTTCTTCAATTTACGGCCAAATGAGATTGCCCGGATGATAGAGCCTCTGCAAAAAGGTATGTTTGTCCCTACCAGGTGGGCTAATGTCTATAAGCAACATAATCTCTAGAATTTCCTTCAAAAGGAAGTGGCATGGGTTCAGAAACTTGTCTGAAAAACAGCAACGAATGGTGTTATTTGACTTTCAGGGCCAAACAGTCCTGCTCAAGGCTGAATTTGAGGGTTCTCCGAGCCTCCTCGCGCAAGCGGGGAGTATTTTCAGGATTCGCGTGCTCGCCGCGAGCAGTTTGAGTACTTGTGGGTCCGACACGGACTCCGAATGACAAAATTATGACCGTTTTAGTGAACATCTCTCCATTCCATGGCAGTCCTTGAAAGTACTTCATTTTCTTGTGCACTTTTTGCCTGATTGCCCCAAAATTTCTTGTCCTCTATAGAGGAGATATCGTTTCCACATATATATTAACCAATGCCAGGAATGCCACTTTTATTCTTGGCTTTCACGCGCATTAGTTCCAGCATGCCATCCGGCAAAAACAAGGAGAGTAAGGCATATAGCTGCTAGATTTTCTTCAATTTACGGCCAAATGAGATTGCCCGGATCATAGAGCATCTGCAGAAAGGTACGTTTGTCCCTACCAGGGGGGCTAATGTCTATAAGCAACATAATCTATCGAATTTCCTTCAAAAGAAAGTGCCAATGGGTTCAAAAACTTGTCTAAAAACAGCGATTTAATGGTGTTCTATGACTTTCGTACAAAAAGACCTGCTTAAGGCTGAATTTGAGGGTACTCTGTGCCTCCTGGCGCAGCGGGAGTATTTTGATTCGCACGCTTGCCGGGAGCAGTTTGAGTACTTGTGGGTCCGACACGCATCCAATGACAAAATTATGACCGCTTTAGTGAACATCTCTCCATTCTATGGCGCCCTTGAAAGTACTTCATTTTCTCGCGCTTTTGCCGATTTTCCCAAAATTTCTTGTCCTCTATAGAGGAGATATCGCTTCCACATATATATTGACCAATGCCAGAATGCCCTTTGTTCTTGGCTTTCACGCCGATTAGTTACAAAGATGCCATCCGCGAAAACAAGGAGAGTAAAGCATATAGCACTGGATTTTCTTCAATTTATGGCCAAATGAGATTGCCTTGATCATAGAGCATCTGCAGAAGGTACGCTTGTCCCTACCAGGGGCTAATATCTATAAGCAACATAATCTCTCAAATTTCCTTCAAAAGAAAGTGCCAATGGGTTCAGAAACTTGTCTAAAAAACAGCGACGAATGGTGTTCTATGACTTTCAAGGCCAAAAAGTCCTGCTTAAGGCTGAATTTGAGGGTACTCCAGGCCTCCTAGCGTAGGCGGGGAGTATTTTTTGGATCCGCACGCTCGTCGGGAGCAGTTTGAGTACTTGTGGGTCTGACACGGACTCAGAATGACAAAATTATGACCGTTTTAGTGAACATCTCTCCATTCTATGGCAGTCCTTGAAAGTACTTCATTTTCTCGTGCGCTTTTTGATAGAGGCAAAGGTGTCCCGTCTTTCGATGAGATGATGGATATCGCTTTGGTGGAAGTCGACTTTGACGATCCGACTACGAACGTCTTGAGGACGCCGCGCTTTAGCAATCGCTAAACCAACTCCGAGAGGTTATTGACCACGCCGAGCACGATCAACCTCGACCACGAGGGTCTGCTTCTGCGAGCAAACGAAGAACAAGCAAGAAACTGAGATTGCAATCGGGATATTGCGAATATAAGATGAAAGCTTTATTGATCAAGGTGGGGTTCTGTGACGCCTTTGTCTGGTCGTTGAACACAAACGAAGTACGCGAAGTTGCAGCTATGGCGAACTTTTAATCTAAACAAAACCCAAAGTCTAAACGACGCCCTAAGGGCTGTATATATTGGGGAAAAGGAGGGAATTTCGTGGCCCTTGAGGGTGGGGTCCGAAACCAACCCTAACTCTTGTTTCCCCACACATACGGACTCTAAAAATAGCCTATACTTAAGTATTTCGAAATTACATGGGCCTGGCCCAATAATAAGGTGACGCAGCACCTAGAATAGCCTATGGACGAAGATTATGAAGTGGCATCTTGTATATTTCGTCCAAGGCTTCATGCACTCCTTAAGGTGGCTTCAAAGTCCTGAAATCATCACTTGTAACTCCGTTCTTGATCCCCTTGCGCATGCCATGAACTCCATGCGTGTTCTTGCTCCAATGTTCATCCTTCTCCAAGCTAGGCCCTGGTAATTTAATTGGCGTGCGCGAGCTCTAGTAATTGGTCCCGTATATGTAACAGTAGGGGCTGTGGGTGTAACAATGGTATTGATGTCCTCATCATCCTCCCCTTGTTGAAATGAAGTCGTCCTCGACGGAAGCTCATCTTCCTCACCCAAATAAGGCTTCAAATCTACAATGTTAATAGTGGGACTAACCCCAAAATCTGTAGGTAGCTCAAGTTTATATGCATTATCATTTATTTTCTAACACCTTAAAAGGACCATCAAGACGTGGCATTAGCTTTGATTTATGCAAATTAGGAAATCTATCTTTACGCAAATGTAACCAAACAAGATCTCCAGTGCAAACACAACATGTTTTCTACCCTTATCTCCAGAAGTTTATATTTAGCATTCATACGCTCAATGTTTTCCTTAGTTAACTCATGCATTTTTAAAATCAATTCAGAACGTTCTTTAGCATCAAAATTAACCTTCTCCGAAGATGGAAGAGGCAATAAATCAATAGGTGCACGAGGTAGGAAACCATACACAATTACAAAAGGGCACATCTTAGTAGTAGAATGCAATGAACGATTATAAGAAAATTCAATATGAGCCAAGCATTCTTCCCACATTTTCTTATTATTCTTTAAAACAGCCCTAAGCATAGTAGACAATGTTCTATTGACTACTTCAGTTTGTCCATCAGTTTGGGGGTGACAAGTAGTACTAAAAAGCAGTTTAGTCCCCAACTTAGCCCATAAACATCTCCAAAAGTGGCTAAGAAATTTAGTATCACGATCTGAAACAATAGTATTTGGCACACTATGCAAGCGAATAATTTCACGAAAGAACAAATCAGCAACATTAACAAAGATCATCGCTTTTATGACATGGTATAAAGTGTGCCATTTTCGAGAATCTATCCACGACAACAAATATGTTATCCTCCCTTCTTTGTTCAAGGTAAACCTAAAACAAAGTCCATAGATATATCCTCCCAAGGAACACTAGGTACAGGCAAAGGCATATATAAACCATGAGGATTGAGTCATGACTTAGCTTTTTGACATGTAGTGCAGCGAGCAACAAAACGCTCAACATCCCGTCTCATCTTTGGCCAAAAGAAATGTGTAGCAAGTATATCCTCCGTCTTCTTCACGCCAAAGTGTACCATTAGTCCTCCTCCATGCGCCTCCCCGCAACAACAAAAGAAGAACGGAGCTAGCTGGAATGCATAGCTTGTTAGCACGAACACAAATCCATCATTAACGACAAACTTGTTCCATGTTCTTCCTTCATTACAATTCTGCAATACATCTTTAAAATCAGCATCATGCACATATTGTTCTTTGATGGTCTCCAAACCAAATATTTTGAAGTCAAGTTGTGAAAGCATAGTATAGCGATTTAGACAATGCATCAAGCAATAACATTTTCTTTACCCTTCTTGTGTTTAATGACATAAGGAAAGTCTCAATGAATTCAACCCATTTAGCATGTCTACGATTCAGTTTAGCTTGACTTTTAATATGTTTCAAAGATTCATGATCGAATGTATAACAAATTCTTTGGGCCATAAATAATGTTGCCATGTTTCTAAAGTCCTAACAAGAGCATATAATTCTTTATCATAAGTAGAATAATTCAGACTAGGCCCACTCAATTTTTCGTAAAAGTATGCAACAGGTTTGCCATCTTGTAATAACACACCTCCTAATCCAATTCCACTAGCATCACATTCAAGCTCAAAAGTCTTATTAAAATCAGAAGTTGGAGTAAAGGAGCATGTGTCAACTTATCTTTCAACACCGTGAAGGCTTCTTCCCATGGTACCCCAAACAAAAGGCACATCCTTCTTTGTAAGCTCATTGAGAGGTGCAGCAATGGTGCTGAAATCTCTCACAAAACGCCTATAGAATCCAGCGAGGCCAAGAAAACTCCTCACTTGTGTGACCGTTTTGGGCTGCGCCAACTCTCAATAGCTTCAATCTTGGCTTTATCAACTGCAATTCCTGTGGAGTAACAACATAGCCAAGAAAAGACACTCGGTCGGTGCAAAAGGTGCACTTCCCAAGGTTACCAAACAAACGTGCATCACGAGAGCATTAAAAACAGCGTAAATGTTCCAAATGTTCTTCCAAAGATTTGCTATAAATCAATATATCATCAAAATAGACTACCACAAATCGTCCAATGAAAGCACGTAAAACTTCGCTCATTAATCTCATGAAAGTACTAGGTGCATTAGTTAACCCAAAAGGCATGACTAACCACTCATATAATCCAAACTTAGTTTTAAATGCTGTTTTCCATTCATCTCCCAATTTCATACGAATTTGATGGTATCCACTACGCAAATCAACTTTGGAGTATATTGTAGAGCCACTCAATTCATCAAGCATATCATCTAGCCTAGGAATAGGGTGACGATAACGAATAGTAATATTATTGATGCCTCTACAATCAACACACATACGTGACGTACCATCCTTTTTCGCACTAGAATAATAGGAACAACACAAGGACTAAGGGATTCGCGTATATAACCTTTGTCGAGCAGCTCCTGCATTTGACGATAATCTCCTTCGCTCCTCCGGATTGGTACGGTATGGTGCGGTTGGGTAATGATGCACCGAATTAAGTCAATTTGATGCTCAATCCTCGAATAGGTGGTAATCCGGGGCACGCCTTGTGGAAAGACGCCGTGAACTCTGCAAAATGTTAGTGACAAAGGGGGCAAAGAGGAAGGCACGCCCTCGAATGAAAATAATGCCTCTTTGCACACAAAAGCATAGCAAATAGATTTGCTAAAATCTAGCTCATCAATATCAGATTTGGTGGCTAGTAAACATGCACTTTTCAATTTAATTTCGAAGCAACAGAGATGGTTTATTATTAGGCTTCATGTGTTGCTCAAATTCTTTTGCCACAATCTGATTTTCACTCTTATTTTCTCCTATTTTGCTTTATTAGCTCTATTAATATCATCTTTCAAAATGGACTCAGAGTCATAGGAAGCAAAGTAATATTTTATCCTTATGAACAAGAGTATCTTGATTGTTTCTACCATGGTGTATAGAATTTTATCAAATTGCCATGGTCTACCAAGTAATAAGGAACATGCTTGCATAGGTACCACATCACAATCAACATAATCAGCATATGTAGAGATACTAAAATGCACACAAACAATCGTGTTACCTTAACCTTGCCGCTGTTGTTGAACCATTGGATGTAGTAAGGATGTGGATGTGGTCTTGTGGTGAGAGATAGCTTCTCCACCATCTCCATGCTAGCCAAGTTGTTGCAGCTCCTCCATCTATGATGACACGAATAGAACGTTCCTTCACAACTCCCTTTGTATAAAACAAATTATGCCTCGATTTTGCTCAGCTTGTGTAACTCTGCACACTCAAAACACGTTGAGCAACTAAACATTCATACCGCCAAGATCTTCACAGCCATGTATTGTGTCTCATGATCGTAATCATCTCCACCGTGTTCCTCATGTGTAATAAGAGCCAAAGTCACCTCATCATAGTCACTAGCGGACTCATACCCACCATCCTCGTTAGCAATCATCACACGCTGAGATTTGCATTCTCTCAAAAAATGTCCTCTTCCCTTACAACGACGACAAATAATATCACTTGTGTGCCCTGTTGACGCCATGGAAGAAGAAGAGCTCAGGCAGGCCCGGCAGTGTGCTCTTGGCGAGATAGTGGTGGTTGTGCCCGCTTTCTTGTATCACGGTTGGAGGTGGCACCCAAGGAGGTGATGGTGCGGTGGAAGTAGATGATGCACGTGGTGTCCATGATGAAGGTCGACTGCAGAAAAGTTAGTGCGGCGCCAATGCCCATCGATCCTGCACTTCACGCTCAGCTTTACAAGCAAGATGGAATAAACGAGTGATATTATTATAATCCTTATAGTCTAGAATGGTCTGAATCTCTCTATTTAATCCACCCGTAAAACGCAAGCATAGCTTCATTCTCCTCAACAATACCACATCTAATCAAGCCAGTTTGCAATTCTGATAATATTCTTCTACAGAATTTTTTCCTTGTCTTAAGCGCTGCAATTTTTGAAGTAATTCACGTTGATAATATGGTGGAACCCAACGAGCACGCATAGCAGTTTTCAAAGCAGCCCAAGTAGTGGAACAGGATATAATCTACAATGTTCGGACCACCAAACACATGCAAAGCTAGTGAAAGCACAAACAGCAAAGAGAACACGTCTCTCCTCGGGATATTGTAAACATGTAAATCGTTGTTCGGTTTCTAACTCCCAAGTAAGATATATATCAGAACATATCTACCCTCAAATGGTGGAATATTCAATTTCAGTTTAGGGAGATGGTCATGATCTCGTACTGAGGGGAGCCCTAGCATTGCCATTATTTGCATGTGGACGACCTGGTGGTTGTGGTGCTGGTGGTTGCACGTAGTTCGATGTTGATCAACCTCCTCCTCGTAATCTCCCACATAATCATCCTCCTCGGTACCAGCAAAGAATGAGCAGAGCCAAAGAAGCACCAACAGTAGTAGCAGCGGCACCAGAATTTTGTCCTGCTCAAGAGGAACACGCCGAGCTCGTCCCATACTTGATTCGGAAGGGCGTGAGTTGTTGTCGTTGCAGAGGTGCGATAGGTGCAGCCGCGGTGGTTGTGGAAAACGCGAGCAATTCATCAAACTTGCTATCAAGCTTTGTTTCAAACGCCTTCTCAATGCCATCTATCTTCTCCATGGCCTCACAAATCTGTTTAGCACATCTTGCACCCGTCCACTCATCATTTGCTGAAATTTATCATGTAGCTGTTTGTTCGTCGAGTTCTCCCAATCGGTCTCGCCGGCTTGTGATCCTGCCATGGTTAGCAACAATAGAAACACACAAGAATATGATCCTCAGACTACTAACAAGAGGTGGTGGTGGGTGTCACAAATCCGTCAAGCAAATCTCAAATTCTTACCAGTTCTTACCCAGCGAAAGCGGTGATCGGCAACCGTTGTAATCAAAACTCTCAAAGCTTGGATAGAGCGATTGCTGTGAGAGTCAAACGACGACGAGATGTATGTGGAGCTGGGAAGGCTTATAATATGGTAGCAAAAGGGTCAAGAATAATCAATTCAGAGATGCAAAGTTGAATAAACGCTCAACGACGGTCTCAGTTGGTCCTAGGCTAGACCGCAAGTAGAGACGCGAGCCTAGAACACTAACAAAATCACGGCGCTGCACGTAAACAAGGGAGGAGCACACACTGAATTTTTTTTTCTTTTTTTTTCAATTTTGTTTTTGCACTTTTTTTCCTCTTTTTTTTTTTGCTCCGCAACGAATTTTTTTCGAAAAAGTCTACAAATGGTCTAAAAACTGCCTAGCCAGAATTTTCCAGACTTAGTTTTTTTTTTGAAACTGGAACTATTTTTCTTCTACGGATGGCCCTAAGTTCGGAGTCCTTCTCTCGTCACGACTTGGAGTATCGCGTGATCTGGAAATCGAGAACAATGCAACAATTATTGGACTCGGACTAGGACCGGTGGCGGAGATGAAACCGTGGGACGCGGATGGTGGCGGAGATGAATCTGGTGGAACTTGGATGTGGCGGAGATGAATCTGGTGGAACTCGGATCGGTGGCGGAGATGAATCGATGGAACTCGGACCGGTGGCGGAGATATATGTTGCGAGTGGACTCGGATGGGCGAGATGGCGGCGGATATGTGGTGGCGATATGGATTCGGATTGGCGGTGAATATGTGGTGGTGGTATATGGCAGCGGCGACGTGACAACTTTGTGAATGTAACTCAAACTCTAAAAGACTAGACGCTAAGACCAGCAACTTGACACGACGATGCAACCGCAAATTCAACAAAGCAAATACAGAAAAGATTATGCAAAGGCTCAGATTGGTTCGGATGGGATGAACTAACCCTAATTTTTTTTGGCTTTTTCGTGGACTATATATATGAAGAACAGACTCGATCTAAACTACGAAAAAATGTAAAATCTCACCGAGCAACTTGGAAATCTGATACCACTTGATAGAGGCAAAGGTGTCCCGTCTTTCGATGAGATGATGGATATCGCTTTGGTGGAAGTCGACTTTGACGAATTCGACTACGAACGTATGCGAGGACGCCGCGCTTTAGCAATCGCTAAACCAACTCCGAGAGGTTATTGACCACGCCGGAGCACGATCAACCTGACCACGAGGGTCTGTTTCCTGCGAGCAAACGAAGAACAAGCAAGAAACTGAGATTGCAATCGGGATATTGCGAATATAAGATGAAAGCTTTATTGATCAATGATAGAGGCATAGGTGTCCCGTCTTTCGATGAGATGGTGGATTTCGCTTTGGTGGAAGTCGACTTTGACGATCCGACTACGAGCGAAATCCACCATCTCATCGAAAGACGGACACCTCTACTTCTATCAAGTGGTATCAGATTTCCGTGTTGCTCGGTGAGATTTTACGCTTTTCGTAGTTTAGATCGAGTCCGTTTCTTCATACCTATAGTCCACGAAAAAGCCAAAAAAAATTAGGGTTAGTTCATCCCGTCCAACCAATCGAGCCTTTGCATAATCTTTTCTCAGATTTGCTTTGTTGAATTTGCGTTGCATCGTCGTGTCAAGTTGCTGGTCTTAGCGCCTAGTCTTTAGAGTTTCGAAGTTCTGCTCACAAAGTTGTCACGCCGCCACGCCATATACCACCACCACATATTCACCGCCAATCCGAATCCATATACGCCACCACATATCCGCCGCCATCACGCCCATCCGAGTCCACCGCAACATATATCCGCCACCAGTCCGAAGTTCCACCAGATTCATCCCGCCACCAATCCGAAGTTCCACCAGATTCATCTCCGCCACCATCCGAGTTCCACCAGATTCATCTCCGCCACCAGTCCTAGTCCGAGTCCAAGAATTGTTGCATTGTTCTCGATTTCCAGATCACGCGATATCCGAAGTCGTGACAAAGAGAGGACTCCCAACTTCCAAGCCATCCGCAGAAGAAAAATAGTTCCAGCTTCAAAAAAAACTAAGTCTGGAAAATTCTGCTAGGCAGTTTTAGACCATTTGTAGACTTTTCCGAAAAAATTTGTTGCGGAGCAAAAAAAAAAGAGGAAAAAAGTGCAAAAAAAGAAAAAAAAAGAGAAAGAAAATTCAGAGTGTGCTCCTCCCTTGTTTACGTGCAGCTGCGTGATTTTGTTAGTGTTCTAGGCTCGCGCTCTAGCACGGTCTAGCCTAGGACCAAAGACAAGATCGCCGTTGAGCGCTTATTCAACTTTGCATCTCTCGAATTGATTATTGCTGACATTTTTGCTACCATATCATAAGCCTTCCCAGCTCTACATACATCTACGCCGTATGCTTGATTCTCCCCGTAATCGCTATATCCAAGCTTTGAGAGTTTTGACTACAACGGTTGCCGATCACCACCGCCTGGGTAAGAACTGGTAAGAATTTGAGATTTGCTTGACGGGTTTGTGATACACCACCACCACTTCTTAGTAGTCCAGAGGATCATATTCTTGTGTGTTTCTATTGTCGCTAACCATGGCAGGAACACAGTGATGAGACTGATTGGGAGAACCCCGACAAACAAACAGCTACATGATAAGTTTCAAAGAAATGATGATAGGACAGTGCAAGATGTGGTAAACAGATTTGACGAGGCCATGGAGAAGATAGATGGCATTGAGAAGACGCTTGAAACAAAGCTTGATAGCAAGTTTGATGAATTGCTCAAGCTGTTTTCCACAACCACCGCCGGCTGCACCTATCGCACCTCTGCAACGACAACAACTATGCCCCTTCCGAATCAAGATGGACGAGCTCAGCGTGTTCCTCTTGAGCCAGACAAAATTCTGGTGCCGCTGCTACTATCATGGTGCTTCTTTGGCCTCGCCATCGCTGTTGCTGGTACCGAGAGGATGATTATGTGGAGATTACGAGGAGGAGGTTGATCAACATCGTAACTACGTGCAACCACCAAAGACCACAACCACCAGGTCGCCCACATGCAAATAATGGCAATGCTAGGGCTCCCCTCAGTACGAGATCATGACCATCTCCCTAAACTGAAATTGAATATTCCACCATTTGAGGGTAGATATGTTCCTGATATATATCTTACTTGGGAGTTAGAAACTGAACAACGATTTACATGTTTACAATATCCCGAGGAGAGACGTGTTCTCGCTGCTGTTTGTGCTTTCACTAGCTTTGCATGTGTTTGGTGGTCTCAACATTGTAGATTATATCCTGTTCCAGCTACTTGGGCTGCTTTGAAAACTGCTATGCGTATCGCTGGGTTCCACCATATTATCAACGTGAATTACTTCAAAATTGCAGCGCTTAAGACAAGGAAAAATTTCGAGAAGAATATTATCGAATTGCAAACTGGCTTGATTAGATGTGGTATTGTTGAGGAGAATGAAGCTATGCTTGCACGCTTTTCGGGTGGATTAAATAGAGAGATTCGCACCATTCTAGACTATAAGGATTATAATAATATCACTCGCTTATTCCATCTTGCTTGTAAAGCTGAACGTGAAGTGCAGGATCGACAGCATTGGCGCCGCACTAACTTTTCTCGCAGTCGACCTTCATCATGGACACCACGCATCATCTACTTCCACCGCACCATCACCTCCTTCAAAGCCACCTCCAACCGTGATACAAGAAAGGTGCACAACCACCACTATCCGCCAAGAGCACACCGCTGGCCTGCATGAGCTCTTCTTCCATGGCGCCAACAGGCACACAAGTGATATTATTTGTCGTCGTTGTAAGGGAAGAGGACATTTTATGAGAGAATGCAAATCTCAGCGTGTGATGATTGCTACGGAGGATGGTGGGTATGAGTCCGCTTAGTGAATATGATGAGGAGACTTTGGCTCTTATTACACATGAGGAACACGGTGGAGATGATTCGATCATGAGACACAATACATGGCTGCCGATTTATGCCGACAGTATGAATGTTTAGTTGCTCAACGTGTTTTGAGTGTGCAGTTACACAAGTCGAGCAAAATCAGAGGCATAATTTGTTCCATACAAAAGGAGTTGTGAAGGAACGTTCTATTCAAGGCCATCATAGATGGAGGGAGCTGCAACAACTTGGCTAGCATGGAGATGGTGGAGAAGCTATCTCTCACCACAAGACCACATCCACATCCTTACTACATCCAATGGTTCAACAATGCAAGGTTAAGGTAACACGCATCGCTCGTGTGCATTTTAGTATCTCTACATATGCTGATTATGTTGATTGTGATGTGGTACCTATGCAAGCATGTTCCTTGTTACTTGGTAGACCATGGCAATTTGATAAGAATTTCAGACACCATGGTAGAAACAATCAAGATACTCTTGTTCATAAGGATAAAAATATTACTTTGCTTCCTATGACTCTGAGTCCATTTTGAAAGATGATATTAATAGAGCTAATAAAGCAAAACAGAGAAAATAAGAGTGAAAATCAGATTGTGGCAAAAGAATTTGAGCAACACATGAAGCCTATTAGTAAATCATCTACTGTTGCTTCGAAATTAAATTGAAAAGTGCATGTTTACTTGCCACCAAATCTGATATTGATGAGTTAGATTTTAGCAAATCTGTTTGCTATGCTTTTGTGTGCAAAGAGGCATTATTTTCATTCGAGGACGTGCCTTCCTTCTTTGCCCCCGCCATCACTAACATTTTGCAGAGTTCACGACGCCTTTCCACAAGACGTGCACCGGATTACCACCTATTCGAGGGATTGAGCATCAAATTGACTTAATTCCGGTGCATCGTTACTCCAACCGTGCACCATACCGCACTCAATCCAGAGGAGACGAAGGAGATTATGCGTCAAGCACAGGAGCTGCTCGACAAAGGTTACATACGCGAATCCCTTAGTCCTTGTGCTTTTCCTATTATTCTAGTGCCGAAAAAGGATGGTACGCCACGTATGTGTGTTGATTGTAGAGGCATTAATAATATTACTATTCGTTATCGCCACCCTATTCCTAGGCTAGATGATATGCTTGATGAACTGAGTGGCTCTACAATATTCTCCAAAGTTGATTTATGAGTGGATACCATCAAATTCGTATGAAATTGGGAGATGAATGGAAAACAGCATTTAAAACTAAGTTTGGATTATATGAGTGGTTAGTCATGCCTTTTGGGTTAACTAATGCACCTAGTACTTTCATGAGATTAATGAACGAAGTTTTACGTGCTTTCATTGGACGATTTGTGGTAGTCTATTTTGATGATATACTGATTTATAGCAAATCTTTGGAAGAACATTTGGAACATTTACGTGTTGTTTTTAATGCTCTACGTGATGCACGCTTGTTTGGTAACCTTGGGAAGTGCACCTTTTGCACCGATCGAGTATCTTTTCTTGGCTATGTTGTTACTCCACAGGAATTGAAGTTGATAAAGCCAAGATTGAAGCTATTGAGAGTTGGCCGCAGCCCAAAACGGTCACACAAGTGAGGAGTTTCCTTGGCCTCGCTGGTTTCTATAGGCGCTTTTGTGAGAGATTTCAGCACCATTGCTGCACCTCTCAACGAGCTTACAAAGAAGGATGTGCCTTTTGTTTGGGGTACCGCATGTGAAGAAGCCTTCACGGTATTGAAAGCTAAGTTGACACATGCTCCTTTACTCCAACTTCCTGATTTTAATAAGACTTTTGAGCTTGAATGTGATGCTAGTGGAATTGGATTAGAGGTGTGTTATTACAAGATGGCAAACCTGTTGCATACTTTTCTCAAAAATTGAATGGGCCTAGTCTGAATTACTCTACTTATGATAAAGAATTATATGCTCTTGTTCGGACTTTAGAAACATGGCAACATTATTTATGGCCCAAAGAATTTGTTATACATTCTGATCATGAATCTTTGAAACATATTAAAAGTCAAGCTAAACTGAATCGTAGACATGCTAAATGGGTTGAATTCATTGAGACTTTCCCTTATGTCATTAAACACAAGAAGGGTAAAGAAAATGTTATTGCTGATGCATTGTCTCGTCGCTATACTATGCTTTCACAACTTGACTTCAAAATATTTGGTTTGGAGACCGACTTTGACGATCCGACTACGAGCGTGCGAGGACGTCGCGCCTTAGCAATCGCTAAACCAACTCCGAGAGGTTATTGACCACGCCGGAGCATGATCAACCTGACCACGAGGGTCTATTTCCTGCGAGCAAACGAAGAACAAGCAAGAAACTGAGATTGCAACTGGATATTGCTAATATAAGATGAAAGCTTTATTGATCAAGGTGGGGTTCCGTGACGCTTTGTCCGGTCGTTGAACACAAACGGCACGCGGGTTGCAGCTATGGCGAACTTTTGATCTAAACAAAACCTAAGTCTAAACGGTGCCCTAAGGGCTGTATATATGGAGGAAGAGGGGTGAATTTCGTGGCCCTTGGTGGAGGGGTCCAAACTAACCCTATCTCTTGTTTCCCACACATACGGACTCTAAAAATAGCCTATACTAATGTATTTCGAAATTACATGGGCCTGGCCCAATAATAAGGTGACGAGCACCTAGAATAGCCTATGGACTAATATTATGAAGTGGCATCTTGTATATTTCGTCCAAGGCTTCATGCACTCCTATGGTGGCTTCAAAGTCCTGAAATCATCACTTGTAACTCCGTTTTGATCCCTTTGCATGCCATCAACTCCATGTGTGTTCTTGCTCCAATGTTCATCCTTCTCCAAGCTAGGCCCTTCATTTGTAAGCAAAACAAATGTATCCAATTTAGGCAGATCATATTCTCATGAACATTAGAATCATTACCAAGAAACGAAAGTACCGTAATTTAGTTGGCGTCGAGCTCTAGTAATTGGTCCAAGATGTATAGTGCAGGGCTGTGGTGTAACAATGGTATTGATGTCCTCATCAATCAAGGTGGGGTTCTGTGGACGCTTTGTCCGGTCGTTGAACACAAACGGCACGCTGGTTGCAGCTATGGCTAACTTTTAATCTAAACAAAACCCGTAGCCTAAACGACGCCTAAGGGCTGTATATATGTGGGAAAAGGAGGAATTTCGTGGCCTTTGAGGGTGGGGTCCAAACCAACCCTAACTCTAGTTTCCCCACACATACGGACTCTAAAATAGCCTATACTTAAGTATTTCGAAATTACATGGGCCTGGCCCAATAATAAGGTGACGCAGACCTAGAATAGCCTATGGACTAATATTATGAAGTGGCATCTTGTATATTTCGTCCAAGGCTTCATGCACTCCTTATGGTGGCTTCAAAGTCCCAAATCATCACTTGTAACTCCGTTCTGAGCCCCTTCATGCATGCCATCAACTCCATGCGTGTTCTTGCTCCAATGTTCATCCTTCTCCAAGCTAGGCCCCGTAATTTAATTGGCGGCGCGAGCTCTAGTAATTGGTCCCGTATATGTAACAAAGAGGGGTGTGGTGTAACAATGGTATTGATGTCCTCATCACTTTTTGCCTGATTTTCCCAAAATTTCTTGTCCTCTATAGAGGAGATATCGCTTCCACATATATATTGACCGATGCCAGAATACCCTTTTGTTCTTGCCTTTCACGCTGCGTGAGTTACAAAGATGCCATCCGCTAAAACAAGGAGAATAAGGCATATAGCTGCTGGATTTTCTTCAATTTACGCCAAATGAGATTGCCTTGATCATAGAGCATCTGCATACAGTACATTTGCCCCTACCAGGGGCTAATGTCTATAAGCAACATAATCTCTCGAATTTCCTTCAAAAGGAAGTGCCAATGGGTTCGAAACTTGTCTCGAAAACAGAACGAATGGTGTTCTTTGACTTTCGTACAAAAAAGTCCTGCTCAAGGCTGAATTTGAGGGTACCCGGCCTCCCGGTGCAAGCGGGAGTATTTTCGATCCGCGCTTGTCATGAAAGCAGTTTGAGTACTTGTGGGTCCGACACGGACCAATGAAAAAATTATGACCGCTTTAGTGAACATCTCTCCATTCTATGGCGCCCTTGAAAGTACTTCATTTTCTTGTGCACTTTTGCCCGATTGCCCTAAAATTTCTTGTCCTCTATAGAGGAGATATCGCTTCCACATATATATTGACCAATGCCGAAATGCCACATTTGTTCTTGGCTGTCACGCGCATTAGTTACAAAGATGCCATCCGCTAAAAACAAGGAGAGTAAGGCATATAGTCACTGGATTTTCTTCAATTTACGGCCAAATGAGATTGCCCGAATCATAGAGCATCCGCAGAAAGGTACGTTTGTCCCTACCAGGGGGGCTAATGTCTATAAGCAACATAATCTCTGGAATTTCATTCAAAAGAAAGTGCCAATGGGTTCAGAAACTTGTCTAAAAAACAGCGACGAATGGTGTTCTATGACTTTCAGGGCCAAAAAGTCCTGCTTAAGGCTGAATTTGAGGGTACTCCGGGCCTCCTGGCATAGGCAGGGAGTATTTTTTGGATTCGCACACTCGTCGGGAGCAGTTTGAGTACTTGTGGGTCCGACACGGACTCCAAATGACAAAATTATGACCGTTTTAGTGAACATCTCTCCATTCTATGGCGCCCTTGAAAGTACATCATTTTCTTGTGCACTTTTGCCCGATTGCCCTAAAATTTCTTGTCCTCTATAGAGGAGATATCGCTTCCACATATATATTGTCCAATTCCAGAATGCCGCTTTTGTTCTTGGCTTTACGCCGCATTAGTTACAGCATGCCATCCGCGAAAACAAGGAGAGTAAGGCATATAGTCACTGGATTTTCTTCAATTTACTACCAAATGAGATTGCCTTGACCATAGATGTAACGCCTCGGATTCGCTATGCCAGTGTCGCTACCATTCGCCGTCGCTGCCATGTCATTTGCTTGCGTGTTGCACTTTGCCATGTCATCATCTCGTGCATTTCATATCATGTCATCTTGTGCATCTTATGTTGCATACATGTTCGCCTCATGCATCCGAGCATTTTCCTCGTTGTCCGCTTTGCAATCCGCACTTCTATGTCATCCGCCGCCCTTTCTTGACTCTTTTCGCCTCAAGGGTGTTATACCGATAGAGGCAAAGGTGTCCCATCTTCGATGAGATGATGGATATCGCTTTGGTGGAAGTCGACTTTGACGATCCGACTACTTAACGCAGCGAGGACGCCGCGCTTTAGCAATCGCCAAACCAACTCCGTGAGGTTATTGACCACGACGGAGCACGATCAACCTGACCACGAGGGTCTGTTTCCTGTGAGCAAACGAAGAACAAGCAAGAAACTGAGATTGCAATCAGGATATTGCGAATATAAGATGAAAGCTTTATTAATCAAGGTGGGGTTCTGAGACGCCTTTGTCCGGTCGCTGAACACAAACGGCACGCGGGTTGCAGCTATGGCGAACTTTAATCTAAACAAAACCCGAAGTTCAAACGACGCCCTAAGGGCTGTATATATGGGGAAAAGGAGGGAATTTCGTGGCCCTTGAGGGTGGGGTCCAAACCAACCCTAACTCTTGTTTCCCCACACATACGGACTCTAAAATAGCCTATACTTAAGTATTTCGAAATTACATGGGCCTGGCCCAATAATAAGGTGACACAAAGACCTAGAATAGCCTATGGACAAATATTATGAAGTGGCATCTTGTATATTTCGTCCAAGGCTTCATGCACTCCTTAAGGTGGCTTCAAAGTCCCGAAATCATCACTTGTAACTCCGTTTGATCCTTATGCATGCCATCAACTCCATGCGTGTTCTTGCTCCAATGTTCATCCATCTCAAAGCTAGGCCCTTCATTTCTAAGCAAAACAAATGTATCCAATTTCGGCAGATCATATTCTCATGAACATTAGAATCATTACCAAGAAACGAAAGTACTGTAATTTAATTGGCGTGCATGAGCTCTAGTAATTGGTCTCAGATATGTAATAGTAGGGGCTGTGGGTGTAAGAATGGTATTGATGTCCTCATCATCCTCCCTTCTTGAAATGAAGTCGCCCTCGACGGAAGCTCATCTTCCTCACCCAAATAAGGCTTCAAATCTGCAATGTTAAAAGTGGACTAACCCCAAAATCTGCAGTAGCTCAAGTTTATATGCATTATCATTTATTTTCTAACACCTTAAAAGGACCATCAAGACGTGGCATTAGCTTTGATTTGCGCAAATTAGGAAATCTATCTTTACGCAAATGTAACCAAACAAGATCTCCGTGCAAACACAACATGTTTTCTACCCTTATCTCCAAAGAAGTTTATATTTAGCATTCATACGCTCAATGTTTTCCTTAGTTAACTCATGCATTTTTAAAATCAATTCGTAACGCTCTTTAGCATCAAAATTAACCTTCTTCAAGATGGAAGAGGCAATAAATCAATAGGTGCACGAGGTAGGAAACCATACACAATTTCAAAAGGGCACATCTTAGTAGTAGAATGCAATGAACGATTATAAGCAAATTCAATATGAGGCAAGCATTCTTCCCACATTTTCTTATTATTCTTCAAAACAGCCCTAAGCATAGTAGACAATGTTCTATTGAATACTTCAGTTTGTCCATCGCTTTGGGGTGACAAGTAGTACTAAAAAGCGTTTAGTCCCCAACTTAGCCCATAAACATCTCCAAAAGTGGCTAAGAAATTTAGTATCACGATCTGAAACAATAGTATTTGGCACACCATGCAAGCTTAATAATTTCACGAAAGAACAAATCAGCAACATTAACAAAGATCATCGCTTTTATGACATGGTATAAAGTGTGCCATTTTCGAGAATCTATCCACGACAACAAATATGCTATCCCTACCCTTCTTTGTTCGAGGTAAACCTAAAACAAAGTCCATAGATATATCCTCCCAAGGAACACTAGGTGCAAAAAGGCATATATAAACCATGAGGATTGAGTCGTGACTTAGCTTTTTGACATGTAGTGCAAAAGAAACAACAAAACGCTCTACATCCTGGCCTCATCTTTGGCCAAAAGAAATGTGTAGCAAGTATATCCTCCGCCTTCTTCATGCCAAAGCGCCCCATTAGTCCGCCTCCATGCGCCTCCGCAACAAAAAAAGACTTAACAGAGCTAGCTGGAATGCATAGCTTGTTAGAATGAAACACAAATCCATCATTAACGCATTTAACTTGTTCCATATTCTACCTTCTTTACAATTCTGCAATACATCGCTAAATTCAGCATCATGCACATATTGATCTTTGATGGTCTCCAAACCAAATATTTTAAAGTCAAGTTGTGAAAGCATAGTATAACGACGAGACAATGCATCAAGAATAACATTTTCTTTACCCTTCTTGTGTTTAATGACATAAGGAAAGTCTCAATGAATTCAACCCATTTAGCATGTCTACGATTCAGTTTAGCTTGACTTTTAATATGTTTCAAAGATTCATGATCGAATGTATAACAAATTCTTTGGGCCATAAATAATGTTGCCATGTCTCTAAAGTCCTAACAGAGCATATAATTCTTTATCATAAGTAGAATAGTTCAGACTAGGTGATGCGAGCATCCTTCCATCATCCCCATGGACTCTACATCAACACCTACAACACCACAAGGACCGATGACTCGAGCACGCAAGAGCTCTTGAAACCAAGGTGACATCACTCCTCTCACAACTCTCCTTCGATTCACATGAGACATGGTTACTACCTCAAACGGAAACTCTATGCATACTCACCACCAAGGAGTCGACCATGAAGAGGCTAGGAAGCAAGGAGAATCGAAGCGGAAGACATACGCCAAGACGGAGAGGAGAAAGCAACCAGATCAGGGAGGCCGGACGATCCGGACGGATGTCCGGACGATCCGGACAGAGTTCGGATGATCCGGACCCGTCCGGACGATCCGCTAACTCCACCGAAGGCAACAGAACCTCCACGCTGGCCGGATCATCCGAACCAGGCCCGGATCATCCGGACCCGCCCGACGTCCGGACCTCCAAATGGATATCCGCCCGTCGCCGCCACCACCCGACCCTCCGGCTCATCCGGACTCCACCGGATCATCCGGACCTCGTCCGGATCATCCGCCACACATGGCTGCAGCGTGTTGGGTGAGCCCATGTACCTCTTCGCCTGTAATCTCTATATAGGACCCCTCTCTCACTTTGAGACTTAGCATTGATTAGCTCATATTTGTGTGTGAGAGCCTTTGCTCATCCACTGGTATTTCTCGTCGGAGATCGTGACCTCCGCCTAGGAGAAGATTCATCGGATTCAAGACCCCTACCTAGGGAAGATCCCTCGTGGATTCAAGGCCTCCTCCGGAGAAGAACGGCTACCTTTGTATCTTTCCTTTGTTGATTTTGGACCATGTATCACTCGTGCTTCATGATCTAGACCTTGTGTGATTGATCTCTTGTCGGTTGAGTGTCTCTCTCGCTCTTCCCGTGATTTCCTCTCGCTCTTCCGCTGCTTCTTCGTGTTTCCTCCGAGGATCCCTCCAAACGTGAAAGATCGATTTAATTAGAGTTCCACCCTACATCATATGGTATCATGAGCCACGTTGATCATGTTTTGGAGCCCCTACCTCGTGATTTCTAGCTTGATTTTGTTGTTTTCGCCCTAAAACCCGAAAATCCCATAAAAATACCCCAAATTTTTTGTGATTTGTTAGTTTTGATGATGTTTTGTTGTTTTTGATCCGTGGATTCGATGTGTAACTCGTGGATCTTGTGTTTCCCACCTTCTCCCCTCGAAATCCACCCAAAACCCCCAAATCGCCAAATTCCACCCCATTTTCGTGTTCTTCCCGAGCCATTCCTGCAGCGTGGTTGACCTGCGGATCATCCGGACCAAGTCCGGATCATCCGACTCGCCGATCATCCGCCCTGCCCGGATCATCCGCTTCCTTCGCCAAACTGCAATCTGCAGTCCTCCACCACCACCACTACCACCCATTCATACATACACCTCCCCACCCTATCCACCACCTTTTCCACTTGCCAAACCCCAAGACTCAACCTCCGTACTACCATTCAATTTGAGTTCGACAATGTGAGTGAGATTTCCATGTCCTCTTGTGTTTCGCTATTTAGGCGCTGTGTGACATCAACAACAAACGCCACTTTGGTCGGTACTCATCTTCGCTACGGACGGTAACATCGATTTACATCTTTGTCATACCTTGCAATTACATTGATAACCATCATATACCATCTTTTGCTTGCTTACCCACCGAGACTAGCCATTGAGTATTGCCGCAACGTGACTTGTGCACATTAGTTGCATACACCATATCATACATACAATCGAGGTGCATATCTCGAATCAACTTGTGTGTCACAAAGTTGTCATCGATACACAATTGCTATCTTAGTTCGTCAAGTTTGCATAAGAAATGAGCTCAAAAGAGAAAGAGCCACTCAAGCTTTTAAGCAAAGAGGAAAGATAAGCAAAGAGCTTATAAGCAACAAGCATAGCATCATACAACATTAAGATTGTCATATAAGATCATCTTGGATCATTGCACCAAATACCATACATATAGTATACTTGGGATAGAGATCGTTGCACTTTTGCCTAGTAGGTTGTGCACAACCTCTCAGATCCACCTATTGTGCAATCGTGCTAGCGCCTCTCTAGTATTGTGCAACAAGAGCATTTTGGTGGATTCCACATTTTGGCTCACTTTTGGTTTGCACAATCCCATTTATCTATTTATGTGTGTTTCGTACCACTACTTGCTTGGTCTACTTGTTGCATATGCTAATTTGCGAATCTTCTTCAACATTTTTGAGTCAAGCTAACAATTGCAATCAATTTTGTGCCACCATCCTAACCGATAGAGGCGAGGGTGTCCTGCCTTCGATGAGATGGTGGCTATCGCTTTGGATGAAGTCGACTTTGACGATCCGACTCTTAACGCAGCGAGGACGCCGCGCTTTAGCAATCGCTAAACCAACTCCGAGAGGTTATTGACCACGCCGAGCACGATCAACCTGACCACGAAGGTCTGCTTCTGTAGGCAATCAAGAACAAGCAAGAAACTAAGATTGCAATCTGGATATTGCGAATATAAGAGGAAAGCTTTATTGATCAAGGTGGGGTTCTGTGACGCTTTGTCCGGTCGTGGAACACAAACGGCACGCGGGTTGCAGCTATGGCTAACTTTTAATCTAAACAAAACCCCAGGAAAAAGCTACTAGATGGATCTACTTATATAGGAGCAAGGGGTGGCGGCCAAGGAGGTGGAGGACATCCCAAGGCAGCCTAAAACCAACCCTAGGTCGTACAAGGCTCATGGGCCCAAGTGGAGGTGACGTAACACCTTTGGACTTGTAGTTTGACTCGGATTCTGCTGCAGCGTCAGATTGTTTCGTCCATAACTCAACGCTCCGTACGGATTTTAAGGTGATTCCAATTGTGCTGGAAAGAGCATGAAATCTACTTTCCAACAAAAAAGAATCACCCAATTCGAGTCCGTATGAAAAGTTGTTGCTGTTTTGAGTCAGGTATGTCTGCAGTCCGAATCTGAGTCCAAAACGTAAGAGACTTGGACTCTATCTTCTCTTGGGCCAAAAGTGACGTGAGAGAACTTTTGAACAGCAAATAAACATCTCTTTCTTCCATATCTTCATATGTGGATTGTACAAATGTCCCATACACCTGCAATTAGACAAAACACAAAAGTGTGTGAAGTATTTTGTTTTGGATAACATAAATAGATTATTGAATAGTTTGCACTAGAAATCACCGACAAATATGCATGTATGCAATATTTTTGGTCATATCCAAAGTAGTCATGTCCTCATCATCCTCCCTTCTTGAAAATAAAGCCGCCCTCGGCGTTGCTCAATCTGAAATGTGGCTAACAAAAAGACAAGGTGTACATGTTGTATATGTATATGTCATCCATTTTACTTCCTCGATTTTTGCATATATGACACATGAATAGATGAGTAACTTGTATAGTTCATAAAATATAAAGCCAAAAATTAGCACAAGAAGTAGAAGGCATGAAAATATTGCAACTCAGTTTGCACATATAAGTGAAGCTCTTATTCATTTCAAAAGATTGACAATGTTCATCATTAAACCATCCCAACGTTGGTTAATAAACCTTACTTGCATCAAATTGACATGCTACAACATGCTTAGATAAGCAAACATGCAATGAATCATTCGACACAGAATCATCACCAAGATTAGAGGTCATATCAAAATGATTAAACATTGATTCTTTTGCATCAACAGTTAATTCAATGGGTGCATTCAAAATTGTTGGTATTTCAGTTGTTTGATCACATGGCGATTCATGACAAAGATCAAGATTCTCTAAAATAGGTGATGTGCTCAAATCACTGTGTAACTCAACACATGATGCATTCAAGTTAACTAGGGATGCATCATTCTCATGTGAAGTTATATCATCAATACCTTTATCATTACCTTGTCGCAAAGGCGAAGCTGATGTAGGTACAGATGTAGACAATGCACCATACTCTTGAGATGATGTCGCTCACAATCCAAGGTGGGGCTGCTCTAGTAGGTGCAACGGTGGAGGAACCAACCGTGGTGGTGAGCATGAACTGAATAGTAGTTGTTGTAGTCACGCAATGCATCCTCCTCAGAATCGCTCTCAAAGGTACAAGCACGAACATACATACCAAGAATGCAATGAGGAATATACTGAAATCTTGCTGAATATCATGGTTCAAACCACCAAAAATCTATTCATTGTATCATCCTTAGATTCTTCTATGTCACAATGATGCATATAAGATTTGAACTCTTGTAGTAAGCATGAACAGTGTTGTTGCCTTGTTTAAATTGTTCAAATTTGTGAAGCAATTCACTGACGATAGTAAGGAGGGAAAATTGTTTTCTCATTACATCTTTTAAATCTTTCCAAGTTGTGGGTTGGTTATCAATGTTTTTCTTACAATGCACACTCCACCAAATAGAAGCAAAACCAAGAATGCTCTAGTGGCAGCTCGACTCGCCAAGTTCGTAAAAGCCATGGTGACTAAAAACTTGTTCTACTTCAAGCTCCCAAGCTAGATAAATAGCAGGATTAAATCTACCCTCAAATGACGGTAAAGAGCTAACTCGGCCATGTGCTTGTGTGTGTTGTTCAAACTCTCGATGGTGAAGATGTGTTCGTCGTCCAAGAACTTCTATCTCCTAAACATGTCATGATTAGTAGAAACAAGAAACAAAATTCGAGAATAATGTTCCTATGAACTACTAGGATGTGGTTGTAAAGTGCTCACAAGAAAGCAAATAGCAATATCTTACTGTGTTCTTACCATGCGGCAAAGGTGATCGGCAACCAGGTGTCAAGTAACTCAAGATTGTGTAAAGCGATTGCTGGGAACGACGATACACAGTGTAGAAATATGTGGAGCTAGGTTGGCTATATATGGTAGCAAAATTTTTAGCAATAATCAATTCAAAGATGCAATGTTTAATAAACGCCAACGACGGTATCGTGGCTGGTCCTAGGCTAGACCGACTAGAGACGCGAGCCTAGAACACTAATGAGGTCACGGCGTAGTACAACTAGCATCAATGAAGGATACTAAGTAGCTCTTGACAGCAAGATATAAGTGAAGATCACAATGGCAAAGAAGATAATGATGAAAACAACCGCCAAGGTGACATACAACAACTCTCTCTCCAACTTTCCTCTTGAAAAGTTTGAGCCAATTTTCTGATAAATTCTTTCAAAGAATGCTACTAACTCAAGCTTTCCAATGCAAAAAGAATCACTCAATTCGAGTTGATATGAGGAGTCAAAGAATTCTAAACCGGCCTGAAAAATTGGAACAATCTGTGTTCACGAACTTTAGAAGGCAAAACACCTATTTAGAAGCCGATTTTGATGTGTCAAATATTGAACAAGCTTCTGCAACTATTTAGATGCGGCTCGTCTCTAGCTTCAATTTGAGTACTCACGAGCCAAACGGACTTCAGATGAGGAAGATACACCTGTTTTATCGAATAGGCGCAAAATGATTCCAATCCGAATTCGTGTACGAGATTGATTCTAGATAGATCCGTTTTTTTCTTCTTTTTTCTCACGCTTTTTTTTCTTTTTTCTTCTCTTTTTTTTTTTTTCTTTCCTTTTTTCTCTTTTTTTCTCTTTTTTCTCCCTTTCCAAGACAAACTAGATAAGATGCAGATTGATCAAAGCGAAGATGTGAATGACCTCAACTATGATTATGACAATGAACAGTAGAGCACGTGGTGGAAATTAATAGATGGGATGGTAGACAGCGGAAGCGATAATGATGCAGCAAGGCGTGACTAATGTGAACAGAACTCAAACTCTAAAGGAACTAGACACTAAGACCAGAACCCACACGACGATGCAACCGATAATTCAACTATGCAAGCAACGAATAGAAAATTGCAAAGGCTCGGATCGCTTGGATAAAGGATGAACAGATCTAACTTTTTTGTGGCTTTTTCATGGACTATAGGTATGAATGATGATGCGATCTAAACTATGAAAAACTGTAAAATCTCACCGAGCAACCCGAAAACTAATACCACTTGATAGAGGCGAGGTGTCCCGCCTTCGATGAGATGGTGGCTATCGCTTTGGATGAAGTCGACTTTGACGATCCGACTACGAACGTCACGAGGACGCCGCGCTTTAGCAATCGCTAAACCAACTCCGAGAGGTTATTGACCACGCCGAGCACGATCAACTCCGACCACGAAGGCCTGCTTCTGCGGCAATCAAGAACAAGCAAGAATACAAGATTGCAATCTAGATATTGCGAATATAAGAGGAAAGCTTTATTGATCAAGGTGGGGTTCGTGGACGCTTTGTCCGGTCGTGGAACACAAACGGCACGCCAAGTTGCAGCTATGACGAACTTCTAATCTAAACAAAACCCCAGGAAAAAGCTACTAGATGGATCTACTTATATAGGAGCAAGGTGGCGGCCAAGGAGGTGGAGGACGTCCCAAGGCAGCCTAAAACCAACCCTAGGTCGTACAAGGCTAATGGGCCCAAGTGGAGGTGACGAACACCTTTGGACTTGTAGTTTGACTCGGATTCTGCTGCAGTGTCAGATTGTTTCGTCCATAACTCAACGCTCCGGACGGATTTTAAGGTGATTCCAATTGTGCTGGAAAGAGCATGAAATCTACTTTCCAACAAAAAAGAATCACCCAATTCGAGTCGGTATGAAAATGTTGTTGCTGTTTTGAGTCAGGTATGTCTCAGCAGTCCGAATCTGAGTCCAAAACGTGAGAGACTTGGACTCTATCTTCTCTTGGGCCAAAAGTGACGTGAGAGAACTTTTGAACAGCAAATAAACATCTCTTTCTTCCTTATCTTCATATGTGGATTGTACAAATGTCCCATACACCTGCAATTAGACAAAACACAAAAGTGTGTGAAGTATTTTGTTCGATAACATAAATAGATTATTGAATAGTTTGCACTAGAAATCACCTGACAAATATGCATGTATGCAATATTTTTGGTCATATCCAAGGTAGTCATGTCCTCATCACTAACCAAGCTCCACCAAAGGCTTTTACTTGTGTAGGTGTGAGAATCGACAAGGATCGGTACCAATAGTGCTATTTCATTGTCCGCATTTGAGTGAACTTGATTCATTTTCAACTTCGGTCAAAGGTACATTGGTATTCATTCTTCTCCTTCTACCACTCATAATTTGCTTGAAATGATGGATAGGCCAAGTTCTTCTACAAATCCACTCTTCATCGAGCAAGACGACGATATGTCATCATACGTCACCAAGAGCTACCTCTTTGGCGCGCAAAGAGCTCTCCATCAAGAGCAACAAGCATTGAGCGAGCGCATCGACAACCTCTCCACTGACTTGCGACTCTCCGAGAAACGTACACGAGATTACTTCGACAACAAACTCGACGCGCACAAGAAAGAGAATGATGCAAGAATGGACGAGATCCGCGCTTTGTTGGTGAACCGCGATTTCTACCTCTTCACATTCAAGACGGAGCCACTCAAGTCGCCACTCCGACGACTCCTTCTCCGACACAAGTACACCGTCATCGAACATTCTCCGTCGAGCACAAGGCGTCAAGACCGCTATGCATCTCGCAACCCGCTACACGACAAGAATCTCCAAGAGCAAGTTGATGAAGAAGTTCCTCGTCCTCAATCTAGCAAAATGGCGCTTGCTCAAGCTCAAGAACGACAACGCCTTCGCTACCAACAAGAACAAGAACGAAGCGCGCCTACACCAAGAGCAACAAGACGCCGAGGCCCAAAGTCTACAACAACAATGAGAAGCACAAGCTCTTGAGGCGAACGCGCCTTCAAGAATCAAGTCGAGCTCGCCAACCGCAATCGCGAAAGGCGCTATCAAGAGGAAGCCCTTCGAGAAGAAATACAAGAGAGGAACTACCATCCACGCAAGCGCAACGCCAAACCCCACAAGCTCCTCAAGCTCATCCTCAACCTCAAGGTCAACAAGGGCAAGTTGATCATGGACTTCCTCCTCGCCAAGAGCAACATCGATGATTACCTCCACATCAAGAACGCCATCATCAACATCGACGCCAACACAATGATGAACAACGCTATGGCAAGCTCAAGTTCACAATGCCCAAGTTCAATGGAACAAATGATCCCAAGAATACCTCTCATGGGCATTGAAGGTCGACAAAATCTTTCGCTTGCACAACTATGATGAAGAAAAGAAGATCGCTATGGCATCACTTGAGTTCCAAGACTATGTGCTCATATGGTGGGAACAAATCCTTGAGCGCCGACAAGCAAGGGGTGAACCTCCAATCACCACTTGGGCTCAAATGAAGGATGTCATGCGAGCATGCTTTGTGCCCACCTACTACAACCGTGATCTCTTCAAGAAGCTCCAACTCCTCAAGCAAGGAACAAAGAGTGTTGAAGAATACTACAAGGAAATGGAGATTGCCATGATTCGAGCCAATGTCACGGAGGATGATGAGCAAACAATGGCACGATTCTTGAACGGCCTCAACCATCCCATCAAGAAGATTGCCGACTTCCAACCCTACTCCAACCTCATTGAGCTCGTGCATCAAGCTACAAAGGCGGAACGACAAGTGCAAGATGACTTCAAGTACGCCAAGTACTCATCCAAGATATACGGCCTCTCCAACAACCAAGCTTCAACAACTACTCCAACTTCGACATCAACCAAGCCTTTTCCAAGCAACGACGACAAGTCAAGTTACAAGAAAACTTCTACAAGTTCAAGTCGTCCTCCTCCTACTACAAGCAACTACAAGTCGCAGGCTTCATCATCTACTCCAACCGATGAGACCGTCAAGACAAGCTCCTTCAAGTGTTTTACTTGCGGCGCCGAGGCCACAAGTCATATGAATGCACCAACAAGCGCACCATGATACTCAACGACGATGGCACCTACGACTCAATGAGTGAAGATGAAATGGACGCTATTGAGCAAGTGGCCATGCACCGCGCATCAACGAGGATGAAGATGATCAAGTCTTTTGTGATCAAGATACAAGCCCCGCCTCGTTGTTTCCAAAGTATTGACACTTCAACATCACCAAGAAGAAGACCAACGATGCCACATCTTCCACACAAAGGCCGCATCAATGGGAGATCCATCAAGGTCATCATCGATGGAGGTAGTTGCCACAACTTGGCAAGCGAAGAACTATGCTCCAAGCTCCAATTGGTCAAGAAGAAGCATCCGCAACCATACAAGGTTCAATGGCTAAGGACTCCGACACTATACAAGTTGAGCATACGGTCCAAGTATCCTTCAAAATCGGTGCATATGAGGACACTTTGGAGTGTGATGTGGTCCCAATGACCGCTTGCCACCTCCTCCTTGGTCGGCCATGGCAATTCGACCGTGGTGTCTACCACAATGGGCGACAAACCACTATAGCTTCAAGATGAAAGGCAAAGAATATGTCCTACGACCCATGTCTCCTAGTCAAGTGATAGCCGACAAACAAGCCACCAACCAAAGAGAGAAGAGGAGAAAGTGAGCCACCAAAAGTGAGTGAGAGCCACAAGCCAAATTTGAGCGCCTCTTCGCCTAGAGAGAAAAACCTCATACTATTCGCCACCAAACATGAGATGAGAGAAGTGTGTGAGAACCCATCGAGCGTGATGCACTTTATCCTTGTGTGCAAGGACGGAGAACCAAAAACTAACACCACTCATGAGCTACCTTTGGTGTTTCAATCTCTTTTGCAGGAATTTCAAGATGTGTTCCCCGATGAGCTACCTCCGGGTCTACCTCCTCTACGAGGCATTGAGCATCGAATTGACCTCATCCGGAGCGCCACTTCCAAACAAAGCCCCATACCGTGTCAATCCCAAGAAACCAAGGAGATTCAATGGCAAGTACAACAACTACTCGACAACGGTCATGTACGTGAAAGCTTAAGCCCTTGTGCCGCACTGCTATACTTGTGCCTAAACCCGATGGAAGTTTCCGCTTGTGTTCCGATTGTAGACCTATAAATGCTATCACCGTGCGCTATAGGCATCCCACCTCGCTTAGATGATATGCTTGATGAACTTAGTGGAGCCAACTTTTCTCAAAATTGATCTTAAAAGTGGCTATTATCAAATCCGCATTCATGAGGGTGATGAATGGAAAACTGCTTTCAAAACAAAATTTGGCCTATATGAGTGGTTGGTCATGCCTATGGGTTTGCTCGAAGCTCCTGAACTTTTGTGCGCCTTATGCATCATGTACTTCGCCCATACATTGGAATCTTTGTTGTGGTTTACTTCGATGATATTCTTGTGTTTAGCAAAACCATGAAAGAACATCTTGATCATGTTAAGCTTGTTTTGCAAACACTTCGAAAAGAAAGTCTTTATGCCAACTTGAAGAAATGCACTTTTGGAGTTGACAAAGTGGTTTTCTTGGGTTTCGTTGTCTCTTCCAAGGGTGTCCATGTTGATGAAACTAAGATCAAAGCAATTAAAACTTGGCCCCAACCCACCAATTTGCAACAAGTGCGAAGTTTCCTTGGTCTTGCAGGTTTTTATCACCGCTTTGTGAAAAATTTTAGCACTATTGCAGCTCCTTTGCATGCTTTGAGTAAGAAGAACACTCCTTTTGTTTGGGGACCTTTGCAATCAAACGCTTTTGATGAGCTCAAGTCTTTGCTTACTCATGTCTCGATTCTTGCTTTGCCCAATTTTGACAAAACTTTTGAGGTCCATTGTGATGCAAGTGGTACCGAATTGGCGGAGTTTTAATGCAAGAAAAATGAGTCATTGCTTATTTTAGTGAAAAACTCTCCGTGCTCAACTTAACTATCCTGTATGACAAGGAATTGTATGCTTTAGTGCGTGTCCTCCATGTTTGGGAACATTATCTTAGACCTCATGAGTTTGTCATCCATACCGATCATGAAACGCTTAAGTACTTAAAAGGTCAAACTAAATTGAACAAAGGCCATGCCAAATGGAGTGAATTTATTGAATCTTTTCCATATGTGATCAAGTACATTAAGGGCAAGGAAAATGTAGTTGCCGATGCACTTTCACGCATATGCACGCTTGTCACCTAACTTGAGTTGAATGTTATAGGTTTTGAGCATATCAAAGATTTGTATGCTAGCGATCCATCTTTTGCACCTCATTATGCTAAATGTTTGACACATACATCTTGGGAACAATATTACCTCAAGGATGGTTATCTTATGAGAACTAACAAACTTTGCATACCCGAAGTCTTCTCTTCGCTTGCTACTTTTGCCAAAGATGTTTCGAGATGTTTCACGCTTCACCACCCGATGCTCTACATGCCGCAAAGCTAAGTCAAAAGCTCAATCTCATGGTCTTTACATGCCTCTTCCAATTCCATATCAACTTTGGGAAGACATTAGCATGGACTTTGTACTTGGTTTGCCTAGAACTCAAAATGGAAAGGATTCCGTGTTTGTGGTTGTAAATCGATTTTCTAAGATGGCACACTTTATTCCTTGCAACAAGGTAGATGATGCTTCACATATTGCAAATCTCTTTGTAGGAAATCTTGCGCCTTCGTGGAGTACCAAAGTCAATCGCCTCCGACCGCGACGCCAAGTTCTTGAGTTACTTTTGAAAACTCTTTGCGCCATCCTCAAACCGACGGCCAAACGGAGGTGACGAACCAACGCTATCCACTCTACTTCTGTTGATCAAGAAGAACATCAAGGAGTGGGAGACATGTCTACCCATAGCCGAAAAGCGCCTACAACCGCGCAAGACATTCGACGACCAAAGAAGTCCCCTTCGAGGTCGCCTATGGCTTCAACCCATTGTCCCCATTGGACATCCTACCTCTACCTCTACAAGAGCGCACCAACCTCGACGCAAGTGCCCGTGCAAGCTACATCAAGAAGATGCCCAAGATACAAGAAACACCATCGAGCACCAAGTACAACGACTAGCTTACCAAGCTCAACATCAACAAGCAACCCATGATCTTCAACATAGGCGATCTCGTGGCTACATCTTCGCAAGGAACGCTTCCCAATGAACGCAAGTCCAAACTTCTACCTCGAGCCGATGGACCTTCAAGGTGTTAGCACGCTACAACAACAACGCCTACAAGCTCGACCTACCAAGCGACAAGTACAACGTAGTTTACACCTTCAACGCCAAAGACCTCTCGCCTTTCCATGGTGATGAAGAACTAGATCCGAGGTCGGATCCTTTCAAGGAGGGGATATGATGCGAGCATCCTTCCATCATCCCCATGGACTCTACATCAACACCTACAACACCACAAGGACCGATGACTCGAGCACGCAAGAGCTCTTGAAACCAAGGTGACATCACTCCTCTCACAACTCTCCTTCGATTCACATGAGACATGGTTACTACCTCAAACGGAAACTCTATGCATACTCACCACCAAGGAGTCGACCATGAAGAGGCTAGGAAGCAAGGAGAATCGAAGCGGAAGACATACGCCAAGACGGAGAGGAGAAAGCAACCAGATCAGAAGGCCGGACGATCCGGACGGAGGCCCGGACGATCCGACAGAGTCTTGATGATCCGGACTCCGTCCGGACGATCCGGCTATGATAGAGGCAAAGGTGTCCCGCCTTCGATGAGATGGTGGATTTCGCTTTGGTGGAAGTCGACTTTGACGATCCGACTACGAAGCGCGAGGACGCCGCGCTTAGCAATCGCTAAACCAACTCCGAGAGGTTATTGACCACGCCGAGCACGATCAACCCGACCACGAGGGTCTATTTCGCGAGCAAACGAAGAACAAGCAAGAAACCGAGATTGCAACTGGATATTGCGATTATAAGATGAAAGCTTTATTGATCAAGGTGGGGTTCGTGACGCTTTGTCCGGTCGCTGAACACAAACGGCACGCGGTTGCAGCTATGGCAAACTTTTGATCTAAACAAAACCCAAAGTCTAAACGGTGCCCTAAGGGCTGTATATATGGAGGAAGAGGGGAGAATTTCGTGGCCCTTGGTGGAGGGGTCCAAACTAACCCTATCTCTTGTTTCCCCACACATACGGACTCTAAAATAGCCTATACTAATGTATTTCGAAATTACATGGGCCTGGCCAATAATAAGGTGACGAAGACCTAGAATAGCCTCCGGACGAAATTTATGAAGTGCCATCTTGTATATTTCGTCCAAGGCTTCATGCACTCATTATGGTGGCTTTAAAGTCCTGAAATCATCACTTGTAACTCCATTCTTGTCCTCTTGCGCATGCCATCATCTCCATGCTTGTTCTTGCTCCAATGTTCATCCTTCTCCAAGCTAGGCCCTTCATTTGTAAGCAAAACAAATCTATCCAATTTAGGCAAGATCATATTCTCATGAACATTAGAACCATTACCAAGAAACGGAAGTACCGGTAATTTAGTTGGCGGCGCGAGCTCTAGTAATTGGTCCAAGATGTATAGCAGCAGGGGCTGTGGGTGTAATAATGGTATTGATGTCCTCCTCATCCTCCCTTCTTGAAATGAAGTCGTCCTCGACGGAAGTTCATCTTCCTCACCCAAATATGGCTTCAAATCTGCAATGTTAAAAGTGGACTAACCCCAAAATCTGCAGCAGCTCAAGTTTATATGCATTATCATTTACTTTCTCCAACACCTTAAAGGGACCAGCAGCACGTGGCATTAGCTTTGATTTATGCAAATCAGAAATCTATCCTCACGCAAATGTAACCAAACAAGATCTCCGTGCAAACACAACATGTTTTCTACCCTTATCTCCAAAGAAGTTTATATTTAGCATTCATACGCTCAATGTTTTCCTTAGTTAACTCATGCATTTTTAAAATTAATTCAGCACGCTCTTTAGCATCAAAATTAACCTTCTCCAAAGATGGAAGAGGCAACAAATCATTAGGTGCACGAGGTAGGAAACCATACACAACTTCAAAAGGGCACATCTTAGTAGTAGAATGCAATGAACGATTATAAGCAAATTCAATATGAGGCAAGCATTCCTCCCACATTTTCTTATTTTTCTTTAGAACAGCCCTAAGCATAGTAGACAATGTTCTATTGACTACTTCAGTTTGTCCATCAGCTTTGGGGTGACAAGTAGTACTAAAAGCAGTTTAGTCCCCAACTTAGCCCATAAACATCTCCAAAAGTGGCTAAGAAATTTAGTATCACGATCTGAAACAATAGTATTTGGCACACCATGCAAGCTTAATAATTTCACGAAAGAACAAATCAAGAACATTTACAAAGATCATCGCTTTTATGACATGGTATAAAGTGTGCCATTTTCGAGAATCTATCCACGACAACAAATATGTTATCCTCCCTTCTTTGTTCTAGGTAAACCTAAAACAAAGTCCATAGATATATCCTCCCAAGGAACACTAGGTACAGTAAAGGCATATATAAACCATGAGGATTGAGTCGTGACTTAGCTTTTTGACATGTAGTGCAATGAGCAATAAAACGCTCAACATCCCGCCTCATCTTTGGCCAAAAGAAATGTGTAGCAAGTACGCCCTCCGCCTTCTTCACGCCAAAGTGTCCCATTAGTCCTCCTCCATGCGCCTCCTGCAACAACAAAAGACGAACGGAGCTAGCTGGAATGCATAGCTTGTTAGCACTTAACACAAATCCATCATTAACGACAAACTTGTTCCATGTTCTTCCTTCTTTACAATTCTGCAATACATCTTTAAAATCAGCATCATGCACATATTGATCTTTGATGGTCTCCAAACCAAATATTTTGAAGTCAAGTTGTGAAAGCATAGTATAGCGATTTAGACAATGCATCAAGAATAACATTTTCTTTACCCTTCTTGTGTTTAATGACATAAGGGAAAGTCTCAATGAATTCAACCCATTTAGCATGTCTACTATTCAGTTTAGCTTGACTTTTAATATGTTTCAAAGATTCATGATCGTAATGTATAACAAATTCTTTGGGCCATAAATAATGTTGCCATGTTTCTAAAGTCCTAACAAGAGCATATAATTCTTTATCATAAGTAGAGTAATTCAGACTAGGCCCACTCAATTTTTCGTAAAAGTATGCAACAGGTTTGCCATCTTGTAATAACACACCTCCTAATCCAGTTCCACTAGCATCACATTCAAGCTCAAAAGTCTTATTAAAATCAGGAAGTTGGAGTAAAGGAGCATGTGTCAACTTATCTTTCAATACCGTGAAGGCTTCTTCCCGTATGTGTACCCCAAACAAAAGGCACATCCTTCTTTGTAAGCTCGTTGAGAGGTGCAAAGAATGGTGCTGAAATCTTCACTTAAACGCCTATAGAAACCAAATGAGTCCAAGGAAACTCCTCACTTGTTGATAGAGGCAAAGGTGTCCTGCCTTTCGATGAGATGGCGGATTTCGCTTTGGTGGAAGTCGACTTCGACGATCCGACTACGAAGCGCGCGAGGACGCCGCGCTTAGCAATCGCTAAACCAACTCCGAGAGGTTATTGACCACGCCGAGCACGATCAACCCGACCACGAGGGTCTATTTCCTGCGAGCAAACGAAGAACAAGCAAGAAACTAAGATTGCAATCTGGATATTGCAAATATAAGATGAAAGCTTTATTGATCAAGGTGGGGTTCGTGACGCTTTGTCCGGTCGTTGAACACAAACGGCACACGCGGTTGCAGCTATGGCGAACTTTTGATCTAAACAAAACCCAAAGTCTAAACGGTGCCCTAAGGGCTGTATATATGGAGGAAGAGGGGTGAATTTCGTGGCCCTTGGTGGAGGGGTCCAAACTAACCCTATCTCTTGTTTCCCCACACATACGGACTCTAAAATAGCCTATACTAGCGTATTTCGAAATTACATGGGCCTGGCCCAATAATAAGGTGACGAAGACCTAGAATAGCCTCCGGACGAAAGTTATGAAGTGGCATCTTGTATATTTCGTCCAAGGCTTCATGCACTCATTATGGTGGCTTCAAAGTCCTGAAATCATCACTTGTAACTCCATTCTGTCCTCGCCATGCATGCCATCATCTCCATGCTTGTTCTTGCTCCAATGTTCATCCTTCTCCAAGCTAGGCCCTTCATTTGTAAGCAAAACAAATGTATCCAATTTAGGCAGCATCATATTCTCATGAATATTAAAATCATTACCACGAAACGAAAGTACCGGTAATTTAGTTGATGCTGCGAGCTCTAGTAATTGGTCCAAGATGTATAGCAGCAGGGCTGTGGGTGTAACAATGGTATTGATGTCCTCATCATCCTCCCTTCTTGAAATGAAGTCGCCCTCGACGGAAGTTCATCTTCCTCACCCAAATATGGCTTCAAATCTGCAATGTTAAAAGTGGACTAACCCCAAAATCTGCAGCAGCTCAAGTTTATATGCATTATCATTTACTTTCTCCAACACCTTAAAGGGACCAGCAAGATGTGGCATTAGCTTTGATTTATGCAAATCAGAAATCTATCTCACGCAAATGTAACCAAACAAGATCTCCAGTGCAAACACAACATGTTTTCTACCCTTATCTCCAAAGAAGTTTATATTTAGCATTCATACGCTCAATGTTTTCCTTAGTTAACTCATGCATTTTAAAATCAATTCAGCACGCTCTTTAGCATCAAAATTAACCTTCTCCAAGATGGAAGAGGCAACAAATCAATAGGTGCACGAGGTAGGAAACCATACACAACTTCAAAAGGGCACATCTTAGTAGTAGAATGCAATGAACGATTATAAGCAAATTCAATATGAGGCAAGCATTCCTCCCACATTTTCTTATTATTCTTTAGAACAGCCCTAAGCATAGTAGACAATGTTCTATTGACTACTTCAGTTTGTCCATCTGCTTGGGGGTGACAAGTAGTACTAAAAGCAATTTAGTCCCCAACTTAGCCCATAAACATCTCCAAAAGTGGCTAAGAAATTTAGTATTACGATCTGAAACAATAGTATTTGGCACACCATGCAAGCTTAATAATTTCACGAAAGAACAAATCAAAGAACATTGACATCATCATCGCTTATGACATGGTATGAAGTGTGCCATTTTCGAGAATCTATCCACGACAACAAATATGTTATCCTCCCTTCTTTGTTCTAGGTAAACCTAAAACAAAGTCCATAGATATATCCTCCCAAGGAACACTAGGTACAGCAAAGGCATATATAAACCATGAGGATTGAGTCGTGACTTAGCTTTTTGACATGTAGTGCAATGAGCAATAAAACGCTCAACATCCCGCCTCATCTTTGGCCAAAAGAAATGTGTAGCAAGTATGTCCTCCGCCTTCTTCACGCCAAAGTGTCCCATTAGTCCTCCTCCATGCGCCTCCTGCAACAACAAAAGACGAACGGAGCTAGCTGGAATGCATAGCTTGTTAGCACGGAACACAAATCCATCATTAACGACAAACTTGTTCCATGTTCTTCCTTCTTTACAATTCTGCAATACATCTTTAAAATCAGCATCATGCACATATTGATCTTTGATGGTCTCCAAACCAAATATTTTGAAGTCAAGTTGTGAAAGCATAGTATAGCGATTTAGACAATGCATCAAGAATAACATTTTCTTTACCCTTCTTGTGTTTAATGACATAAGGAAAGTTTCAATGAATTCAACCCATTTAGCATGTCTACGATTCAGTTTAGCTTGACTTTTAATATGTTTCAAAGATTCATGATCGAGAATGTATAACAAATTCTTTGGGCCATAAATAATGTTGCCATGTTTCTAAAGTCCTAACAAGAGCATATAGTTCTTTATCATAAGTAGAGTAATTCAGACTAGGCCCACTCAATTTTTCGTAAAAGTATGCAACAGGTTTGCCATCTTGTAATAACACACCTCCTAATCCAATTCCACTAGCATCACATTCAAGCTCAAAAGTCTTATTAAAATCAGAAGTTGGAGTAAAGGAGCATGTGTCAACTTATCTTTCAATACCTTGAAGGCTTCTTCGCAGCGGTACCCCAAACAAAAGGCACATCCTTCTTTGTAAGCTCATTGAGAGGTGCAAGAATGGTGCTGAAATCTCTCACAAAACGCCTATAGAAACCAGCGAGTCCAAGAAAACTCCTCACTTGTGTGACCGCTTTGGGCTGCGCCAACTCTCAATAGCTTCAATCTTGGCTTTATCAACTTCAATTCCGTGGAGTAACAACATAGCCAAGAAAAGATACTCGGTCGGTGCAAAAGGTGCACTTCCTAAGGTTACCAAACAAACGTGCATCACGTAAAGCATTAAAACAGCACGAAATGTTCCAAATGTTCTTCCAAAGATTTGCTATAAATCAGTATATCATCAAAATAGACTACCACAAATCATCCAATGAAAGCACGTAAAACTTCGCTCATTAATCTCATGAAAGTACTAGGTGCATTAGTTAACCCAAAAGGCATGACTAACCACTCATATAATCCAAACTTAGTTTTAAATGCTGTTTTCCATTCATCTCCCAATTTCATACGAATTTGATGGTATCCACTACGCAAATCAACTTTGGAGAATATTGTAGAGCCACTCAATTCATCAAGCATATCATCTAGCCTAGGAATAGGGTGACGATAACTAATAGTAATATTATTAATGCCTCTACAATCAACACACATACGTGACGTACCATCCTTTTTCGCACTAGAATAATAGGAACAAAGACAAGGACTAAGGGATTCGCAGATATAACCTTTGTCGAGCAGCTCCTGACTTGACGATAATCTCCTTCGCCTCCTCCGGATTGGTACGGTATGGTGCACGGTTGGTAATGATGCACCGAATTAAGTCAATTTGATGCTCAATCCTCTAATAGGTGGTAATCCTGGCACGCCTTGTGGAAAGACGCCAATAACTCCCCGCAAAATGTTAGTGACAGCAGGGGCAAAGAGGAAGGCACGCCCTCGAATGAAAATAATGCCTCTTTGCACACAAAAGCATAGCAAACAGATTTGCTAAAATCTAGCTCATCAATATTAGATTTAGTGGCAAGTAAACATGCACTTTTCAATTTAATTTCGTAACAACACTAGATGGTTTATTATTAGGCTTCATATGTTGCTCAAATTCTTTTGCCACAATCTGATTTTCACTCTTATTTTCTCCTGTTTTGCTTTATTAGCTCTATTAATATCATCTTTCAAAATGGACTCAGGAGTCATAGGAAGCAAAGTAATATTTTTATCCTTATGAACAAGAGTATATCGATTGTTTCTACCATGGTGTACAGAATTTTTATCAAATTGCCATGGTCTACCAAGTAATAAGGAACATGCTTGCATAGGTACCACATCACAATCAACATAATCAGCATATGTAGAGATACTAAAATGCACACGAACAAAGACGTGTTACCTTAACCTTGCCATTGTTGTTGAACCATTGATGTAGTAAGGATGTGGATGTGGTCTTGTGGTGAGAGATAGCTTCTCCACCATCTCCATGCTAGCCAAGTTGTTGCAGCTCCTCCATCTATGATGACGCTTAATAGAACGCTCCTTCACAACTCCCTTTGTATGGAACAAATTATGCCTCTGATTTTGCTCACTTGTGTAACCTGCACACTCAAAACACGTTGAGCAACTAAACATTCATACCACAAGATCTTCAGCAGCCATGTATTGTGTCTCATGATCGAATCATCTCCACCGTGTTCCTCATGTGTAATAAGAGCCAAAGTCTCCTCATCATAGTCACTAGCGGACTCATACCCACCATCCTCAAGAGCAATCATCACACGCTGAGATTTGCATTCTCTCAAAATGTCCTCTTCCTTACAACGATTTACAAATAATATCACTTGTGTGCCCTGCTGACGCCATGGAAGAAGAAGAACTCTGTGCAGGCCCGCATGTGTGCTCTTGGCGATAGTGGTGGTTGTGCTCGCTTGTATCACGGTTGGAGGTGGCACTTGAAGGAGGTGATGGTGCAAAGGAAGTAGATGATGCACGTGGTGTCCATGATGAAGGTCGACTCAGAAAAGTTAGTGCGCCAATGCTGCCGATCCTGCACTTCACGCTCAGCTTTACAAGCAAGATGGAATAAACGAGTGATATTATTATAATCCTTATAGTCTAGAATGGTCTGAATCTCTATTTAATCCACCCGTAAAACGTGCAAGCATAGCTTCATTCTCCTCAACAATACCACATCTAATCAAGCCAGCTTTGTAATTCCCGATAATATTCTTCTACAGAGTTTTTCCTTGTCTTAAGCGCTGCAATTTTTGAAGTAATTCACGTTGATAATATGGTGGAACCCAACGAGTACGCATAGCAGTTTTCAAAGCAGCCCAAGTAGCTGGAACAGGATATAATCTACAATGTTCGACCACCAAACACATGCAAAGCTAGTGAAAGCACAAACAAAGAAGCAGAACACGCCTCTCCTCGTGATATTGTAAACATGTAAATCGTTGTTCAGTTTCTAACTCCCAAGTAAGATATATATCGTGAACATATCTACCCTCAAATGGTGGAATATTCAATTTCAATTTAGGAGATGGTCATGATCTCGCACTGAGGTGGTTGCACGTAGTTCGATGTTGATCAACCTCATCCTCATAATCGCCCACATACTCCTCATCCTCCCTCGGTACCAAAGCAGCAGTGAGCAGGGAGCCAAAGAAGCACCAACAGCAGAGTAGCAGCGGCACCAGAATTTTGTCCTCGCTCAATAGGAACACGCCGAGCTCGGCCCATACCGATTCGAAGGGGCGAAGTTGTTGTCGCTGCAGAGGTGCGATAGGTGCAGCCGGCGGTGGTTGTGGAAAACGCCACGAGCAATTCATCAAACTTGCTATCAAGCTTTGTTTCAAACGCCTTCTCAATGCCATCTATCTTCTCCATGGCCTCGCAAATCTGTTTAGCACGCCTTGCACCTGTCCAATCATCATTTGCTGAAACTTATCATGTAGCTGTTTGTTCGTCAGTTCTCCCAATCAGCCTCATCCGGCTTGTGATCCTCGCCATGGTTAGCAGCAATAGAAACACACAAGAATATGATCCTGCAGACTACTAGGAAGTGGTGGTGGTGGTGGTGTGGTGGACAAAGTACAACCCGTCAAGCAAATCTCAAATTCTTACCAGTTCTACCCAAAGAAAGAAAGCGGTGATCGGCAACCGCTGTAGTCAAACTCTCAAAGCTTGGATATAGCGACATTACGAGGAGAGTCCAACGACGACGTGGCGCAGATGAATCTGGTGGCGCAAGTATGGATTCGGATTGGCGGTGAATATGTGGTGGTGGTATATGGCAGCGGCGACGTGACAACCTCGTGAATGAACTCAAACTCTAAAAGACTAGACGCTAAGACCAAAGAACTTGACACGACGATGCAACCGCAAATTCAACAAAGCAAATACGTAAAAGATTATGCAAAGGCTCGATTGGTTCGGATGGGATGAACTAACCCTAATTTTTTTTTGGCTTTTTCGTGGACTATAGGTATGAAGAATGCACTCGATCTAAACTACTTAAAAACTGTAAAATCTCACCGAGCAACCTGAAATCTGATACCACTTGATAGAGGCAAAGGTGTCCCGCCTTTCAATGAGATGGTGGATTTCGCTTTGGTGGAAGTCGACTTTGACGATCCGACTCGAAAGGCACGAGGACGCCGCGCTTTAGCAATCGCTAAACCAACTCCGAGAGGTTATTGACCACGCCGAGCACGATCAACTCCGACCACGAGGGTCTATTTCCGCGAGCAAACGAAGAACAAGCAAGAAACTAAGATTGCAACTGGATATTGCGAATATAAGATGAAAGCTTTATTGATCAAGGTGGGGTTCGTGACGCTTTGTCCGGTCGTTGAACACAAACGGCACGCCAAGTTGCAGCTATGGCGAACTTTTGATCTAAACAAAACCCAAAGTCTAAACGGTGCCCTAAGGGCTGTATATATGGAGGAAGAGGGGTGAATTTCGTGGCCCTTGGTGGAGGGGTCCAAACTAACCCTATCTCTTGTTTCCCCACACATACGGACTCTAAAATAACCTATACTAATGTATTTCGAAATTACATGGGCCTGGCCCAATAATAAGGTGACGCAAGACCTAGAATAGCCTCTGGACGAAAGTTATGAAGTGGCATCTTGTATATTTCGTCCAAGGCTTCATGCACTCATTATGGTGGCTTCAAAGTCCTGAAATCATCACTTGTAACTCCATTCTTGTCCTCTCTGCGCATGCCATCATCTCCATGCTTGTTCTTGCTCCAATGTTCATCCTTCTCCAAGCTAGGCCCTTCATTTGTAAGCAAAACAAATGTATCCAATTTAGGCAGATCATATTCTCATGAACATTAAAATCATTACCAAGAAACGAAAGTACCGTAATTTAGTTGATGCCATGAGCTCTAGTAATTGGTCCAAGATGTATAGCAGCAGGGTGTGGTGTAACATTGGTATTGATGTCCTCAAATCACTTGTGGTGACCGTTTTGGTCTGCTGCCAACTCTCAATAGCTTCAATCTTGGCTTTATCAACTTCAATTCCTGTGGAGTAACAACATAGCCAAGAAAAGATACTTGGTCGGTGCAAAAGGTGCACTTCCCAAGGTTACCAAACAAACGTGCATCACGAGCATTAAAAACAGCACGAATGTTCCAAATGTTCTTCCAAAGATTTGCTATAAATCAAGATATCATCAAAATAGACTACCACAAATCGTCCGATGAAAGCACGTAAAACTTCGCTCATTAATCTCATGAAAGTACTAGGTGCATTAGTTAACCCAAAAGGCATGACTAACCATTCATATAAACCAAACTTAGTTTTAAATGTTGTTTTCCATTCATCTCCCAATTTCATATGAATTTGATGGTATCCACTACGCAAATCAACTTTGGAGAATATTGTAGAGCCACTCAATTCATCAAGCATATCATCTAGCCTAGGAATAGGTTGACGATAACTAATAGTAATATTATTAATGCCTCTACAATCAACACACATACGTGATGTACCATCCTTTTTCGCACTAGAATAATAGGAACAGCACAAGGACTAAGGGATTCGCAGATATAACCTTTGTCGAGCAGCTCCTCAGACTTGACGATAATCTCCTTCGCCTCCTCCGGATTGGTACGGTATGGCGACGGTTGGCTAATGATGCACCGGAATTAAGTCAATTTGATGCTCAATCCTCGAATAGGTGGTAATCCTGTGGCACGCCTTCCGAAAGACGCCGCCAACTCCCCGCAAAATGTTAGTGACAAGAGGGGCAAAGAGGAAGGCACGCCCTCGAATGAAAATAATGCCTCTTTGCACACAAAAGCATAGCAAACATATATGCTAAAATCTAGCTCATCAATATCAGATTTGGTGGCAAGTAAACATGTACTTTTTAATTTAATTTCGAAGCAACAAAGGATGGTTTATTATTAGGCTTCATGTGTCGCTCAAATTCTTTTGCCACAATCTGATTTTCACTCTTATTTTCTCCTATTTTGCTTTATTAGCTCTATTAATATCATCTTTCAAAATGGAATCAGGAGTCATAGGAAGCAAAGTAAAATTTTTATCCTTATGAACAAAAGTATACTGATAATTGCCATGGTCTACCAAGTAATAAGGAACATGCTTGCATAGGTACCACATCACAATCAACATAATCAGCATATGTAGAGATACTAAAATGCACACGAACAGTACGTGTTACCTTAACCTTGCCGCTGTTGTTGAACCATTGGATGTAGTAAGGATGTGGATGTGGTCTTGTGGTGAGAGATAGCTTCTCCACCATCTCCATGCTAGCCAAGTTGTTGCAGCTCCCTCCATCTATGATGACGCTAATAGAACGCTTCCTTCACAACTCCTTTGTATGGAACAAATTATGCCTCTGATTTTGCTCGACTTGTGTAACTCGCACACTCAAAACATGTTGAGCAACTAAACATTCATACCTCTGCAAAGATCTTCAAAGAGCCATGTATTGTGTCTCATGATCGAATCATCTCCACCGTGTTCCTCATGTGTAATAAGAGCCAAAGTCTCCTCATCATAGTCACTAGCGGACTCATACCCACCATCCTCGTAGCAATCATCACACGCTGAGATTTGCATTCTCTCGCAAAATGTCCTCTTCCTCTTACAACGCATTTACAAATAATATCACTTGTGTGCCCTGCTGACGCCATGGAAGAAGAACTCTGGCAGCCTCCGCAGTGTGCTCTTGGCGATAGTGGTGGTTGTGCCTTCTTTCTTGTATCACGGTTGGAGGTGGCATCTCAAGGAGGTGATGGTGCAAAGGAAGTAGATGATGCACGTGGTGTCCATGATGAAGGTCGACCTATAGAAAAGTTAGTGCGCCGCCAATACTGCTCGATCCTCAAGACTTCACGCTCAGCTTTACAAGCAAGATGGAATAAACGAGTGATATTATTATAATCCTTATAGTCTAGAATGGTCTCAATCTCTATTTAATCCACCCGTAAAACGTGCAAGCATAGCTTCATTCTCCTCAAGAATACCACATCTAATCAAGCCAGTTTGTAATTCCCGATAGTATTCTTGTACAGAATTTTTCCTTGTCTTAAGCGCTGCAATTTTGAAGTAATTCACGTTGATAATATGGTGGAACCCAACGAGTACGCATAGTAGTTTTCAAAGCAGCCCAAGTACTGAACAGGATATAATCTACAATGTTCGCACCACCAAACACATGCAAAGCTAGTGAAAGCACAAACAATGACAGCAGAACATGTCTCTCCTCGTGATATTGTAAACATGCAAATCGTTGTTCAGTTTCTAACTCCCAAGTAAGATATATATCAGGAACATATCTACCCTCAAATGGTGGAATATTCAATTTCAGTTTAGGGAGATGGTCATGATCTCGTACCTGAGGGGGAGCCCTAACATTGCCATTATTTGCATGTGGACGACCTGGTGGTTGTGGTGCTGGTGGTTGCACGTAGTTCTGATGTTGATCAACCTCATCCTCGTAATCGCCCACATACTCATCATCCTCCTTGCACCAAAGCAGAAGTGGCGGAGCCAAAGAAGCACCAATAGCGAGTAGCAATGGCACAGAATTTTGTCCTGGCTCAATAGGAACACGCCGAGCTCGTCCCATACCGATTCGGAGGGGGCGAGTTGTTGCTGCAGAGGTGCGATAGGTGCAGCCGGGCGTGGTTGTGGAAAACGTGCGAGCAATTCATCAAACTTGCTATCAAGCTTTGTTTCAAACGCCTTCTCAATGCCATCTATCTTCTCCATGGCCTCGTCAAATCTGTTTAGCACATCTTTCACCTGTCCACTCATCATTTGCTGAAATTTATCATGTAGTCTGTTTGTTCGTCAGTTCTCCCAATCAGTCTCATCGGCTTGTGATCCTACCATGGTTAGCAAAGAAATAGAAACACACAAGAATATGATCCTATAGACTACTAAGAAGTGGTGGTGGTGTATCACAAACCCGCCAAGCAAATCTCAAATTCTTACCAGCTTACTCAAGAGAAGAAAGGTGATCGCCAACCGCTGTAGTCAAAACTCTCAAAGCTTGGATAGAGCGATTACTGGGAGAGTCCAACGCACGACGAGATGTATGTAGAGCTGGGAAGGCTTATAATATGGTACAAAAGGGTCAAAGAATAATCAATTCAGAGATGCAAAGTTGAATAAACGCCAACGACGCAGATCTTGGTTGGTCCTAGGCTAGACTGTGCTAGAGACGCGAGCCTTGAACACCAACAAAATCACTACGCTGCGACACGATACAAGGAAGGAGCACACTCTGAATTTTTTTTCTTTTTTTTCTTTTTTTTGCACTTTGTTTTTCTTTTTTTTCCTCCGCAACAATTTTTTTTCAAAAAGTCTACAAATGGTCTAAAACTGCCTAGCCAACGAATTTTCTTCACTTAGTTTTTTTTCAAACCGAACTATTTTTCTTCATGGGATGGCTCGGAAGTTGGGGAGTCCTCCGCTCATCACGACTCGAGTATCGCGTGATCTGGAAATCGAGAACAATGCAACAATTATCGGACTCGGACTAGGACCGTGGTAGAGATGAATCTGTGGAACTCGGACCGTGGCGGAGATGAACTGTGGAACTCTTGACCGGTGGCGGAGATGAATCTGTGGAACTTGGATTGGTGGATGGCGGCGGTATATGTGGTGGCGTGATATGGATTCGGATAGGCGTGAATATGCGTGGTGGTATATGGCGGCAATGACGCGACAACCTCGTGAAACTGTAACTCAAACTCTAAAAGACTAGACGCTAAGACCAAAGAACTTGACACGATTTATGCAACCGCAAATTCAACAAAGCAAATACAGTAAAAGATTATGCAAAGGCTCGATTGGTTCGATGGGATGAAATAACCCTAATTTTTTTGGCTTTTTTCGTGGACTATAGGTATGAAGAATGACTCGATCTAAACTACGAAAAACTCAAAATCTCACCGAGCAACCCGAAATCGATACCACTTGATAGGGGCGGAGGTGTCCTTCTTTCGATGAGATGGTGGATTTCGCTTTGGTGGAAGTCGACTTTGACGATCCGACTACGAAGGCAGCGAGGACGCCGCGCTTTAGCAATCGCTAAACCAACTCCGAGAGGTTATTGACCACGCCGGAGCACGCATCAACTCCGACCACGAGGGTCTGCTTCATGCGAGCAAACGAAGAACAAGCAAGAAACTGAGATTGCAACTGGATATTGCGAATATAAGATGAAAGCTTTATTGATCAAGGTGGGGTTCTCGGACGCTTTGTCTCGGTCAAAGTGAACACAAACGGCACGCGGGTTGCAGCTATGGCAAACTTTAATCTAAACAAAACCCAAAGTCTAAACGGTGCCCTAATGGCTGTATATATGGAGGAAGAGGGGTGAATTTCGTGGCCCTTGGTGGAGGGGTCCAAACTAACCCTATCTCTTGTTTCCCCACACATACGGACTCTAAAAATAGCCTATACTTATGTATTTCGAAATTACATGGGCCTGGCCCAATAATAAGGTGACGCAGACCTAGAATAGCCTCCGGACGAAATTTATGAAGTGGCATCTTGTATATTTCGTCCAAGGCTTCATGTACTCATTATGGTGGCTTCAAAGTCCTGAAATCATCACTTGTAACTCCGTTCTTGTTCCCTTTGCACATGCCATCATCTCCATGCTTGTTCTTGCTCCAATGTTCATCCTTCTCCAAGCTAGGCCCTTCATTTGTAAGCAAAACAAATGTATCCAATTTAGGCAGCATCATATTCTCATGAACATTAGAATAATTACCAAGAAACGAAAGTACCTGGTAATTTAGTTGGCGCATGCGAGCTCTAGTAATTGGTCCAAGATGTATAGCAGCAGGGCTGGGGTGTAACAATGGTATTGATGTCCTCATCATGTAGTCCTCGCAACAACTATGGTTGTCATAGTACGCCTAGTAGTTGAATAAACATCCGTGATCAACAGTTGAATGTGCACCAGGCGCTTGTTCTCCTTGTGGCAACACACGTCGTTTATTTCGCTCAGCCTTTGCAAGCAAGACGTAAACAAATGGTCCATAGGATAACACTCTTCATGAATTAGTATCTCCCTAATATTATGGTTTAATCCTCCCCAAAATCTATCCATAAAATCTTCTTCGCTTTTCTAAAATGAGTGCAAGGTAGTTTGTAAATCATCATAATATTTTGTTACGTGTCACTACCTTGTTTTAAATTCCCTTTTTAATCATGCCACGGTATAATAAACATCACGAATCTATCTCTCATGACATGTTTTAAATCATCCCAAGTATTAGGTACATAATCAGGTGTAACCGACAATATTCACTCCACCAAACTAGAGCATAACCAGGAAAGAACCAACCGAACCGTGAACTTTTACGCTCATCAAAATTATGGGAAGCAAATATATTATTTATGTCTAACTCCCATTCAATATATGCAGGTCTAAAACGGCCATTAAATGGTGGTATAGAAACATGAACCTGATCATGTGCGCTTGGATGTTTGTGCACCTCTCGTGATTAGTTGTATTTGCATAGGTGGTGGATATCTCCACGCATCGACAAAGCCCATGAATTGACCTCGATCCTCGCCATGATTAGTAGAACAAGAAACAAAATCCAAAAATAATGTTCCTATAACTACTAGGATGTGGTAAAACTTCAGAAGCAAATATCAATGTTTACAAGTTCTTATCATGCAAAGCAGCGGATCTAAAGCGTGTCAAGTAACTCCGAATATTGAGTAAAGCGATTGCTGTGGGGAGCGACGATACACGGTGTAGAAATATGTGGAGCTGGGTTGGCTATATATGGTAGCAAAAGATTAGCTATAATCAATTCAAAGATGCAATGTTGAATAAATAACGCGGATCGGCGGTCCTAGGCTAGACCGACTAGAGACGCGAGCCTAGAACACTAATGAGGTCACGGCGTAGCACAACTAGCATCAATGAAGGATACTAAGTAGCTCTTGATGCAAGATATAAGTGAAGATCACAATGGTAGTGAAGATAATGATGAAAACAACTACCAAGCAGACATACAACAACTCTCTCTCCAACTTTCCCTAGAAAAGTTTGAACCAATTTTCTGATAAATTCTTTCAAGAATGCCACTCACTCAAGCTTTCCAATGCAAAAGAATCATTCAATTCAGTTGATATGAGGATTCAAAGAATTGTAAACTGGCCCAAAAATTGGAACAAGTCGTGTTCACGAACTCGAGGGCAAAAGACCTATTTAGAAGCCGATTTTGAGGTGTCAAATAATGAGTTAGCTTCTGAACTATTTAGATGCGCTCGTTAGCTTCAATTTGAGTACTCACGGGCCAAACGGACTTCAGATGAGGAAGATACACCTGTTTTATCGAATGTCATGCAAAATGATTCCAATCCGAATTGTGTACGAGATTGATCTGAGATAGATCCTTTTTTTCTTCTTTTTTTTCTCATTTTTCCTTTTTTCTTCTTTCTTTTTTTTCCTTTTTCCTCTTTTTTCTCTCTTTTTTCTCCCCTTTCCAAGACAAACTAGATAAGATGCAGATTGATTAGGAAGATGTGAATGACCTCAACAATGATTATGACAATGAACAAGCAGAGCACGTGGTGGAAATTAATAGATGGGATGGTGGACAGCGAAGGGATAATGATGCAACAAGGCGACTAATGTGAACAGTAACTTGAAACTTAAAGGAACTAGACACTAAGACCAGAACTCATTACCATTTATGCAACCGATAATTCAACTATGCAAGCAATGAATAGAAAATTGCAAAGGCTCGACTGGCTTGGATAAAGGATGAACAAATCTAATTTTTTGTGGCTTTTTCATGGACTGTAGGTATGAATGATGATATGATCTAAACTATGAAAACTGGAAAATCTCACCGAGCAACCTCAAAACTGATACCACTTGATAGAGGCGGTGTCCCGTCTTTCGATGAGATGATAACTATCGACGGTGAAGATGACTTTGACGATCCGACTACAACGTAACGACGTTGCGCCTTTAGCAATCGCTAAACCAACTCCGAGAGGTTATTGACCACGCCGAGCACGATCAACTGACCACGAAGGTCTATTCCTCGCAAGCAATCAAGAACAAGCAAGAATATGATAAAAGCATCTGAATATTGCGAGTATGTATGAAGTATTGATAAAGGTGGGGATCCATAAGCGGTCTTGGTCTGGTCGTTGGACACAAACGGCACACGGTTGCACTGCTAACTTTTAACTAAACAAATCCCAAGGAAAAGCTACTAGATGGATCTACTTATATAGGAGCAAGGTGGCGGCCAAGGAGGTGGAACGTCCAAGGCAGCCTTAAACCAACCCTAGGTCGTACAAGGCTCATGGGCCCAAGTGGAGATGACGAACACCTTTGAACTTGTAGTTTGACTTGGATTCGCTGCAAGATCAGATTGTTTCTGTCCATAACTCAACGCCCGGACGAATTTTAAGGTGAATCCAACTGTGCTGGAAAGAGCATGAAATCTACATTCCAACAAAAAAGAATCACCCAATTCGAGTCCGTATGAAAACGTTGTTGGCGTTTTGAGTCAAGTATGTCCGTGAAGTCCGAATGAATCCGTAAGGTGAGAACTTGGACTCTATCTTCTTCACCCAAAAGTGACGTGAGAAGACTTTTTGAACAACACCTAAACTTCTCCTTTCCATTATCTTCATATGTGGATTGTACAAATGTTCCATACACTTGCAATTAGACAAACACAAAAGTATGTGAAGTATTTTTGTTCGGATAACATAAATATATTATTGAATAGTTTGCACTAGAAATCACCTCACAAATATGTGTATGCAATTTTCGGTCTTATCAAGGCGTCATATCCTCATCAATAGAGCATCCGCAGAAGCTACGCTTGTCCCTACCAGGGGCTAATGTCTATAAGCAATATAATCAATTTCCTTCAAAAGAAAGTGCCAATGGGTTCGTAAACTTGTCTAAAAACAGCTACAATGGTGTTCTATGACTTTGTACAAAAAGTCCTGCTTAAGGCTGAATTTGTGGGTACTCCAGCCTCCCGCACCAAAGGGAATATTTCTCGATTCATGTGTTTCGCATTTGAGTAGTTTGAGTACTGTGGTCCGACACTGACCAATGACAAAATTATGACCGTTTAGTGAACATCTCTCCATTCTATGCAGCCCTGAAAGTACTTCATTTTCGCAGTTTTTGGCCTGACCCCGAAATTTCTTGTCCTCTATAGAGGAGATATTGTTTCACATATATATTGACCGATGTCGAATGCCACTTTTGTTCTTGGCTTTCACGCACATTAGTTACAAAGATGCCATCCGCGAAAACAAGAGAGTAAGGCATATAGTCATGGATTTTTCAATTTACGGCCAAATGAGATCCCGGATCATAGAGCATCCGCAGAAAGGTACATTTGTCCCTACCAGGAGCTAATGTCTATAAGCAACATAATCTCGAATTTCCTTCAAAAGAAAGTGCAATTGTTCAAACTTGTCTCAAAACAAATGATTTAATGGTGTTCTATGACTTTCAGGCCAAAAAGTCCCGCTTAAGGCTGAATTTGAGGGTACTCCGCCTCCCGGTCAAGGGAGTATTTTCCTTCGCACGGCTTGGAGTAGTTTGAGTACTTGTGGATCCGATATTGACCAATGACAAAATTATGACTGCTTAGTGAACATCTCTCCATTCTATGGCGCCTTGAGAGTACTTCATTTGTTCGCGCTTTTCGATTTTCCCAAAATTTCTTGCCTCTATAGGGGACATATCGCTTCCACATATATATCGACCGATGCCTGAATGCCTTTTGTTCTTGCCTTTCACTGCGGAGTTACAAAGATGCCATCCGCGAAAACAAGGAGAATAAGGTAGCTGCAGTATTTTCCAATTTACGCCAAATGAGATCGCCTTGATCATAGAGCCTCGCAGAAGGTATGTTTGTCCCTAGGGGGGCTAATGTTTATAAGAAACATAATCTTTCGAATTTCCTTCAAAAGGAAGTGCCATGGGTTCGTAAACTTGTCCAAAAACGGCAACGAATGGTGTTCTTTGACTTTCACAAAAAGTCCGCTTATCAGATTTGAGGGTACCGCCTCCCCGTGCAAGCGGGAGTATTGATTCACGCCACACCGAGCCGCTTGAGTACTTGTGGGTCCGACACTGACTCAATGACAAAATTATGACTGCTTTAGTGAACGCCGCCCATTCTATGGCGTTCTTGAAAGTACTTCATTTTCTCGCACTTTTGCCCGATTGCCCTAAAATTTTTGTCCTCTATAGAGGAGATATCGCTTCCACATATATATCGACCAATGCCAGAATGCCACTTTTGTTTTGGCTTTCATGAGTTACAGATGCCATCCGCGAAAACAAGGAGAATAAGGCATATAGCGTTGGATTTTTTCTTCAATTTACGGCCAAATGAGATTGCCCAAATCATAGAGCCTCAAGAGAAGGTATGTTTGTCCTTACCAGGAGGCTGATGTTTATAAGCAACATAATCTCTCGAATTTCCTTCAAAAGGTAGTGCCAATGGGTTCAAACTTGTCTAAAAAAACAGCGATTTAATGGTGTTCTATGACTTTAGGGCCAAAAGTCCTGCTTAATGAATTTGAGGGTACTCCGCCTCCGCACGCGGGAGTATTTTGATTCGCCGCCACTTGCAGTTTGAGTACTTGTGGGTCCCATACGGACCAATGACAAAATTATGACCGCTTTAGTGAACATCTCTCCATTCTATGGAGTCCTTGAAAGTACTTCATTTTCTCGTGTGCTTTTTCCCGATCATTTCAAAATTTCTTGTCCTCTATAGAGGAGATATCGCTTCACATATATATCGACCGATGCCAGAATGCCACTTTGTTCTTGGCTTTCACGCCGCATTAGTTACATGCCATCCGCTAAAACAAGGAGAGTAAGGCATATAGCCGCTGGATTTTTCTTCAATTTACGCCAAATGAGATTGCTTGATCATAGAGCATCTGCAGAAAGGTACATTTGTCCCTACCAGGAGCTAATGTCTATAAGCAACATAATCTCTCGAATTTCCTTCAAAAGAAAGTGCAATGGGTTCGAAACTTGTCTCAAAAACAAGGAGAATAAGGCATATAGTCATGGATTTTCTTCAATTTACCAAATGAGATCGCCCAAATCATAGAGCCTCTCGTAGAAGGTATGTTTGTCCCACCAGGAGGCTGATGTTTATAAGCAACATAATCTTCGAATTTCCTTCAAAAGGTAGTGCCAATGGGTTCAACTTGTCTAAAAATGAAATGGTGTTCTATGACTTTAGGGCCAAAAAGTCCGCTTAAGGCTGAATTTGAGGGTACTCCGCCTCCGGCACAAAGGGAGTATTGACTACGCCACGGTAGCAGTTTGAGTACTTGTGGGTCTGACACGGACTCAATGACAAAATTATGACCGCTTAGTGAACATCTCCATTCTATGGAGTCCTTAGTACTTCATTTTCTCGCGTGCTTTTTGCCTCGATTGTCTAAAATTTCTTGTCCTCTATAGAGGAGATATCGCTTCACATATATATCGACCGATGCCGTGAATGCCACTTTTGTTCTTGGCTTTCACGCCGCATTAGTTACAGATGCCATCCGTAAAACAAGGAGAGTAAGGCATATAGTGGATTTTCTTCAATTTACTGCCAAATGAGATCGTTGATCATAGAGCATCCGCAGAAGGTACATTTGTCCCTACCGGGGCTAATGTCTATAAGCAACATAATCAATTTCCTTCAAAAGAAAGTGCAATTGTTCGTAAACTTGTCTCAAAAACAGCGATTTAATGGTATTCTATGACTTCGTAAAAAAGTCCCGCTTAAGGCTGAATTTGAGGGTATCCGGTCCCCGGTGTCAAGGGAGTATTTTTTGATTCACCGTCGGGATTAGTTTGAGTACTTAAAGGCCTCGACACTCCAATGACAAAATTATGATTGTTTGAACATCTCTCCATTCTATACCTGAAAGTACTTCATTTGCTCGTGCGCTTGCCTGATTTTCCCAAAATTTCTTGTCCTCTATAGGAGATATCGCTTCCACATATATATTTACCGATGCCGAATGCCCTTTGTTCTTGCCTTTCACGCTGCGGATAAGATGCTATCTCGAAAAACAAGGAGAATCAGTATAATGGATTTTTTCAATTTACGGCCAAATGAGATCGCTTTGATCATAGAGCCTCCGCAGAAGGTATGTTTGTCTCACGAGGGGCTAATGTTTATAAGAAACATAATCTTTCAATTTCAAAAGGAAGTGCCAATGGGTTCGTAAACTTGTCCAAAACGGCAACGAATGGTGTTTTTACTTTCGTACAAAAGTCCCGCTTAAGGTCAGATTTGAGGGTATCCGGCCTCCCGTGCAAGCAAGGAGTATTTTCCGATTCGCACCACCGAGAGCCGCTTGAGTACTTGTGGGTCCGACACGACCAATGACAAAATTATGACTGCTTTAGTGAACGCCTTCCATTCTATGGCGCCTTGAAAGTACTTCATTTTCTCGCGCTTTTTGCCCGATTGTTCTAAAATTTCTTGTCCTCTATAGAGGAGATATTGTTTCCACATATATCGACCAATGCCAGAATGCCACTTTTGTTCTTGGCTTTCACGCATGAGTTACAAGACATCCGCGAAACAAGGAGAATAAGGCATATAGCCGCTGGATTTTCTTCAATTTACGGCCAAATGAGATCGTTCAATCATAGAGCCTCGGCAGAAGGTATGTTTGTCCTACGGGGGCTAATGTTTATAAGCAACATAATCTCTAATTTCCTTCAAAAGGTAGTGCCAATGGGTTCTAAACTTGTCTAAAAATGATTTAATGATGTTCTATGACTTTAGGGCCAAAACTGCTGAATTTGAGGGTACTCCGGTGATGCGGAGCATCCCACGGACATCACCATGTCAAGAGTCCACTTGGCAAGTGACACGCGACATCTACTTCACATACACAAACTTGAATCATCTCCTTTACACGCGCTCACTTGACACTCTCGAGGATGGTATACTACTTGACACTTCTCCCGGTGCATGCATATGTATTGTCGGAACAACACGGATGTCGAGGAGGAGGCGAAGCAATGTACGCCTACACCATCTCGAGGGAAGCATGGAAGAGAAGACTAAAGAAAGGAGAAGAAGACGGAAAAGGCTGAAGATAGCCCGACATCCGGACCGCCGTCCGGATCATCCGGACCCAAATGGATCATCCCGTCCCTCCGGATCATCCGGATATCCGCTACCAAGACACAGAAGCCGCCTGACGAAGCCGGATCATCCGGACAGTCACCCGACCTCAACCCGGATCATCCGCCACCATCCAGATCATCCTGACCACTGGCGTGACTTGGGCCACCAAACCCCTTCGCCTCACTACTCCCCTTCGCCTTGGGCTATAAATAGACCTCCTCCACCTCCTTTCTAGGGTTAGCAAAGTGATAGCGATTCTTAAGTGAGCTTTGCTCCTACCTATCTCTACTCTTGAGAGAGAGAGACCACTACTCCATTGGAGGCTAAGACCTCCATCTAGGAGAAGATCCTACAAGACCCTCTTTAGGGAAGATCCATCTAGGATATCATCAAGACCTCCTTTTGAGATGAACCTTACTTGTATCTTTCCCGTTGTTGTTCATGTACCTTGTGATCTTGTGTGTTTGATTGTCTAGTGGATGTGTGATTGGACTTGTTCTTGAGTGTTTCCCTTGTGATTTCTCCCGCTTTTCCCCTGTTCATCGTGTTCTTCGAGGGATCCACTCCAAACGTGAAAGATCGATTAATTAGGGTTCCACCCTACATCATATGGTATCATGAGCCACGTTGATCACTTTTTGGAGCCCTCCCACCGCTTTTCTAGCCTTCTTTTGCTTGATTTGCCCTAAATCCAAAAATCCCACCAAAAATAGCCCCAAATTTTTTGTGATTTGTTGGTTTGATGATGTTTTGTTGATTTTGATCCATGGATTTGCTTGGTTTCAAGTGGATCTAGCATCTCCCAAGTTTCCACCTTCCATCCACGAAATCCTCAAATTTTGCCCAAAATCATCCATTTCGCCCAAAATTGCCTCCACGAGCAAATCCCGAGCGGATCGACCAGCCCGATCATCCAACCATCTCTGGATCATCCGGATTTCTGGATCACCTGGATGCCCCGACGTCCGGATAACCCACGCCGTCCGATTTCCGAACCGAGTCGACGAACCCGGATCATCCGGATTTCCTCCGGATCATCCGACCAAGCTCGATGATGAGGACATCAATACCATTGTTAACCCACAGCACCCGCTGCTATACATACGGACCAATTACTAGAGTCACAAGACGCCAACTTAATTACTGTACTTTCGCTTTCTTGGTAATGATTCTAATGTTCATGAGAATATGATGTCGCTTAAATTGGATACATTTGTTTTGCTTACAAATGAAGGGCCTAGCTTGGAGAAGGATGAACATTGGAGCAAGAACAAGCATGGAGATGATGGCATGCTAAGGGGACAAGAATGGAGTTACAAGTGATGATTTCACTACTTTGAGGCCACCATAATGAGTGCATGAAGCCTTGGACGAAATATACAAGATGCCACTTCATAAATTTCGTCAGAGGCTATTCTAGGTGTCAGGTCACCTTATTATTGGGCCAGCCCATGTAATTTCGAAATACATTAGTATAGGCTATTTTTAGAGTCCGTATGTGGGGAACAAGAGATAGGGTTAGTTTCGACCTCCACCAAGGGCCACGAAATTCTCCCCTCTTCCTCCATATATACAGCCCTTAGGGCACCGCTTAGACTTTGGGTTTTGTTTAGATCAAAGTTCGCCATAGCTGCAACTTCACAGATTTCGCTTGTGTTCAACGACTGCATAAAGGCGCCAGTAACCCCACCTTAATCAATAAAGCTTTCATCTTATATTCACAATATCAGATTGCAATCTCAGCTTGCTTGTTCTTCGCTTGTCGCAGGAAATGCACTTCGTGGTCGTTGATCGCGGCGCGCGGTCAATAACCTCTCGAGTTGGTTTAGCGATTGTTAAGGCGCCGACGCCTCGCACGCTCAGTAGTCGGATCGTAAAAGTCGACTTACACCAAAGCCAAATCCACCATCTCATCGAAAGACGGACACCTTTGCCTCTATCAAGTGGTATCGATTTCCGTGTTGCTCGGTGAGATTTACTTTTGTAGTTTAGATCGAGTCTGTTCTTCATACCTACAGTCCATGAAAAAGCCAAAAAATTACGGTTAGGTCATCATATCCAACCAATCTGAGCCTTTGCATAATCTTTTCTCAGATTTTTGTTGAATTTGCGGTTGCATCGTCGTGTCTAGTTGCCGGTCTTAGAGTCTAGTCTTTAGAGTTTCGAAGTTCTCGTCAAGTTGTCACGCCGCCGCACCGCTATCATCGCTCTCGCCATCTACCACCACCGCTATCCGCCACCGCTCAACTGATCCATATACCACCACCCGCCATATACCACCACCAAGCATATACCACCACCATATCCACCACCAATCCGAAGTTCTTGCATATTAGATTTGTTTCGGATCCATAATTTCCGATTCGTGTTTTGTCCGAGTAGGTTTCGATTCCAAATCTTTTTGCCATTAGAAGAGGTTGGTTTCAAAAAAAATTGAGGTCCGATTGAGACAACAAGAGAAAGTTTTTTGACTGCTTCAGTTTTGGGTCCAGCAAATAAAAAAATTGGTCGAAAAATTTGCCCATCCTATCGCTTGACCTGGGAAGAGTTTTGAGACACTCATTATAGTGATTTTTCAAAAAAAAAAACAGGGCTAAAAGCAAATAAGAAAAAAGCAAAAAAAATTCAGAGTGTGCCTCCCTTGTTTACGCAGTAGCGCCGTGATTTTGTTAGTGTTCTAGGCTCGCCTCTAGCACGGGTTCAGCCTAGGACCAAGACAAGATCGCTGCTGAGCGCTTATTCAACTTTTGCATCTCAATTGATTATTGTCGACCTTTTTTGCTACCATATTATAAGCCTTCCAGCTCCACATACATCTACGTCAGGCGCTTGATTCTCCTCGTAATCGCTATAGCTAAGCTTTGAGAGTTTTGACTACAACGGTTGATCACCGTCATTGGGTAAGAACTGTAAGAATTTGAGATTTGCTTGACGGATTTGTGACCGTCCACCACACCACCACCACCACTTCCTAGTAGTCTGAGGATCATATTCTTGTATGTTTCTATTGCTACTAACCATGGCAGGATCATGTCGATGAGACTGATTGGGAGAACCCATTTAACAAAATGCCTACATGATAAGTTTCAGCAAATGATGATTGGACAGTGCAAGATGTGCTAAACAGATTTGATGAGGCCATGGAGAAGATAGATGGCATTGAGAAGACGTTTGAAACAAAGCTTGATAGCAAGTTTGATGAATTGCTCGTTGCTTCCACAACCACCGCCGCACTTTTCGCACCTCTACAACGACAACAACTACGCCCTTCCGAATCAAGATGGACGAGCTGCAGGTTCCTATTGAGCCAGGCAAAATTCGCGTCATTGCCATCATGGTGCTTCTTTGGCTCCTCACATCGCTGCCGGTGGTACCGAGGAGGATGATGAGTATGTGGACTATTATGAGGATGAGGTTGATCAACATCGTAACCACGCAACCACCAAAGACCACAACCACCAGGTCGCCCACATGAAAATAATGGCAATATTAGGCTCCCTCAGTACGAGATCATGACCATCTCCCTAAACTGAAATTGAATATTCCACCATTTGAGGGTAGATATGTTCCTGATATATATCTTACTTGGGAGTTAGAAACTGAACAACGATTTACATGTTTACAATATCCCGAGGAGAGATGTGTTCCGCCGCTGTTTGTGCTTTCTCAGCTTGGCATGTTTGGTGGTCCAACATTGTAGATTATATCCAGTTCCACTACTTGGGCTGCTTTGAAAACTGCTATATGCATTCTTGGTTCCACCATATTATCAACGTGAATTACTTCAAAATTGCAGCGCTTAAGACAAGGAAAACTCAGAGAAGAATATTATCAGAATTACAAACCGCTTGATTAGATGGTATTCTTGAGGAGAATGAAGCTATGCTTGCACGCCTGGGTGGATTAAATAGAGAGATTCCACCATTCTAGACTATAAGGATTATAATAATATCACCTTATTCCATCTTGCTTGTAAAGTGAACATGAAGTGCTGATCGATGTGCATTGGCGCCGCACTCAACTTTTCTCTGCAGTCGACCTTCATCATGGACACCACGCATCATCTACCCACCCGACCATCACCTCCTTCGTGCCACCTCCAACCGTATACAAGAAAGGTGCACAACCACCACTATCTCAAGAGCACACCGCCGCTGCACAGAGCTCTTCTTCTTCCATGGCGCCAACAGGCACACAAGTGATATTATTTGTCGTGCAGTAAGGGAAGAGGACATTTTACAGAGAATGCAAATCTCAGCTGCAGGATGATTGCTAACGAGGATGGTGGGTATGAGTCCGCTAGTGACTATGATGAGGAGACTTGGCTCTTATTACACATGAGGAACACGGTGGAGATGATTCTGATCATGAGACAATACATGGTCAAGATGCCGATAGGTATGAATGTTTAGTCGCTCAACGTGTTTTGAGTGTGTTACATGAAAGCAAAATCAGAGGCATAATTTGTTCCATACAAAGGAGTTGTGAAGGAACGCTCTATTCAAGGCCATCATAGATGGAGGGAGCTGCAACAACTTGGCTAGCACAGATGGTGGAGAAGCTATCTCACCACAAGACCACATCCACATCTTACTACATCCAATGGTTCAACAACAATGCAAGGTGAAGGTAACACGATCGCTCTGTGTGCATTTTAGTATCTCTACATATATGATTATGTTGATTGTGATGTGGTACCTATGCAAGCATGTTCCTTGTTACTTGGTAGACCATGGCAATTTGATAAAATTTCAGACACCATGGTTGAAACAATCAAGATACTCTTGTTCATAAGGATAAAATATTTTTGCTTCCTATGACTCGAGTCCATTTTGAAAGATGATATTAATAGAGCTAATAAGCAGCAGAGAAAAATAAGAGTGAAAATCAGATTGTGTAAAAGAATTTGAGCAACACATGAAGCCTAATAATAAACCATCTACTGCTGTTTCAAATTAAATTGAAAAGTGCATGTTTACTTGCCACCAAATCTGATATTGATGAGCTAGATTTTAGCAAATCTATTTGCTATGCTTTTGTGTAAAGAGGCATTATTTTCATTCGAGGACGTGCTTCCTCTTTGCCCCCGCTACTAACATTTTGCAGAGTTCACGACGCTCTTTCCACAAGACGCGCACCGGATTACCACCTATTCGAGGGATTGAGCATCAAATTGACTTAATTCGTGCATCATTACCCAACCGCACCATACCGCATCAATCCGAGGAGACGAAGGAGATTATGCGGCCATAATGAGCTGCTCGACAAAGGTTATATACGCCAATCCTTTAGTCCTTGTGTTGTTCCTATTATTCTAGTGCCGAAAAGGATGGTACGTCACGTATGTGTGTTGATTGTAGAGGCATCAATAATATTACTATTCGTTATCGCCACCCTATTCCTAGGCTAGATGATATGCTTGATGAATTGAGTGGCTCTACAATATTCTCCAAAGTTGATTTATGAGGATACCATCAAATTCGTATGAAATTGGGAGATGAATGGAAAACAGCATTTAAAACTAAGTTTGGATTATATGAGTGGTTAGTCATGCCTTTGGGTTAACTAATGCACCTAGTACTTTCATGAGATTAATGAACTAAGTTTTACGTGCTTTCATTGGACGATTTGTGGTAGTCTATTTTGATGATATACTAATTTATAGCAAATCTTTGGAAGAACATTTGGAACATTTACGTGTTGTTTTTGATGCTCTACGTGATGCACGCTTGTTTGGTAACCTTGAAAGTGCACCTTTTGCACCGAATGAGTATCCTTTCTTGGCTATGTTGTTACTCCACGAATTGAAGTTGATAAAGCCAAGATTGAAGCTATTGAGAGTTGGCCGCAGCCCAAACGGTCACACAAGTGAGGAGTTTCTTGGCCTCGCTGGTTTCTATAGGCTTTGTGAGAGATTTCAGCACCATTGTTGCACCTCTCAATGAGCTTACAAAGAAGGATGTGCCTTTTGTTTGGGGTACCACATGAAGAAGCCTTCACGGTATTGAAAGATAAGTTGACACATGCCCTTTACTCCAACTTCCGATTTTAATAAGACTTTTGAGCTTGAATGTGATGCTAGTGGAATTGGATTAGAGGTGTGTTATTACAAGATGGCAAACCTGTTGTATACTTTTTCAAAAATTGAGTGGGCCTAGTCTGAATTACTCTACTTATGATAAAGAATTATATGCTCTTGTTCGACTTTAGAAACATGGCAACATTATTTATGGCCCAAAGAATTTGTTATACATTGATCATGAATCTTTGAAACATATTAAAAGTCAAGCTAAACTGAATCGCATACATGCTAAATGGGTTGAATTCATTGAGACTTTCCTTATGTCATTAAACACAAGAAGGGTAAAGAAAATGTTATTGCCGATGCATTGTCTCGCCGCTATACTATGCTTTCACAACTTGACTTCAAAATATTTGGTTTGGAGACCATCAAAGATCAATATGTGCATGATGATTTTAAAGATGTATTGCGAATTGTAAAGAAGGAAGAACATGGAACAAGTTTGTCGTTAATGATGGATTTGTGTTCCGTACAACAAGCTATGCATTCCAAATAGCTCCGTCTTTTTTGTCAGGAGGCGATGGAGGAGGACTAATGGGACACTTTGGCGTGAAGAAGACGGAGGACGACTTGCTACACATTTCTTTTGGCCAAAGATGAGACGGATGTTGAGCGCTTTATCGTCACGCACTACATGTCAAAAAGCTAAGTCACTCAATCCTCATGGTTTATATATGCCTTTGCTCTACTAGTGTTCCTTGGGAGGATATATCTATGGACTTTGTTTTAGGTTTACCTAGAACAAAGAAGGAGGAGGATAGCATATTTGTTGTCGGGATAGATTCTCAAAATGGCACACTTTATACCATGTCATAAAAGCGATGATGCTGTCAATGTTGCTGATTTGTTCTTTCGTGAAATTATTCGCCATGGTGTGCCAAATACTATTGTTTCAGATCGTGATACTAAATTTTTAGCCACTTTTGGAGATGTTTATGGGCTGTTGGGGACTAAACTGCTTTTAGTACTACTTGTCACCCCCAAACCGATGGACAACCAAGTAGTCAATAGAACATTATCTACTATGCTTAGGGCTGTTCTAAAGAAAATAAGAAAATGTGGGAGGAATGCTTGCCTCATATTGAATTTGCTTATAATCGCTCATTGCATTCTACTACTAAGATGTGCCCTTGAAGTTGTGTATGGTTTCATGATAGAGCGGAGGTGTCCTGCCTTTCGATGAGATGGTGGATTTCGCTTGGTGGAAGTCGACTTTGACGATCCGACTACAGCGTAAGAGACGCTACTTAGCAATCGCTAAACCAACTCGAGAGGTTATCGACCACGCCGAGCACGCATCAACCCGACCACGAGGGTCTATTTCATGAGCAAACGAAGAACAAGCAAGAAACCAGATTGCAACTGGATATTGCGAATATAAGATGAAAGCTTTATTGATCAAGGTGGGGTTCCGTCGCCTGTTCGTCGTTGAACACAAACGGCACGCAAGTTGCAGCTATGGCGACGATCTAAACAAAACCTAAGTCTAAACGGGCCCTAAGGGCTGTATATATGGAGGAAGAGGGGTGAATTTCGTGCCCTTGGTGGAGGGGTCCAAACTAACCCTATCTCTTGTTTCACACATACCGGACTTAAAAATAGCCTATACTAATGTATTTCGAAATTACATGGCCCTGGCCCAATAATAAGGTGACGAAGAACTAGAATAGCCTATGGACTAATATTATGAAGTGGCATCTTGTATATTTCGTCCAAGGCTTCATGCACTTATGGTGGCTTCAAAGTCCCAAATCATCACTTGTAACTCCGTCTTGATCCCCTTGCGCATGCCATCAACTCCATGTGTGTTCTTGCTCCAATGTTCATCCTTCTCCAAGCTAGGCCCTTCATTTGTAAGCAAAACAAATGTATCCAATTTAGGCAGATCATATTCTCATGAACATTAGAATCATTACCAAGAAACGAAAGTACCGGTAATTTAGTTGGCGTGTTAGCTCTAGTAATTGGTCCAAGATGTATAGCCAGGGCAGGTGTAACAATGGTATTGATGTCCTCATCATCCTACTCGCGCACCTATTGATTTGTTGCATCTTCCATCTTCTGAGAAGGTTAATTTTGATGCTAAAGAAGGAATTGATTTTAAAAATGCATGAAGAAACTGAGATTGCAACTGGATATTGCGAATATAAGATGAAAGCTTTATTGATCAGGTGGGGTTCTGGACGCTTTGTCGGGTTGCCAACACAAACGGCACGCCAAGTTGCAGCTATGGCGAACTTTTGATCTAAACAAAACCCAAAGTTCAAACGGTGCTCTAAGGGCTGTATGGAGGAAGAGGTGAATTCGTGGCTCTTGGTGGAGGGGTCCCAAACTAACCCTATCTTGTTTCCCACACATACGGACTCTAAAAATAGCCTATACTAATGTATTTCGAAATTACATGGGCCTGCCAATAATAAGGTGACGCAAAGACTCAGAATAGCCCTGGACTAAACTTATGAAGTGGCATCTGTATATTTCGTCCAAGGCTTCATGCACTCATTATGGTGGCTTCAAAGTCCTAAATCATCACTTGTAACTCCATTCTTGTCCTCTTGCGCATGCCATCATCTCCATGCTTGTTCTTGCTCCAATGTTCATCCTTCTCCGCTAGGCCCTTCATTTGTAAGCAAAACAAATGTATCCAATTTAGGCAAGATCATATTCTCATGAATATTAGAATCATTACCAAGAAACGAAAGTACCTGTAATTTAAAGGATGCATGCGAGCTCTAGTAATTGGTCCAATATGTAGCAGCAAGGCTGTGGTGTAACAATGGTATTGATGTCCTCATCAAAATTGTTGGTATTTCAGTTGTTTGATCACATGGAAAATTCAAATTATCAACATAATCCTCAAAATAGGTGGTGTGATCTAAACACATGATGTATTCAAGTTAACTAGGCATGCATCATTCTCATGTAAAAGTGGAAAATCTGTACCTTGTCATTACCGATAGTCAACCGATGATGCAGCACTCGATGGTGATGTGTCATGGTGGAGATGATGTAGTCCTCGCAACAACTATGGTTGTCATAGTACGCCTAGTAGTTGAATAAACATCCGTGATCAACAGTTGAATGTGCACCAGGCGCTTGTTCTCCTTGTGGCAACACACGTCGTTTATTTCGCTCAGCCTTTGCAAGCAAGACGTAAACAAATGGTCCATAGGATAACACTCTTCATGAATTAGTATCTCCCTAATATTATGGTTTAATCCTCCCCAAAATCTATCCATAAAATCTTCTTCGCTTTTCTAAAATGAGTGCAAGGTAGTTTGTAAATCATCATAATATTTTGTTACGTGTCACTACCTTGTTTTAAATTCCCTTTTTAATCATGCCACGGTATAATAAACATCACGAATCTATCTCTCATGACATGTTTTAAATCATCCCAAGTATTAGGTACATAATCAGGTGTAACCGACAATATTCACTCCACCAAACTAGAGCATAACCAGGAAAGAACCAACCGAACCGTGAACTTTTACGCTCATCAAAATTATGGGAAGCAAATATATTATTTATGTCTAACTCCCATTCAATATATGCAGGTCTAAAACGGCCATTAAATGGTGGTATAGAAACATGAACCTGATCATGTGCGCTTGGATGTTTGTGCACCTCTCGTGATTAGTTGTATTTGCATAGGTGGTGGATATCTCCACGCATCGACAAAGCCCATGAATTGACCTCGATCCTCGCCATGATTAGTAGAACAAGAAACAAAATCCAAAAATAATGTTCCTATAACTACTAGGATGTGGTAAAACTTCAGAAGCAAATATCAATGTTTACAAGTTCTTATCATGCAAAGCAGCGGATCTAAAGCGTGTCAAGTAACTCCGAATATTGAGTAAAGCGATTGCTGTGGGGAGCGACGATACACGGTGTAGAAATATGTGGAGCTGGGTTGGCTATATATGGTAGCAAAAGATTAGCTATAATCAATTCAAAGATGCAATGTTGAATAAATAACGCGGATCGGCGGTCCTAGGCTAGACCGACTAGAGACGCGAGCCTAGAACACTAATGAGGTCACGGCGTAGCACAACTAGCATCAATGAAGGATACTAAGTAGCTCTTGATGCAAGATATAAGTGAAGATCACAATGGTAGTGAAGATAATGATGAAAACAACTACCAAGCAGACATACAACAACTCTCTCTCCAACTTTCCCTAGAAAAGTTTGAACCAATTTTCTGATAAATTCTTTCAAGAATGCCACTCACTCAAGCTTTCCAATGCAAAAGAATCATTCAATTCAGTTGATATGAGGATTCAAAGAATTGTAAACTGGCCCAAAAATTGGAACAAGTCGTGTTCACGAACTCGAGGGCAAAAGACCTATTTAGAAGCCGATTTTGAGGTGTCAAATAATGAGTTAGCTTCTGAACTATTTAGATGCGCTCGTTAGCTTCAATTTGAGTACTCACGGGCCAAACGGACTTCAGATGAGGAAGATACACCTGTTTTATCGAATGTCATGCAAAATGATTCCAATCCGAATTGTGTACGAGATTGATCTGAGATAGATCCTTTTTTTCTTCTTTTTTTTCTCATTTTTCCTTTTTTCTTCTTTCTTTTTTTTCCTTTTTCCTCTTTTTTCTCTCTTTTTTCTCCCCTTTCCAAGACAAACTAGATAAGATGCAGATTGATTAGGAAGATGTGAATGACCTCAACAATGATTATGACAATGAACAAGCAGAGCACGTGGTGGAAATTAATAGATGGGATGGTGGACAGCGAAGGGATAATGATGCAACAAGGCGACTAATGTGAACAGTAACTTGAAACTTAAAGGAACTAGACACTAAGACCAGAACTCATTACCATTTATGCAACCGATAATTCAACTATGCAAGCAATGAATAGAAAATTGCAAAGGCTCGACTGGCTTGGATAAAGGATGAACAAATCTAATTTTTTGTGGCTTTTTCATGGACTGTAGGTATGAATGATGATATGATCTAAACTATGAAAACTGGAAAATCTCACCGAGCAACCTCAAAACTGATACCACTTGATAGAGGCGGTGTCCCGTCTTTCGATGAGATGATAACTATCGACGGTGAAGATGACTTTGACGATCCGACTACAACGTAACGACGTTGCGCCTTTAGCAATCGCTAAACCAACTCCGAGAGGTTATTGACCACGCCGAGCACGATCAACTGACCACGAAGGTCTATTCCTCGCAAGCAATCAAGAACAAGCAAGAATATGATAAAAGCATCTGAATATTGCGAGTATGTATGAAGTATTGATAAAGGTGGGGATCCATAAGCGGTCTTGGTCTGGTCGTTGGACACAAACGGCACACGGTTGCACTGCTAACTTTTAACTAAACAAATCCCAAGGAAAAGCTACTAGATGGATCTACTTATATAGGAGCAAGGTGGCGGCCAAGGAGGTGGAACGTCCAAGGCAGCCTTAAACCAACCCTAGGTCGTACAAGGCTCATGGGCCCAAGTGGAGATGACGAACACCTTTGAACTTGTAGTTTGACTTGGATTCGCTGCAAGATCAGATTGTTTCTGTCCATAACTCAACGCCCGGACGAATTTTAAGGTGAATCCAACTGTGCTGGAAAGAGCATGAAATCTACATTCCAACAAAAAAGAATCACCCAATTCGAGTCCGTATGAAAACGTTGTTGGCGTTTTGAGTCAAGTATGTCCGTGAAGTCCGAATGAATCCGTAAGGTGAGAACTTGGACTCTATCTTCTTCACCCAAAAGTGACGTGAGAAGACTTTTTGAACAACACCTAAACTTCTCCTTTCCATTATCTTCATATGTGGATTGTACAAATGTTCCATACACTTGCAATTAGACAAACACAAAAGTATGTGAAGTATTTTTGTTCGGATAACATAAATATATTATTGAATAGTTTGCACTAGAAATCACCTCACAAATATGTGTATGCAATTTTCGGTCTTATCAAGGCGTCATATCCTCATCAATAGAGCATCCGCAGAAGCTACGCTTGTCCCTACCAGGGGCTAATGTCTATAAGCAATATAATCAATTTCCTTCAAAAGAAAGTGCCAATGGGTTCGTAAACTTGTCTAAAAACAGCTACAATGGTGTTCTATGACTTTGTACAAAAAGTCCTGCTTAAGGCTGAATTTGTGGGTACTCCAGCCTCCCGCACCAAAGGGAATATTTCTCGATTCATGTGTTTCGCATTTGAGTAGTTTGAGTACTGTGGTCCGACACTGACCAATGACAAAATTATGACCGTTTAGTGAACATCTCTCCATTCTATGCAGCCCTGAAAGTACTTCATTTTCGCAGTTTTTGGCCTGACCCCGAAATTTCTTGTCCTCTATAGAGGAGATATTGTTTCACATATATATTGACCGATGTCGAATGCCACTTTTGTTCTTGGCTTTCACGCACATTAGTTACAAAGATGCCATCCGCGAAAACAAGAGAGTAAGGCATATAGTCATGGATTTTTCAATTTACGGCCAAATGAGATCCCGGATCATAGAGCATCCGCAGAAAGGTACATTTGTCCCTACCAGGAGCTAATGTCTATAAGCAACATAATCTCGAATTTCCTTCAAAAGAAAGTGCAATTGTTCAAACTTGTCTCAAAACAAATGATTTAATGGTGTTCTATGACTTTCAGGCCAAAAAGTCCCGCTTAAGGCTGAATTTGAGGGTACTCCGCCTCCCGGTCAAGGGAGTATTTTCCTTCGCACGGCTTGGAGTAGTTTGAGTACTTGTGGATCCGATATTGACCAATGACAAAATTATGACTGCTTAGTGAACATCTCTCCATTCTATGGCGCCTTGAGAGTACTTCATTTGTTCGCGCTTTTCGATTTTCCCAAAATTTCTTGCCTCTATAGGGGACATATCGCTTCCACATATATATCGACCGATGCCTGAATGCCTTTTGTTCTTGCCTTTCACTGCGGAGTTACAAAGATGCCATCCGCGAAAACAAGGAGAATAAGGTAGCTGCAGTATTTTCCAATTTACGCCAAATGAGATCGCCTTGATCATAGAGCCTCGCAGAAGGTATGTTTGTCCCTAGGGGGGCTAATGTTTATAAGAAACATAATCTTTCGAATTTCCTTCAAAAGGAAGTGCCATGGGTTCGTAAACTTGTCCAAAAACGGCAACGAATGGTGTTCTTTGACTTTCACAAAAAGTCCGCTTATCAGATTTGAGGGTACCGCCTCCCCGTGCAAGCGGGAGTATTGATTCACGCCACACCGAGCCGCTTGAGTACTTGTGGGTCCGACACTGACTCAATGACAAAATTATGACTGCTTTAGTGAACGCCGCCCATTCTATGGCGTTCTTGAAAGTACTTCATTTTCTCGCACTTTTGCCCGATTGCCCTAAAATTTTTGTCCTCTATAGAGGAGATATCGCTTCCACATATATATCGACCAATGCCAGAATGCCACTTTTGTTTTGGCTTTCATGAGTTACAGATGCCATCCGCGAAAACAAGGAGAATAAGGCATATAGCGTTGGATTTTTTCTTCAATTTACGGCCAAATGAGATTGCCCAAATCATAGAGCCTCAAGAGAAGGTATGTTTGTCCTTACCAGGAGGCTGATGTTTATAAGCAACATAATCTCTCGAATTTCCTTCAAAAGGTAGTGCCAATGGGTTCAAACTTGTCTAAAAAAACAGCGATTTAATGGTGTTCTATGACTTTAGGGCCAAAAGTCCTGCTTAATGAATTTGAGGGTACTCCGCCTCCGCACGCGGGAGTATTTTGATTCGCCGCCACTTGCAGTTTGAGTACTTGTGGGTCCCATACGGACCAATGACAAAATTATGACCGCTTTAGTGAACATCTCTCCATTCTATGGAGTCCTTGAAAGTACTTCATTTTCTCGTGTGCTTTTTCCCGATCATTTCAAAATTTCTTGTCCTCTATAGAGGAGATATCGCTTCACATATATATCGACCGATGCCAGAATGCCACTTTGTTCTTGGCTTTCACGCCGCATTAGTTACATGCCATCCGCTAAAACAAGGAGAGTAAGGCATATAGCCGCTGGATTTTTCTTCAATTTACGCCAAATGAGATTGCTTGATCATAGAGCATCTGCAGAAAGGTACATTTGTCCCTACCAGGAGCTAATGTCTATAAGCAACATAATCTCTCGAATTTCCTTCAAAAGAAAGTGCAATGGGTTCGAAACTTGTCTCAAAAACAAGGAGAATAAGGCATATAGTCATGGATTTTCTTCAATTTACCAAATGAGATCGCCCAAATCATAGAGCCTCTCGTAGAAGGTATGTTTGTCCCACCAGGAGGCTGATGTTTATAAGCAACATAATCTTCGAATTTCCTTCAAAAGGTAGTGCCAATGGGTTCAACTTGTCTAAAAATGAAATGGTGTTCTATGACTTTAGGGCCAAAAAGTCCGCTTAAGGCTGAATTTGAGGGTACTCCGCCTCCGGCACAAAGGGAGTATTGACTACGCCACGGTAGCAGTTTGAGTACTTGTGGGTCTGACACGGACTCAATGACAAAATTATGACCGCTTAGTGAACATCTCCATTCTATGGAGTCCTTAGTACTTCATTTTCTCGCGTGCTTTTTGCCTCGATTGTCTAAAATTTCTTGTCCTCTATAGAGGAGATATCGCTTCACATATATATCGACCGATGCCGTGAATGCCACTTTTGTTCTTGGCTTTCACGCCGCATTAGTTACAGATGCCATCCGTAAAACAAGGAGAGTAAGGCATATAGTGGATTTTCTTCAATTTACTGCCAAATGAGATCGTTGATCATAGAGCATCCGCAGAAGGTACATTTGTCCCTACCGGGGCTAATGTCTATAAGCAACATAATCAATTTCCTTCAAAAGAAAGTGCAATTGTTCGTAAACTTGTCTCAAAAACAGCGATTTAATGGTATTCTATGACTTCGTAAAAAAGTCCCGCTTAAGGCTGAATTTGAGGGTATCCGGTCCCCGGTGTCAAGGGAGTATTTTTTGATTCACCGTCGGGATTAGTTTGAGTACTTAAAGGCCTCGACACTCCAATGACAAAATTATGATTGTTTGAACATCTCTCCATTCTATACCTGAAAGTACTTCATTTGCTCGTGCGCTTGCCTGATTTTCCCAAAATTTCTTGTCCTCTATAGGAGATATCGCTTCCACATATATATTTACCGATGCCGAATGCCCTTTGTTCTTGCCTTTCACGCTGCGGATAAGATGCTATCTCGAAAAACAAGGAGAATCAGTATAATGGATTTTTTCAATTTACGGCCAAATGAGATCGCTTTGATCATAGAGCCTCCGCAGAAGGTATGTTTGTCTCACGAGGGGCTAATGTTTATAAGAAACATAATCTTTCAATTTCAAAAGGAAGTGCCAATGGGTTCGTAAACTTGTCCAAAACGGCAACGAATGGTGTTTTTACTTTCGTACAAAAGTCCCGCTTAAGGTCAGATTTGAGGGTATCCGGCCTCCCGTGCAAGCAAGGAGTATTTTCCGATTCGCACCACCGAGAGCCGCTTGAGTACTTGTGGGTCCGACACGACCAATGACAAAATTATGACTGCTTTAGTGAACGCCTTCCATTCTATGGCGCCTTGAAAGTACTTCATTTTCTCGCGCTTTTTGCCCGATTGTTCTAAAATTTCTTGTCCTCTATAGAGGAGATATTGTTTCCACATATATCGACCAATGCCAGAATGCCACTTTTGTTCTTGGCTTTCACGCATGAGTTACAAGACATCCGCGAAACAAGGAGAATAAGGCATATAGCCGCTGGATTTTCTTCAATTTACGGCCAAATGAGATCGTTCAATCATAGAGCCTCGGCAGAAGGTATGTTTGTCCTACGGGGGCTAATGTTTATAAGCAACATAATCTCTAATTTCCTTCAAAAGGTAGTGCCAATGGGTTCTAAACTTGTCTAAAAATGATTTAATGATGTTCTATGACTTTAGGGCCAAAACTGCTGAATTTGAGGGTACTCCGGTGATGCGGAGCATCCCACGGACATCACCATGTCAAGAGTCCACTTGGCAAGTGACACGCGACATCTACTTCACATACACAAACTTGAATCATCTCCTTTACACGCGCTCACTTGACACTCTCGAGGATGGTATACTACTTGACACTTCTCCCGGTGCATGCATATGTATTGTCGGAACAACACGGATGTCGAGGAGGAGGCGAAGCAATGTACGCCTACACCATCTCGAGGGAAGCATGGAAGAGAAGACTAAAGAAAGGAGAAGAAGACGGAAAAGGCTGAAGATAGCCCGACATCCGGACCGCCGTCCGGATCATCCGGACCCAAATGGATCATCCCGTCCCTCCGGATCATCCGGATATCCGCTACCAAGACACAGAAGCCGCCTGACGAAGCCGGATCATCCGGACAGTCACCCGACCTCAACCCGGATCATCCGCCACCATCCAGATCATCCTGACCACTGGCGTGACTTGGGCCACCAAACCCCTTCGCCTCACTACTCCCCTTCGCCTTGGGCTATAAATAGACCTCCTCCACCTCCTTTCTAGGGTTAGCAAAGTGATAGCGATTCTTAAGTGAGCTTTGCTCCTACCTATCTCTACTCTTGAGAGAGAGAGACCACTACTCCATTGGAGGCTAAGACCTCCATCTAGGAGAAGATCCTACAAGACCCTCTTTAGGGAAGATCCATCTAGGATATCATCAAGACCTCCTTTTGAGATGAACCTTACTTGTATCTTTCCCGTTGTTGTTCATGTACCTTGTGATCTTGTGTGTTTGATTGTCTAGTGGATGTGTGATTGGACTTGTTCTTGAGTGTTTCCCTTGTGATTTCTCCCGCTTTTCCCCTGTTCATCGTGTTCTTCGAGGGATCCACTCCAAACGTGAAAGATCGATTAATTAGGGTTCCACCCTACATCATATGGTATCATGAGCCACGTTGATCACTTTTTGGAGCCCTCCCACCGCTTTTCTAGCCTTCTTTTGCTTGATTTGCCCTAAATCCAAAAATCCCACCAAAAATAGCCCCAAATTTTTTGTGATTTGTTGGTTTGATGATGTTTTGTTGATTTTGATCCATGGATTTGCTTGGTTTCAAGTGGATCTAGCATCTCCCAAGTTTCCACCTTCCATCCACGAAATCCTCAAATTTTGCCCAAAATCATCCATTTCGCCCAAAATTGCCTCCACGAGCAAATCCCGAGCGGATCGACCAGCCCGATCATCCAACCATCTCTGGATCATCCGGATTTCTGGATCACCTGGATGCCCCGACGTCCGGATAACCCACGCCGTCCGATTTCCGAACCGAGTCGACGAACCCGGATCATCCGGATTTCCTCCGGATCATCCGACCAAGCTCGATGATGAGGACATCAATACCATTGTTAACCCACAGCACCCGCTGCTATACATACGGACCAATTACTAGAGTCACAAGACGCCAACTTAATTACTGTACTTTCGCTTTCTTGGTAATGATTCTAATGTTCATGAGAATATGATGTCGCTTAAATTGGATACATTTGTTTTGCTTACAAATGAAGGGCCTAGCTTGGAGAAGGATGAACATTGGAGCAAGAACAAGCATGGAGATGATGGCATGCTAAGGGGACAAGAATGGAGTTACAAGTGATGATTTCACTACTTTGAGGCCACCATAATGAGTGCATGAAGCCTTGGACGAAATATACAAGATGCCACTTCATAAATTTCGTCAGAGGCTATTCTAGGTGTCAGGTCACCTTATTATTGGGCCAGCCCATGTAATTTCGAAATACATTAGTATAGGCTATTTTTAGAGTCCGTATGTGGGGAACAAGAGATAGGGTTAGTTTCGACCTCCACCAAGGGCCACGAAATTCTCCCCTCTTCCTCCATATATACAGCCCTTAGGGCACCGCTTAGACTTTGGGTTTTGTTTAGATCAAAGTTCGCCATAGCTGCAACTTCACAGATTTCGCTTGTGTTCAACGACTGCATAAAGGCGCCAGTAACCCCACCTTAATCAATAAAGCTTTCATCTTATATTCACAATATCAGATTGCAATCTCAGCTTGCTTGTTCTTCGCTTGTCGCAGGAAATGCACTTCGTGGTCGTTGATCGCGGCGCGCGGTCAATAACCTCTCGAGTTGGTTTAGCGATTGTTAAGGCGCCGACGCCTCGCACGCTCAGTAGTCGGATCGTAAAAGTCGACTTACACCAAAGCCAAATCCACCATCTCATCGAAAGACGGACACCTTTGCCTCTATCAAGTGGTATCGATTTCCGTGTTGCTCGGTGAGATTTACTTTTGTAGTTTAGATCGAGTCTGTTCTTCATACCTACAGTCCATGAAAAAGCCAAAAAATTACGGTTAGGTCATCATATCCAACCAATCTGAGCCTTTGCATAATCTTTTCTCAGATTTTTGTTGAATTTGCGGTTGCATCGTCGTGTCTAGTTGCCGGTCTTAGAGTCTAGTCTTTAGAGTTTCGAAGTTCTCGTCAAGTTGTCACGCCGCCGCACCGCTATCATCGCTCTCGCCATCTACCACCACCGCTATCCGCCACCGCTCAACTGATCCATATACCACCACCCGCCATATACCACCACCAAGCATATACCACCACCATATCCACCACCAATCCGAAGTTCTTGCATATTAGATTTGTTTCGGATCCATAATTTCCGATTCGTGTTTTGTCCGAGTAGGTTTCGATTCCAAATCTTTTTGCCATTAGAAGAGGTTGGTTTCAAAAAAAATTGAGGTCCGATTGAGACAACAAGAGAAAGTTTTTTGACTGCTTCAGTTTTGGGTCCAGCAAATAAAAAAATTGGTCGAAAAATTTGCCCATCCTATCGCTTGACCTGGGAAGAGTTTTGAGACACTCATTATAGTGATTTTTCAAAAAAAAAAACAGGGCTAAAAGCAAATAAGAAAAAAGCAAAAAAAATTCAGAGTGTGCCTCCCTTGTTTACGCAGTAGCGCCGTGATTTTGTTAGTGTTCTAGGCTCGCCTCTAGCACGGGTTCAGCCTAGGACCAAGACAAGATCGCTGCTGAGCGCTTATTCAACTTTTGCATCTCAATTGATTATTGTCGACCTTTTTTGCTACCATATTATAAGCCTTCCAGCTCCACATACATCTACGTCAGGCGCTTGATTCTCCTCGTAATCGCTATAGCTAAGCTTTGAGAGTTTTGACTACAACGGTTGATCACCGTCATTGGGTAAGAACTGTAAGAATTTGAGATTTGCTTGACGGATTTGTGACCGTCCACCACACCACCACCACCACTTCCTAGTAGTCTGAGGATCATATTCTTGTATGTTTCTATTGCTACTAACCATGGCAGGATCATGTCGATGAGACTGATTGGGAGAACCCATTTAACAAAATGCCTACATGATAAGTTTCAGCAAATGATGATTGGACAGTGCAAGATGTGCTAAACAGATTTGATGAGGCCATGGAGAAGATAGATGGCATTGAGAAGACGTTTGAAACAAAGCTTGATAGCAAGTTTGATGAATTGCTCGTTGCTTCCACAACCACCGCCGCACTTTTCGCACCTCTACAACGACAACAACTACGCCCTTCCGAATCAAGATGGACGAGCTGCAGGTTCCTATTGAGCCAGGCAAAATTCGCGTCATTGCCATCATGGTGCTTCTTTGGCTCCTCACATCGCTGCCGGTGGTACCGAGGAGGATGATGAGTATGTGGACTATTATGAGGATGAGGTTGATCAACATCGTAACCACGCAACCACCAAAGACCACAACCACCAGGTCGCCCACATGAAAATAATGGCAATATTAGGCTCCCTCAGTACGAGATCATGACCATCTCCCTAAACTGAAATTGAATATTCCACCATTTGAGGGTAGATATGTTCCTGATATATATCTTACTTGGGAGTTAGAAACTGAACAACGATTTACATGTTTACAATATCCCGAGGAGAGATGTGTTCCGCCGCTGTTTGTGCTTTCTCAGCTTGGCATGTTTGGTGGTCCAACATTGTAGATTATATCCAGTTCCACTACTTGGGCTGCTTTGAAAACTGCTATATGCATTCTTGGTTCCACCATATTATCAACGTGAATTACTTCAAAATTGCAGCGCTTAAGACAAGGAAAACTCAGAGAAGAATATTATCAGAATTACAAACCGCTTGATTAGATGGTATTCTTGAGGAGAATGAAGCTATGCTTGCACGCCTGGGTGGATTAAATAGAGAGATTCCACCATTCTAGACTATAAGGATTATAATAATATCACCTTATTCCATCTTGCTTGTAAAGTGAACATGAAGTGCTGATCGATGTGCATTGGCGCCGCACTCAACTTTTCTCTGCAGTCGACCTTCATCATGGACACCACGCATCATCTACCCACCCGACCATCACCTCCTTCGTGCCACCTCCAACCGTATACAAGAAAGGTGCACAACCACCACTATCTCAAGAGCACACCGCCGCTGCACAGAGCTCTTCTTCTTCCATGGCGCCAACAGGCACACAAGTGATATTATTTGTCGTGCAGTAAGGGAAGAGGACATTTTACAGAGAATGCAAATCTCAGCTGCAGGATGATTGCTAACGAGGATGGTGGGTATGAGTCCGCTAGTGACTATGATGAGGAGACTTGGCTCTTATTACACATGAGGAACACGGTGGAGATGATTCTGATCATGAGACAATACATGGTCAAGATGCCGATAGGTATGAATGTTTAGTCGCTCAACGTGTTTTGAGTGTGTTACATGAAAGCAAAATCAGAGGCATAATTTGTTCCATACAAAGGAGTTGTGAAGGAACGCTCTATTCAAGGCCATCATAGATGGAGGGAGCTGCAACAACTTGGCTAGCACAGATGGTGGAGAAGCTATCTCACCACAAGACCACATCCACATCTTACTACATCCAATGGTTCAACAACAATGCAAGGTGAAGGTAACACGATCGCTCTGTGTGCATTTTAGTATCTCTACATATATGATTATGTTGATTGTGATGTGGTACCTATGCAAGCATGTTCCTTGTTACTTGGTAGACCATGGCAATTTGATAAAATTTCAGACACCATGGTTGAAACAATCAAGATACTCTTGTTCATAAGGATAAAATATTTTTGCTTCCTATGACTCGAGTCCATTTTGAAAGATGATATTAATAGAGCTAATAAGCAGCAGAGAAAAATAAGAGTGAAAATCAGATTGTGTAAAAGAATTTGAGCAACACATGAAGCCTAATAATAAACCATCTACTGCTGTTTCAAATTAAATTGAAAAGTGCATGTTTACTTGCCACCAAATCTGATATTGATGAGCTAGATTTTAGCAAATCTATTTGCTATGCTTTTGTGTAAAGAGGCATTATTTTCATTCGAGGACGTGCTTCCTCTTTGCCCCCGCTACTAACATTTTGCAGAGTTCACGACGCTCTTTCCACAAGACGCGCACCGGATTACCACCTATTCGAGGGATTGAGCATCAAATTGACTTAATTCGTGCATCATTACCCAACCGCACCATACCGCATCAATCCGAGGAGACGAAGGAGATTATGCGGCCATAATGAGCTGCTCGACAAAGGTTATATACGCCAATCCTTTAGTCCTTGTGTTGTTCCTATTATTCTAGTGCCGAAAAGGATGGTACGTCACGTATGTGTGTTGATTGTAGAGGCATCAATAATATTACTATTCGTTATCGCCACCCTATTCCTAGGCTAGATGATATGCTTGATGAATTGAGTGGCTCTACAATATTCTCCAAAGTTGATTTATGAGGATACCATCAAATTCGTATGAAATTGGGAGATGAATGGAAAACAGCATTTAAAACTAAGTTTGGATTATATGAGTGGTTAGTCATGCCTTTGGGTTAACTAATGCACCTAGTACTTTCATGAGATTAATGAACTAAGTTTTACGTGCTTTCATTGGACGATTTGTGGTAGTCTATTTTGATGATATACTAATTTATAGCAAATCTTTGGAAGAACATTTGGAACATTTACGTGTTGTTTTTGATGCTCTACGTGATGCACGCTTGTTTGGTAACCTTGAAAGTGCACCTTTTGCACCGAATGAGTATCCTTTCTTGGCTATGTTGTTACTCCACGAATTGAAGTTGATAAAGCCAAGATTGAAGCTATTGAGAGTTGGCCGCAGCCCAAACGGTCACACAAGTGAGGAGTTTCTTGGCCTCGCTGGTTTCTATAGGCTTTGTGAGAGATTTCAGCACCATTGTTGCACCTCTCAATGAGCTTACAAAGAAGGATGTGCCTTTTGTTTGGGGTACCACATGAAGAAGCCTTCACGGTATTGAAAGATAAGTTGACACATGCCCTTTACTCCAACTTCCGATTTTAATAAGACTTTTGAGCTTGAATGTGATGCTAGTGGAATTGGATTAGAGGTGTGTTATTACAAGATGGCAAACCTGTTGTATACTTTTTCAAAAATTGAGTGGGCCTAGTCTGAATTACTCTACTTATGATAAAGAATTATATGCTCTTGTTCGACTTTAGAAACATGGCAACATTATTTATGGCCCAAAGAATTTGTTATACATTGATCATGAATCTTTGAAACATATTAAAAGTCAAGCTAAACTGAATCGCATACATGCTAAATGGGTTGAATTCATTGAGACTTTCCTTATGTCATTAAACACAAGAAGGGTAAAGAAAATGTTATTGCCGATGCATTGTCTCGCCGCTATACTATGCTTTCACAACTTGACTTCAAAATATTTGGTTTGGAGACCATCAAAGATCAATATGTGCATGATGATTTTAAAGATGTATTGCGAATTGTAAAGAAGGAAGAACATGGAACAAGTTTGTCGTTAATGATGGATTTGTGTTCCGTACAACAAGCTATGCATTCCAAATAGCTCCGTCTTTTTTGTCAGGAGGCGATGGAGGAGGACTAATGGGACACTTTGGCGTGAAGAAGACGGAGGACGACTTGCTACACATTTCTTTTGGCCAAAGATGAGACGGATGTTGAGCGCTTTATCGTCACGCACTACATGTCAAAAAGCTAAGTCACTCAATCCTCATGGTTTATATATGCCTTTGCTCTACTAGTGTTCCTTGGGAGGATATATCTATGGACTTTGTTTTAGGTTTACCTAGAACAAAGAAGGAGGAGGATAGCATATTTGTTGTCGGGATAGATTCTCAAAATGGCACACTTTATACCATGTCATAAAAGCGATGATGCTGTCAATGTTGCTGATTTGTTCTTTCGTGAAATTATTCGCCATGGTGTGCCAAATACTATTGTTTCAGATCGTGATACTAAATTTTTAGCCACTTTTGGAGATGTTTATGGGCTGTTGGGGACTAAACTGCTTTTAGTACTACTTGTCACCCCCAAACCGATGGACAACCAAGTAGTCAATAGAACATTATCTACTATGCTTAGGGCTGTTCTAAAGAAAATAAGAAAATGTGGGAGGAATGCTTGCCTCATATTGAATTTGCTTATAATCGCTCATTGCATTCTACTACTAAGATGTGCCCTTGAAGTTGTGTATGGTTTCATGATAGAGCGGAGGTGTCCTGCCTTTCGATGAGATGGTGGATTTCGCTTGGTGGAAGTCGACTTTGACGATCCGACTACAGCGTAAGAGACGCTACTTAGCAATCGCTAAACCAACTCGAGAGGTTATCGACCACGCCGAGCACGCATCAACCCGACCACGAGGGTCTATTTCATGAGCAAACGAAGAACAAGCAAGAAACCAGATTGCAACTGGATATTGCGAATATAAGATGAAAGCTTTATTGATCAAGGTGGGGTTCCGTCGCCTGTTCGTCGTTGAACACAAACGGCACGCAAGTTGCAGCTATGGCGACGATCTAAACAAAACCTAAGTCTAAACGGGCCCTAAGGGCTGTATATATGGAGGAAGAGGGGTGAATTTCGTGCCCTTGGTGGAGGGGTCCAAACTAACCCTATCTCTTGTTTCACACATACCGGACTTAAAAATAGCCTATACTAATGTATTTCGAAATTACATGGGCCTGGCCCAATAATAAGGTGACGAAGAACTAGAATAGCCTATGGACTAATATTATGAAGTGGCATCTTGTATATTTCGTCCAAGGCTTCATGCACTCTTTATGGTGGCTTCAAAGTCCCTAAATCATCACTTGTAACTCCGCTTTGATCCTCTTGCATGCCATCAACTCCATGTGTGTTCTTGCTCCAATGTTCATCCTTCTCCAAGCTAGGCCCTTCATTTGTAAGCAAAACAAATGTATCCAATTTAGGCAAGATCATATTCTCATGAACATTAGAATCATTACCAAGAAACGAAAGTACCGGTAATTTAGTTGGCGCATGCGAGCTCTAGTAATTGGTCCAAGATGTATAGCAGCAGGGCAGTGGGTGTAACAATGGTATTGATGTCCTCATCATCCTACCTGCGCACCTATTGATTTGTTGCATCTTCCATCTTCGGAGAAGGTTAATTTTGATGCTAAAGAACGGTTGAATTGATTTTAAAAATGCATGAGTTAACTAAGGAAAACATTGAGTGTATGAATGCTAAATATAAACTTGCGGAGATAAGGGTAGAAAACATGTTGTGTTTGCACCGGAGATCTTGTTTGGTTACATTTATGAAGGATAGATTTCCGATTTGCGCAAATCAAAGCTAATGCCACGTCATGCTGGTCCCTTTAAGGTGTTGGAGAAAGTAAATGATAATGCATATAAACTTGAGCTCGCAGATTTTGGGGTTAGTCCCACTTTTAACATTGCAGATTTGAAGCCATATTTGGTGAGGAAGATGAACTTCCGTCGAGGACGACTTCATTTCAAGAAGGAGGATGATGAGGACAACAATACCATTGTTACACCCACAGCCGCTGCTATACATATCGGACCAATTACTAGAGCTCACAAGACGCCAACTAAATTACGTGTACTTTCGCTTTCTTGGTAATGATTCTAATCTTCATGAGAATATGATGTCGCTTAAATTGGATACATTTGTTTTGCTTACAAATGAAGGGCCTAGCTTGGAGAAGGATGAACATTGGAGCAAGAACAAGCATGGAGATGATGGCATGCTAAGGGGACAAGAATGGAGTTACAAGTGATGATTTCAGGACTTTGAGGCCACCATAATGAGTGCATGAAGCCTTGGACGAAATATACAAGATGCCACTTCATAAATTTCGTCCAGAGGCTATTCTAGGTGTCATACACCTTATTATTGGGCCAGGCCCATGTAATTTCGAAATACATTAGTATAGGCTATTTTAGAGTCCATGTGTGGGGAAACAAGAGATAGGGTTAGTTTCGACCCTCCACCAAGGGCCATGAAATTCTCCCTCTTCCTCCATATATAGCCCTTAGGGCACCGCTTAGACTTTGGGTTTTGTTTAGATCAAAAGTTCGCCATAGCTGCAACTTCGCTGCATTGCTTGTGTTCAACGACTGCATAAAGGCGCCACGTAACCCCACCTTGATCAATAAAGCTTTCATCTCATATTCGCAATATCCAGATTGCAATCTCAGCTTTTGCTTGTTCTTCGCTTGCTCGCAGGAAACAGACCTTCGTGGTCAGTTGATCGTGCTTCAAGTGGTCAATAACCTCTCGGAGTTGGTTTAGCGATTGCTAAGGGCGACGCCTCGAGACGTCGTAGTCGGATCGCCAAAGTCGACTTACACCAAAGCGAAATCCACCATCTCATCGAAGACGGACACCTTTGCCTCTATCATCGATCATCCGGACCTCCTCCGGATGTCCGTTAACCCTGAAACCGACTTCGCTGATTTTTGTTTTGTCCATAACTAATTCATCCGAATTCGCTGACGCTCTTAGCTCTGCTTTTGAAGCTCTTGACATACCCCATCCCACAAAAATACCACCAACATCATTTGACTCCATCAAATTTTTGAAAATTTTGGCAAGTTTGCCTAGGCCATCCACCATATCATCCGTGATAGCCACCACCGACTTCCGCAACCCAACCCATTTTGTTCCCATAGCATTTGAGGTTGTTTGAGTAGTGACTTGAGTCTCCTAAGGTGTTTTGCTACTTAGGGACGGTTGCTTATTCATCAACCACCACCACCACCACTTCCACATAACCTTCCCACCATACACTTCCGACAACCCAACTTAACCCAATTGTTGTTTGAGCTTGTTTGAGTTGTGGCTTGTGTCTCCTAAGGTGTTTTGGCTACTTAGGGACCACAACTTCAACTCCGACACGGTATAGACCATCATTCCACTTCCGCATTTGATAGAGGCGGGGGTGTCCCGATCTTTCGATGAGATGATAACTATCGATTTGGTGGAGACGACTTTGACGATCCGACTACAAACGCACGACGCTGCTTGCTTTAGCAATCGCTAAACCAACTCCGAGAGGTTATTGACCACGCCGAGCATAACCAACCTCGACCACGAAGGTCTATTCCTGCAAGCAATCAAGAACAAGCAAGAATATGATAAAAGCAATCTGAATATTGCAGTATGTATGAAGTATTGATAAAGATGGGGATCCGTAAGCGTCTTGGTCTGGTCGTTGGACACAAACGGCAACACGGTTGCAATGGCTAACTTTTAACTAAACAAATCCCAAAGGAAAAGCTACTAGATGGATCTACTTATATAGGAGCAAGGGGTGGCGGCCAAGGAGGTGGAGGACGTCCCAAGGCAGCCTAAAACTAACCCTAGGTCGTACAAGGCTCATGGGCCCAAGTGGAGGTGACGAACACCTTTGGACTTGTAGTTTGACTCGGATTCTGCTGCAGCGTCAGATTGTTTCGTCCACAACTCAACGCTCCGGACGGATTTTAAGGTGATTCCAATTGTGCTGGAAAGAGCATGAAATCTACTTTCCAACAAAAAGAATCACCCAATTCGAGTCCGTATGAAAAGTTGTTGGCGTTTTGAGTCAGGTATGTCTGCTGAGTCCGAATCTGAGTCCAAAACGAGAGACTTGGACTCTATCTTCTCTGGGCCAAAAGTGACGTGAGAGAACTTTTGAACAGCAATAAATATCTCTTTCTTCCTTATCTTCATATGTGGATTGTACAAATGTCCCATACACCTGCAATTAGACAAAACACAAAAGTGTGTGAAGTATTTTGTTCGATAACATAAATAGATTATTGAATAGTTTGCACTAGAAATCACCGACAAATATGCATGTATGCAATATTTTGGTCATATCCAAGGTAGTCATGTCCTCATCATCCTCCCTTCTTGAAAACAAAGTCACCCCTCTGCTGCTTAATCTGAAATGTGGCTAACAAAGAGACAAGGTGTACATGTTGTATATGTATATGTCATCCATTTTTACTTCCCTTGATTTTTGCATATATGACACATGAATAGATGAGTAACTTGCATAGTTCATAAAATCTAAAGCCAAAAAATTAGCACAAGAAGTAGAAGGCATGAAAATATTGCAACTCAGTTTGCACATATAAGTGAAGCTCTTATTCATTTCAAAAGATTGACAATGTTCATCATTAAACCATCCCAACATTGGTGAATAAACCTTACTTGCATCAAATTTACATGCTACAATATGCTTAAATAAGGAAACATGCAATAAGTCATTCAACACGTAATCATCACCAGGATTAGAGGTCATATCAAAATGATTAAACATTGATTCTTTTGCATCAACAGTTAATTCAATGGGTGCAAAATTGTTGGTATTTCAGTTGTTTGATCACATGACGCATTCATGAGAGTATCAAGATTCTCTAAAATAGGTGTTGTGCTCAAATCACTGTGTAACTCAACACATGATGCATTCAAGTTAACTAGGGATGCATCATTCTCATGTGAAGTTATATCATCAATACCTTTATCGTTACCTTGTCGCAAAGACGAGTTGATGTAGGTAAAGACGAGACAATGCACCATAATCTTGAGATGATGTCGCCACAATCCGAGGTGGGCTGCTCTAGTAGGTGCAATGGTGGAGGAACCAACCGCGGTGGTGAGCATGAACTGAATAGTAGTTGTTGAGTCACCCAATGCATCCTCCCAGAATCGCTCTCAAAGGTACAAGCACGAACATACATACCAGAATGCAACGAGGAATATACTCAAATCTTGCTTGAATATCATGGTTCAAACCACCAAAAATATATTCATTGTATCATCCTCGATTCTTCTATGTCACAATGATGCATATAAGATTTGAACTCTTGGTAGTAAGCATGAAAGTGTTATTGCCTTGTTTAAATTGTTCAAATTTATAGCAATTCACGATTTATAGTAAGGAGGGAAAACTGTTTCTCATTACATCTTTCAAATCTTTCCAAGTTGTGGGTTGGCTATCAATGTTTTTCTTACAATGCACACTCCACCAAATGAGCAAAACCAGAATGCTCTAGTGAGCACGCTGCCAAGTTCGAAAAACATGGTGACTAAAACTTGTTCTACTTCAAGCTCCCAAGCTAGATAAATAGCAGGATTAAATCTACCCTTAAATGACGGTAAAGAGCTAACTGGCCATGTGCTTGTGTGTGTTGTCCCAACTCGTGATGGTGAAGATGTGTTCGTCTCAAGAACTTCTATCTTAAACCCGTCATGATTAGTAGAAACAAGAAACAAAATTCAGAATAACGCCCATGAAAAAGGATTTTGTAAA